>VZTF01000274.1:49698-83262 GCA_013397755.1 Cnemophilus loriae | reverse complement strand
GGGGCTTGGAGCAACCTGGCCTATTGAAGGTGTCCCTGGGGGTGGAACTAGATGGTCTTTAAAGGTCCCTTCCAACCCAAACAATTTTATGATTCTTCGATTTAAATACGTAGAGAAGCATGCCTATCATGGCTTGGATGCCATAGGGATATTTTGGGGAGATTCCATACTTAAGCGGCACTATACTACGTTATATTCATCACGTTATGNGACCTGGTAGGTGATCTTGCTCCAGAACAACCTCTGCTAAGCAGGGAGAGGATTTTTCCTTCTGATAAATAGGTGTTCCATTGGACTCTCTGGATTTGCGGAGCCGTTTGCCCAGGACAGGGCTTGAAGACCCAGGCCCTGGCTTTGGCAGTGCTCGCTGCAGAGGTGCTGCAGTGCAAGGGGTCTACGTGAGAATGACAGGGCAAGGGTCAAGGATTATTAATTGTGATTTACATACATGCCTCCCTTGCAATTAACTCAGCTTTTCCCCCAGGGAAAGAGAAAGGTACTTCTCTGCTATTTCACCACCCTTTCTTTTCTTGCTTGCTTGATTCCGTTCTTTCCTTTAGCAGAGTATCTCTAATCATTGCCTTGCGTCATTATCATTATCTCTTTTTATGATCTTTAGTTACGATGTCAAAGAGGAGAAAAATGAGCTCAGTTTTCCGAGCATCCTAACACATATTGATTTTAACAGCAGCTGCCACGAGACCTTCACATATGATGGATTGCCGCTAGACTGATGCAAAAAATACCCGCATAAATAAAAGTATTTACCAAAGAGAATAATCAGTGATTGCATAACTGCATTGAAGACATTATCATATTGACCAACAGCCCAGGCAAGCTCAGGGAGCAATTTTAGCACAGACTAATATTCTTCAAGATAAGCTTTAAGAGATTGCATTGAAGACCCTGTTTCAAGTAGTTATTTTAATAAATATCTCTTGGCTTCCTGGGGGCTTCCTTGAGCCTGGAAAAGGAAATAACCCAGTCTAAGTGTAGGACATCTTGCTGGTGTCAGCCTTTGCTCTTTGGATCACAGAGAAAAGAGCTATACCATCCTGCAGGAAGATATTCCTTGGGGGGAAGAGGATCATACAGGAGTTCCCTGTGGCCATGTGCCTTTGCTGCATTCTGGAGGCACCAGACACAGGAGATAGTGCACCCCAGTCGAATGAGGAATTAACTGGGAGGCACCCAGCCAGTGCTGTGGGCAGCAAATGATCTTAGAGGTGTTTTCCAGCCCTAACGATACTGTTATTCTGTGTTTCTACTGTCCTTGAGAGGACCCTAGGCACTGAAGGTTTGCTGGGTTACATTGAAGGTTCTTGTGGATGATCTGACCCAGGAGTGTCTCTAAATGAGCTCTTTGAAAAGCCCAGGAGCTGGAGGCAGTCAGGTTTTCTGCAAGTACAGCTTTGGGGGAACATCTCTCGGTTGCCTCTCGTCAGCATTGCAGGCCTTGAGGGTACAAGACCCAATTAGGAGGGTGAGAACAACGTGAGCTGTTTAATTTAATTTAGGGTCTGTCTCTTCTCCCCAGTCACAATGGATAGGACAAGGGGAAATGGCCTCAAGTAGCACCAGGGGAGGTTCAGATTGGACATTAGTGAAAATGTCTTCAGCAAAAGCTGAAGAACAGCTGTCCAGGGCATTGATGGTCTCCCCATTCCTGGAGGGCTTTAAAAGCCGTGTGGATGTGGCCACTGGGGACACGGGGCAGTGGTGGCCTTGGCAGTGCTGGGAAGTGTTTGGACTTGATAATCCGAGAGGGCTTTTCCAAACTCAACGAGTCGGTGGGTTTTTTCGCTCCCAAGCCACTGGCATCAAACCTCAGGATTCAACCCCCGCTTCCAAAGAAAAAAGCTGATATCATAGAATATTTTATTGCAGTTTTTCTTTCCCAGTCTCTTCTGTTCTATCCTGGAGGCAACCTCAGCCAGTCCTCTCTGAATTGTATCTTTCCACCTTTCAAAGGGACCTCCTGTTTCTTACAGGGAGGGGGTTGGAACTATTCCTGCTTTCTTTTTCTGTTTTCATCCATCTGCACCAGCCTGGCAACCAGCAAAAATACACATATAAAGATGTCTTAATCTTAAATATAATTAGATATAATACCTCACGCAGCGTTGTATGATTAGTAAAATATATGATCATTAGTTATTAGATTAATGTGTCTACTTGTGTAACTGAAAGCCATTTGCAGCCAGAAATGAAATAGCTCAATTTGCTGTAATTGACTTATCTCCCATTGAGATTACTCCGCTTGCTGCTGGAGAAGGTTTCTTCAAATGCTGAAAGCAGCTGCGTGGAGAAGCTGGATCCTGTTTTCTTTGGAAAGCCCCTACCCCGCTGGAGGCAGAGATATCTGAGGTGAGGTCTGGAGGATCAGCAGAGCCGTAATTACGGCTGCTGAAATAAGAGCTGCTGCATTCGGAGAGAAAGTAGCACTTGACGTTGATTAACTTGATGTTAATTTCGGGAATCTGTGGGTCCTGAATCAGATCTGCCGTTAGGTGACCACGAGAGATGTGACCAGCGCTTAGTCCCTGCGGGCACCAACCCCATCCATGCCGGTGTAAATTGAGAGGAATTTCACACACAGCTTCGTCGAGCCTGGGAAGAGCGAGCGGCCGCGTTCGGGTCCTGGCACATCCCGGCAAAGAGCTCCGCGCAGAGCAGCCGAGCGCGTGGCACACACAGAGCAGCAGATGGTTTTATCCAAACCCTGTGGGGCTGGGCAGGGGATCTGCAATGCGGGTCTCTCCTCCCAGGGGTGCCGATAGCAGCTCCATGGGCGAACACGTGCGGAATAGGGAATTGAGAGCACATCTCTTCTGGAGACGTGGGATTGTGCCCTTAAATTATCTGCTGACACCTCTGACATTGGGAGGTGCTGAGGGGCCCCACAAATCTCAACTTTTGCTGCTGCCTCTTCTTCTTCTTCTTTTTTTTTTTAAATAGGTTTTCTTATGGTTTTCTTAATTTATTTTTTTTTAGCCACAGCAACTAAGCGAACCGTTCAAATTGAAACACTGAAATGAACCAAGCTGAACAATAAACTAAAACATGCCTAGAGCAAGTTGAGCAATAAACAGGTTTTTAATTTTTTTTTCCCCTTCCATCTCGGTGGTGTCTGTCTCTGATAGATGATGTGACAAAGGAAGAATCCTCAATAAATTCTAAATTCTGAATACTAAATCAGTGAGCAAGAGCAAACATGTGAGATGCCATCCCAGCTCACTGTGGCTTTACTGCTGTGATACCACAATGCTACTGCCCCGTGGGGCTGGGGTGAAGGTGCAGCTGGACAGAGGGAGATGCATCAAATCCATCCATCCATCTGCGTGTGATGGTTTTAGCCAACCTACCCCCAGCCCAAGTCCATAATTCAGGCGTGACTGAGGCTCTTCCCACTGTATCCTGGCTGGAGTCTCCAAGGGAAAATATTATTCATAGATTTTAAAGCCAGGAGGGGATATTTTGCTCTGCTCTGACCTCCATTATAACACAGGCCAGGGAATTTCAGAATGATCCAGCACGAGAAAAAGGGGAGAGATCATCTACTGTGTTATTTCATCGCATGAGAGATGTAAAAATGCTGTGAATTCTGCTAAGGGATGCCACAGAGAAGGAGGACCTGTGAGGCAGGTATTAAAGGAAAAAAACCCTGATCTGAAATTGTGCTGAGATGATCTACGTGAATCTAGTGCTGCATGTTCTTTCTCACCTTTCAGGGGGCTGAGTGCTGTAAAATGCTTGCCCTTGCAAAAATTGTGTGGTTTGGGAGAAAATGAAAGTGTTTTTTGCTAAAGCATTGTCACAGCGTTTGCCTCAGGAGGACCTAAATGTGAAATAACCCCACAAGGGGTGTGATACAGTGTGAATGGAGATGCTGGCTGTCACAAAGTGTGCACTGAGCCCTGGGACAGGCTCGTGCTTCAGATCTCAGTGTGCAACCTGCTTTGAAGAGAGCTGAGGTGCATTTTCCTTCTGCAGCACCTTTCATGCACTGGTTGTCCTACCTGAGCCAGAAGGCAGCAGCTTTTCCTTCTTGGATGTCATGCAGCCTCTTAGGGAGGAGCTACAGATTCCTGCAGAAGACACTCTCTAATCTTTGGTGCAGAGTTTCAGCATAGCCTTGTTTCTCACTAGAAAGCTACCTGCACCTATTTATTTCCTGTGTGGTTTCCCATGGAGCTTGCTGGTATCTAGAAGTTTCTATCTTCAATGAGGGAAACTCTTTGGTTTGACTGGAGAAACCCTGGAGTCTCACTAAGTTATTTTCATTCCACTGAGCTTGCAGCTTAGCTTGAAGCTGACGCAGTCAAATGTACACGAATACAGCCAATATTTGCAATTGAATCCATCAAGCTCTGCATGGCACTGCTGAACAACCCACGACAGGGATGAACTCAAACTTCAGTTTCAATTCAGGCATTCAGCTTCCAACCCACACTTTGTTGTGGTCCTGCTCCGATCAGGCCTGGGGTCTGGTTTAGCTCGTGAAAAGTGGAGTTCTTTCAAACTCAGACCCAGGTTTTTGTCTGAACTCAGTCTGTAGATCCAAATTAATCTTTACAATCTGTCCACACGGGTAAATCTGAATGACTTGCTGAGGCATCACCAGGGAGCCGGTGTAGAGACCTCAAGCTGGCTTGACACGGTTTGTTGGAGGAAAATCAAGTTAGCCCAGACTGGATGCTAATGGATGATTTACAAAACTCAGAGTGACAGCGAAGAATTTGGGCCTCTGTCCTTCAGGAATATTCCTATGGCTTGCACATAACGCCTTGGTGTGGTTAAAATGCACAAGCAGACAATGATAAACTCTAGCAGGCACCATTATAAAACTTGAAAAATAAGCCATGATGCCAAATGCAGATCGAGGTACTTTTGAGTACATTCCTGCCATGAGTTCTGCTGCCAGGCTGTGTTCTGAGGACAACCCAGGTATTATCAGATTTATCACCTTTTCCTCCTCACTCCATTTCTCACAGCCAAAACACATAATCAATTCACCAGTTCAGCGACCACTGCCATTTTTTTTCACCTGTTCATATATCTTCTGCATAATTTTGCCACGTTATTTTTTTTTTTTATTTAGATAACAAATACTACTACAGCACCTTTCTCTCTTTATTTCACCCTTAACATAAAGCACGAAGGAAACTGTCTGTAACACCACTTGGAAGGACAACGCAAATCCAGGTGTTGTTGGGAAAGCTGGGGCACAGCAAAGTGGCCCAAAAGTCCTGCCTCATCTCACCTTCCTTATTAGGTGTGATATACTCAAAAAAAACCCCCTTGAAAATATCTCTGAAAATTATATGTACAGGCTGTGAAATGGAAGGCAGGTTTTTTACCTGGCTGGAAGAAATGCCTTTTACAAATTTCCTGTATGCCGGTGGTGTCCAGCAGCTGTGAGTGAAAACAAAGCTGTGCTGGGTGCTCACAGGGAAACAGTCAATCAAATTAAAAATGGCAAACGTAATTTGAAAAGGACAGTGTTTCCAGCCACGTCTGAAGAACTGGCATTGCCATAAAAGCAGGTCTGTGGCAGTATCAGGAGCTGAATCATAGAACTGGTTTGGAAAGGACATTAAAGCTCATCTGTTACATCCTCTGCCATGGGCAGGGACACCTTCCACTATCCCAGGTTGCTCCAAGCCCCATCCAACCTGGCCTTGGACACTGCCAGGGATCCAGGGGCAGCCACAGCTTCTCTGAGAAACCTGTGCCAGGGCCTCACCACCCTCACAGCCACGAATTCCTTCCCAATATCCCATCTAACCCTGCCCTCTGGCAGTGGGAAGCCATTCCCTGTGTCCTGTCCCTCCATGCCTTGTCCCCAGTCCCTCTCCAGCTCTCCTGGAGCCCCTTTAGGCCCTGCCAGGGGCTCTGAGGTCTCCCTGGAGCCTTCTCTTCTCCAGCCTAAGCCCAGGTATTCCCCCTCCTGCTCCCTCCAGCCCAGGCCTACTCAAAGAAAAAGCCACTCTTCATTTTCCTTTGGACAGGTGGGTGGTTCAGCAGAGCTGAGAGAATGGAAAGGAAAGGTAATGGAGATTTTACAGCCACAGAGCTGATATAGCTGGAGATAAAGGCACTGCGAGCTCTGGTGTCACAAACTTTATTGCAAGGATGGTGTATATAAAAGGAGAAACACAACATGGTTTTCAGACAGATAAAACAGAGCTTAAAAATCTGATAGACGGAGAAGAAATAGGTGATTTTTAACTCACAGGTGGTGAAAAGGAAGATGTTAATAAGAAAAAAAGACAAAAGAAAAAGGTGTAATAACAGATGAATTGCATGAAATGGGTCTGCCTGACAAAGTAACATGGTGGGGTGCTGCTGGTTAGTTTTAATTAATGTTTTAGTAATTGTCCATCACTGTCCATCAGGACAGTCCAAAGGGCTGGAAGCAATGTGCCAGCCATAGGCTGTTCTCCACTTGCCCAAGGCTGGTGGAGAGATGTGAGAAGCCACTGCTAATTCATCACTGCCTCTGCCTATGGAATGCACAGGTTCTTCTGAGAAGATAAATAGTCAACAGCTATTTCCTATTCCTATTCCTTATGCCTTTCAGAAATGTACACACCTCTGTAATATTCCCTTTCAACTGCCTCTTTCAAGACATCTCGGACACCTGTGATTAGGAAAACTGATTCCAACCCCTAACCTGCCCATTATTGCCTTCCCCAATGCCCTTATCAGAGACAAAGCAACCACATTGCCACCAAGGACAACCCATTCCCATCGACTCCTCTGGAGAAATCTCATGGGCTTGAGATTTCTTTCATGTTTTATGCAGGATTATTGCACAGGATCCATTTATTTCTATACCACAAGAATAAACAGAGATATAATTCTTTCTTCTCCGTTAAATTTATACGGTCATATTTATTGCTTTTGATTTGACAGGATTAGTCTCACACTTCACAAAATTTAAAGGATATTTGTTAAGTATAGGAATTCTAACTATCAATACAGGAATTAAGCTGCTTAATAAAATATCCCTCCCCCTAGCTGTCCATTCCCCAGTGCTAGTGATCTTCATGAGCTGCTTTATCCAGGATGAGTAGAGGTGCCAAACCCTTTTCTCCTTGTAAGGGAGAACTGGAAGATGATCTGTGCCAAGCCAGAAAGGAAGAAAAAGGTGTTGTAGGGAAAGAAGTAACATTCAGGCAAGGCAATTCTCCATGACTGGCGAAAGCAAAGGCAATGTTCATTTTAGAGTTGGACAAAAACATTTTTTTTTTCAGTGGTGACAAGGAAGGGTGAGAGCACAAGGTAAGTAGTTAAAGACTAGAATTCATCTCAGCCTAAATGACGCTCTTACCAGAGACACCTGAATGTGGAGTTAATTATCCCCAGTTCTTCCATTGGAGTTGGCACTTCTCAGGCTAAATAAAATCCCCTGTCAAAGGTGACTCTCTATATTTCTCACTCTGGAAACTGTGTTCAAAGTTGTGTAGGCACTCAAAGATATTAGCAGAAATGTAGGGATGGGTCCATGTCAATTGGAAATTCCTCCAGTCAAGAAATAGAGCAGAAGAAAAGAGTTGAAGCTGAGAAGAAATATTGACCTGAAAAACTTCTGAATTTGTTGATCAAGACCTTCATGTTGCTCTAACTAAATTTTTCCTGTACCTGTAGTATCAAGGGGTCATTTTTCCTGCTGCTAATGACATGAGAGGTCTTACAGTGTTGCTGATTATTAAGAGTGACACCAATAATAATAATAATAGATACTGAAGGTACAGAATTTTCATTAGATGTGCATTCTTTGTCTGCTCCACTGATAATCTTCTCCCTTTCCTGCATCCAAAACTATCACCTTGGCTCCTTTCCAAAGATGGAGAATCACACAAACATTACCCAGTGCTACCTCTGGAGTGAAACCCAGTGATCAGTCAACTGGAAACAGCAATGCATCTCCCTGTTTCAACCAGAACCAGGAAAGCTGTGACCAATAATTAGAGTCATCCTAGACTGGGATCTGTCTCCAGTCAAGGACAGGGTGCAGCTGAAATGTAAATGAAACAAGAGAACTATCAAGGCAGGTGAAATATAATTACATAGGCAAAGATCCTGGATGCGGTGATTCTCCACAGTGCTGACTTTTCTGAAATCTGAAGGGTCCTTTAGATATCTAGTACAAAAAATATCCTGCCTTTCCATGTCAGCCATTCAAATGGGTCTCATTCCAAATCATTTGCTTGACTCAAATATTCTTTTTAAGGAAGAAAGCCAGACTTTTTTTTTTTTAAAAGTCATCAGGAAGGCAGAAATCTTCCTTTCCCCATGATGATCATTATCCATGGTTAATTATCCTCACTGAGAAAAATGTGTGTTTTGTTTCCAATTTGACATCTTACAGCTTTAGACTCCAGTCCTTGGCTCTTGTTACGTCTTTTCCCACTAGACCAAGGAGTCCTTTGGTACCCACTGAAGGATGCAGGAAGGAAATACACTCTCTCATCAATTCTCCTCTATATCTTTCTGATCAGCTGAGTAGATCACGTACCTTCAGCTGCTCACTATGGGACAGCTTTCACCCTGCCATTACTCTAAGCTCACATTCTTTAATAACAGTGCCCTGAGGTCTTTAACCACTGTAAACAAGGTCACACAGCGTAAGGACAGAGATACGAGGGGGCAAAGCAGCTTATTAAAGGTGAAAAAACAGTTTGCCCTCTGGAGCCACAGCTCTAGCATGGAAGAGAAATACACTGGAAGTTGCTAAATATGGAATATGATGAAGCTTGGGCAGTGATTAGAGGCTGGAAGGCACCAGTCAAAGGATGCTGACTTCATCCTTAGCCTCTTTCTCAGGCCCAATGCAAGAGAATTGCTGAAAAAAGCCTTAAATAGACTTTTCATTAGAAGCCAGACCTCCAGTCCTGGGGACAGCTCTGGGCCCCTCAGGACAGGAGAGACATTGAGGGGCTGGAGCGTGTCCAGGGAAGGGAACGGAGCTGGGGAAGGGGCTGGAGCCCCAGAAGAGGCTGAGAGAGCTGGGAAAGGGGCTCAGCCTGGAGAAAAGGAGGCTCAGAGGGGACCTTGTGGCTCTGCACAACTCCCTGACAGGAGGGGGCAGCCGGTGGGGGACAGACTCTTCTCTCAGGGAACAAGGGACAGAAGGAGATGAAACGTCTTTCAGTTGCACCAGGAGAGGTTTAAATCGAATATTAGGAAAAATTCCTTCATGGGAAGGGTTGTCCAGGCCTGGCACAGGCTGCCCAGGGCGGTGGTGGAGTCCCTGTCCTGGAAGGGATTTCAAAGCCATGTGGATGTGGCACTTGGGGACATGGGACAGTGGTGGCCTTGGCAGTGCTGGGGGAATGGTTGAACTGATTTGTCTTAGAGGGCTTTCCCAAACTGAAAAACTCTATGATTCATTTGACCCAGCGTGGTTGCTCTTAACATTTCCACATCAGGACAGAGCACTCATCACACTCAGGGCTGCACCTTTGCTGAGCTGCCGTTCCCCTGCTATAATCCTAATAACACATCCATCTGCACGTTGCCACCAGCATGAGCCACCCACACTGATTTAAGAGGTTGAGAGCTCATTGTTGTCACAGTTGGGTTCTCTAGTTATTCTGAGTCCAGCTGGAAAACATCTATAAATACAGACCAGACCCTGCTGGTGCGTTGAGAGTGCAGCACAAGGTGTTAATGCTGTTAATAATCGAGTGCCAATAACTGATGTGCAAGGAGCTGATCCTGCAAAACTTTGATCCCCATCCACAAGTTAATGCTAGCAACGTTGCAAAATGCAGAGCAAAGGAACAAGGCTGTAGTTTATGTTAAATCAGCTCAAACTGGCATCTGATGACTTGAATTAGCACACAGAGAGCGTATGAAACATATTCATTTTGTTAATAGAAATGCCTAGTTATATTAGCCCCTTTTTTGCTTATTATTCATAATATTTTTCTGTAATACAGAAAATCAGTTTTTATTTTTAAAATGCAATCAAATTATATTTCCTATTAAAACTTTAATATCAAAACAAATTAACCAATGCTGCAGATTACACATTACTAATGTAGCTCTGACAATAATTCATGCTCCTCTCGATTCTGTTATGAACTATCACACTGATAAAGTGCAGCAGTTCATAACATATTCTTAAGGGGAAGTGACTTTTTTTTGAGTAAAAAAGTGAATTAGACAAGATATCTCAATAATGAGAGAAAGTGGCTGGGCCAAGCATTCAGATAGAAGTATTCTCAGCTGAAAACAAGGTCAAACCTTTTCTTCCTCTACCAATCTGCTTTTACCAGATGCAAAGACCGTCATTCCATAGGGCACATCACAAGACCAACGGGATCACTGCAAGACACTGCAAATCTCTGCTGCACAGCAACATCAACTACTCCAGAGACAGTACCTGAAGCAGGTCAGGAGAGGAAAATCTTATTAAACAAGGCTGTCAAGGAAGAAACACTTGAGCGTGCTTTTGCGCAGGTGACCTGGTGAAGTGAGGCTTTTCCAGATACAAGAATAGTGCCCAAACGTAGAGTAAATGGCATCCTAAAACCTTTCCAGGTCACTAAGCATGGTCTGTCCATCATAGCTGCATCTTCTCCATCTCTTTTGGAGGCAGTTTCTAGCTCACAGCTGGACAGACTTCCTGAAATAATCTACCCCTGAATCAGGAGCAGCAAGTCAGCTCTGCTCAGGAAGAGGTTAAGAAAGGTTCACCTCCATTCTGGGTGAGTGCATGTCATAGAATCCTAGAAAGGGTTGAAAACGACCTTAAACATCATCTTATTCCACTCCCTGCCATGGACAGGGACACCTTCCACTATCCCAGGTTGCTCCAAGCCCCATCCATCCTGGCCTTTGTGTTCAATCACACCTCAGGCACCTGACGTGGTTCCCACACCACCAACTGGGGCTCAGATGGAGATAGAAGCATAGCTTAAAATTATATTAAATTAAAATGAAACAAAAGCAGCAAGAGATACGATAATTCTCAGAATAAAAAGTTCCAAGCCAAGCTTTAGTAAAGGGAGGGCACACCGAAGGCAAATTGAGCAACCTGCTTCCTGTAGTGAAAACAAGGACAGGGAAGATTCTTTATGATGCATCCAAGAGCAGACTAAATGCACAAATAGGATGTTACACCCACAAGAAAAAAAAAATAGAATGGTTTTCAGGCTGGCAGTGAGCAATGTGATCAACACAGCTGTCTGCCCCGTGAGTCCTGCACTGAACAGAAGGGTAAAAGTTGGCACCGGGGATGGAAAGTCCCAAGGGATGGAAGGTCCGGTGTCTGAAATTTGTTCCTTTCCTCAAGTACATTCTCGCTGGCCAAGACTTAGGGTTTTACAGCCCTGCTTTACCAGCAGGCTCTGCTGACCCACAGAGAAAATATAAAGTCCTCAGCCCCTCCTCTGCTCCAAAGAGGTGGCCTGCGTCTCCCAACCTGAGCCATACGTGCTGTTAGTTACCAGTTGATGATTGTGATGCTAATTAAAACATACTAAGAGACACACTATAAACATGCACAGCACATGAAGGAAATTAGCCAAGTGAGCTTGTCTCTCTTATTGTGCTTTTATTATGATGCTCCTTGGATGATGTTTTTAAATGAATTTTGAATAGTTTTCTTAATTTGTTTTATTTTGCTTCATGGTAACAAAACTGCTGGAGCCCCACAGGAATGATTCAGAGAAGTGCAATATTATTGGAACATGTCTCCTGCTTTTCTTACTGCTTACTTATAATTAAGCTTTATTGAGGTGTAAAATGAATAACAATTAAAAAAAAAATGTTTATTGGTCCAGGTGCAAATTCACAGATACTCCTGAAAACTTCCTTTTCCATGACCTCAAGGAAACATTGCTGGTTTCTACCAGCTCCTATCAGTTTCTGCTAAGACACTGAGTCCCCATCCTGCTCTGCCACGTGCCCCAGCAGAACATCTCTTCAGAGCCACTGGCCATTGCTCACTGCAGACAGATGAGTGGAGAGAATATTGCTGGGATTCTGCTTGGGAGTGAGCACAAGTCTCAGCTGCGGTGGCTGCCAGGAGCACAAAGGCCCTGGTGTCCAACCTCACCTTTCCGCACCCCTGGGAATCAAGAAACAAGACCCTGCTCTGAAAAGCAACTACCGTAGACAAAATTGTAATTAGACAATAAGATCTAATGACTGGGATCTAATAAATGGGGAAAAAGAGGGGGAAAGAGAAGAAAAGACTACTCAAAGACATAAAGTTCCCATAGACCTCCCTCCAGCCTGGTTTTAGATGTTAGTGGAACCGGTTGTGGTCATGTTGTGGTCATAAGTTGTGATCATGCCTCCAACACCACCTTTACCTCACCACTGGTCCAGGCTCTGGTTTCCCACTCTTGGCTTTTGGTGGTCTTCTGTCTGGAAAATATTTGGCTGCACCATTCACAGAGATAGCTAGTTTTTAAATTATTCTTTGGGGGTTTTTTTTGGTTGTTTGTTGGAGTTTTTTTAAGTTAGCTCTTCTTGGCAGGCAGAGAAAGCGTGTCTGCACATTCAAATGGGTTTTCCAACCTGTAGCATAGTTCAAAGCCAAATCCCACAGTGGTCAGCAGTCCTTCTGCTCAATCTGGGATTTTAGCACTTACAGCATCCATTTTAGCACCGTGCTGCTCCCCCAGAATGCAGCACTAATGGATTACTGTGCATTACGTCCCTCATTACTGCTTAAATATTTATCAGAACATTATGTATTTAGTGGCTGGGGGAAAAGAGACAATCCTGCCTTTTGCCATACAAAAGGGTTAATTACAAACTGGATAAATCTCCATGACTTAAAAATTGATAAAACAGATAGAGAGATTAACAGGAGAATGTGTTATTTACAGATAAATAAACATTCAGCTACATAATCCTGATCTGGGATTTCCCCATAGGAAAAACAACCAAAATCAGTATTTTATATCAATGGTCTACATTTATACAGCAATGAAAAAACAGAGAAGGCTGGTTTACACTGTCTGAAAACCAAAAAATTGCTCATCCAAGGCAGCTTCCTACCCTGGGGCTGGTGTTCTTGGAAATATTTGGAGGAGTTTGTTAGGAGCAGATTTGCTCTGGCCTCGACCTGAGAGTGTTCAAGGCAGTCATATCTCCACCTTGCCCTGTTGTCCGTGTGCCTCTCTCCATCTTTTTCAACACTAAATCCTGAATTTTAATTTTTTTTTTTCAGTCTACACTTCACAAAAAAACAAGCTCACAAGGCGTTTCCATGGGTCTCTGTCATACCTATTATATCAAGCACCGCTGGAGACAAGCATAGGTACCTGCTCTAGAAGAAAAAATAAGAAAACCAATTTTAACATGAGACAAAGCAGTCTCTGTTTTGCACTTCAGGAGGAATTAATTCCCTGGTTCTAACCCAGAGCTTACCACCATCACTTCCATCACTGCAGAGGTCCACATGTTACACCCATGTAGCACACACGTCGCTGTAATGATGGGTTTATTTACAATTAAAAACCTTACTTAAGTTTAGGTTCTTCGGCAGACAAAAGACACCAGAAAACCCAGTTGTTTGTGGAATTCAGCCAATGTTTATCTCATAAAATAAGTTCTTAAGGTAACTTATACTGGCACTGTGAAATATTGTTCATTATAACAGAGCAGCTGAGATAATGTTGTTTTCTAATTTCCCTTTCTCAGTCAGAAATTAAATAAAAAGTCATGTCTAAATTACAATACTGGATTGAACGCAGACAAGGACCCCATGCGGGGAGCTTATGATATATCCTTCCCACGTTTTATAGCCATTAAAAAAGATTATAGGATTTTTTTCCCTTTTCTTTTAGGCCATTTACATTTGTTCTGAACTCTCACTGTGTTTTATTTGAAGCTCTTAAAAGTGCCAATGTACATAATAAGTCAATCAAGAAGTTAAATTAAGAAAAAAAACAAAAACATATTGACTTGTCTATACCAAACATGCACTTGGAAGTCTGAACTCTGCCACCTAATGACTTTCTGACTTTGCAATAAATATCCCTGTGCAGGGGTAGCTGGGTTGTTCTGCACAAGGAAGTACGTTTATAATCTGATTAAGAGGTCTTCTAATATATCTTAGCACAACCCAAATAATGGGGTGCTCTTCCCCACCAAAGCAGCCATTAACATCTGCAGAAATGCTCTGTGGGGGCTGGACTCCTTCTAACCTAGGTTTACAACCTCAAAAAACCTCTCCTTGTTGCGGCTTATCTCAGCAATACCCGTTTTGCCCATGCCCATGGCCAAATGCCCCTCCATGGCCCCAGACCCTCTGTTGCCCTCCATCTGCTTCTCCCAGGCCCCAAACTCCTCCTGCACAGTTTGGTTTGCACTCTTTTCCAGCTGCTTTCTCAGCCATCTGACAGCCACCCACCATCCTGTGCCCAGGTTTTCCCTACCCTCCTTGCTCTGGCTCTCATCTCCTTCTGGGAGTACACACTGCTCCTTCGCCCTCAGAGCCCTTGAGTCATTCAAGGTCATCTTCTTCTGCTGTTGTTATTCCGAGTCCGTAAAAGATTTTTGACAATGCAGAAATTGGTTCTTCCTTTTTAAGCCTGTGGATTTTCTCTTTTTCTACAGATTTTCAAAGCCAAGCCTCTCCTCTCACTCTCAGTTTCAAGTGTATTTCACGAATCCTTCCTCACTTTGGCAGGTCACCACAAAACTGGTGGCATCAAAGAAGCTTGAGGCAGGCTTCCCACAAGGCTTCATTAGCTGAAAGTGGGATTTATCACACTTCCACACCTAAATGACGTCTCAGACCAGCCAGCTGGGCTCTCTTCCAGTCAGCAAAAGAGGAAACTTCAGGGGCAGATTTACCCAACCAAATCGAATCACTCTTCAGAAGGCACCTCTTTCTTTCCATTGACTAGGAAGACATCCCAGGCTGCCAGATTGGCCCTGACTATTTAGCTTCAGAAATGTGGGCACCTGGCCTAAGTTTTCCAGCACAACGTGAAGATACTCTGCCGTTGGAAGTGTGATGTCTTGGATGGGCCACACGGCACGGCAGACGCACAAAGACCTCACAACACGACAGCAAGGTCAAGGCACCGCGAAAATTCTGGCTACATTTATGGCATTGGTCCTTTACTGGCAGCTCACATCAGAAACCCAATGCTTTCACTGGAGTTTCATACCTTTTGCCTCACTCTTTTTCTGTCCTTGTGAAATGATTCCTGAGTTTCGCTCCAAAGGAGGCTGCCTTCCAGTGGAAGGTGAAGCGCTCCTGCACGCGGATTCCTGGACCTTGTTCAATAAACATAAAACTTTAATATTGTGTTTGGATTGCTGCAAATGGAAGGTGCTGTGTTACCCTAATGCATTTTCTGGGAACATAAGCCCACTCTGTACCTCGGGACTCAATTAATTAAAGAACATTAAATACAGTACAAGGTCTTCCTCCCAGTAGCAAAAACACCTGCACTTCATTGCACAACTTGTGCCTCTCCTAATAGCTACACAGATAGCTAAGGCCTCATCCAAAAACTATTAAAGTGCATGGAAGGGTTCCCATTTACTTCAGCAGGGCTTGGATCATGCACCAAGGCGACATCGTGAGGATAATCAACTTGGAAAGTAAAGCACAACTAATTTGCAACAGGGAAGGCTTGGAATGAGACAGCTGAGCTCCAAGCCCTAGACTATGGATGTCTCGGTGTAGTGTGAACAAAGGATAGTAAAGGACTTTCTGATTAAATATCTGCAAGGTTGCACTCCAGAGATGTTTTCTTCTCTCACTGAAACGTGATGGTCCCTAGCTCCAACACTGCTCAGCTTTTCTACTAAGTAGAAGACGCTTCGGTCCTCAGAGGAGGTTTTTAATGCTAATCCTTTGTAAACACACAGATTTTCAGTTCCCTAATTCCCGTGTCAACAGGTTTCAGTACACAATGACAGTGGGAAAGATTAACTAACCTCATTTTAAAAGACCATCAGACCAGCCAATGAGTTGTCTGGTCACCACAACAAATAATTACTGTCTGTGCCTGATTAAAAGGTCAAGGAACAACTACAATGGTACCAAAAGTGAGATTGATTCCTTTTCTCTAGACTAGTCCCTGACAGCACTAACCTGTGGGGATACAACATATGGTGGCCTACAAGCAAATAGTTTATACAAATGTATTCCTTGCGTCTTGTTCTTTAGATCTTGTTTGCCCCTTAATGAAAGCTGTGAAACCACCAAAACCAGAAGGAAACCCTGTACACCAAGGAATTTAAACAGCAAGCATAGGCTAGGCTCGGATTATTTAGCGGACATGGCATTTGGCTTTGCAAAGAGATGTTTTGCACCTCCTGCCTCACCTCTTTTTGTGTAGCAGCCTCCAGCTACAGACCAGGACTTAGCCAAGAGGCTCCTCTCCTGTAGAAAAATGAAGAAATGTTGGTCCTCAGAAAATATAGTTACATATGGTAATGATATGTTCCTGCCCATGACAAGGAGGTTGGAAATAGATGGTATTTAATGCCTCTTCCCACCCAAACCCTTTTATAACTTTATTTTGGCTTAATTCCATCTTCTTCTCAAGAATTATGTCTGTAACCGGCTGCAGAAATAATATCATTTTCATGCATTTCTATCCTGGTATTCACAAGATGTACTTAAACCACTGGAATCAGAGGGTAAAAATATCTGACAATCTCTAGCATCCTTGAGGAGAAATGTTGAATAGGGACTTTTTCTACCTTACAGAATGTCTTAATAAAAGAAAAGAACGGACACAAGAATTTTATTTCAGTTGTGCTATCCCTGTAATCTGTGACTGGAATGCACACTAGGTTTTGAGGCAAATTGTATTATTTCTCCAAGACAGCAGCTACAAAATATAGATTCCTATTGATCCCTAGTGGCACAAACTTAAGAAGTCAAAATAGGAAGTAAAACAGGAAACTAACATCCTGGACACACAGTGAAATGGAGCAATGCAGGGTAGGAGGCTGTGGAAAACATTTAGCTCTGTGACCTTCCATCTCATTTATTTCAGTCCTACAAAATTAACTCTGCTTCTACTGAACTGAATCGGAGCTTAAAAGAAGGGAACGATTCTCATGCATCTGTTTCAGTCACTATCATTTCCAGCTTTTGGGTTGATAATAAAGCTGGAAAAGATCAAGACACAGGAGGGACTCCATCTACTTTAACGTGGTCACCTGAGGAGCAGGTGACATCTTCAGGGAACTCAGCTATTTGCCAGACCAAAGGAGAGGGCTTCCTTAGTGCTTTACTGGTTGCAAAACACTACTTTTATTGCTATGTTGGTAAAATAAATCCTTCATCCAACAGCACAGAGGCTGTTCTAATAGACCCGTGCATCTGAGTGTGAAGTAAAGGATCACACACAGTCCTCAGCAAACCCTGGAAAAATAGGAGCCCAATTGGGACACTTCTGTGGAACTGGTTCATTACACATCCCTGTAGGAGGTTAGCCTGGAAAGGGGAAAAACCAACCTCTCTGTCCCCACTCCCCTCTCCACTCTGCCTTTCCTCTTCTCTACCATTCCTGCCTTCCTTAATTATTTTTCATTTCTTTGTCTATGTGTCGTTTTAATAAATGCTGTAAAAATACATGTGCTGGAAATCTTGCAGTTAATATGTGGCAAACAGAGCATTCTAAAAGTGGCTTGGTACGAGAGCTGTGTATGTCATATCCCTGTTGTCACCTGACATTTCCTTAGATCCTTAGAAAAACACTGGAAAATGTCAATAAACATAAGCTATTATATCTATAAATTAAGCTGTAAGTGGTTGTCCCCCGTACAGACCCATTCAGCTACCAACTGGAAGTAGCTTAATAGCTTGTATTTATTGNATCAGACTGGGATAGTGGAAGGTGTCCCTGCCCATGGCAGGGTGTTGGATAAGATGGTCTTTAACGTCCCTTCCAACCCAAACCATTCCAGGATTCTGTTATATTATCCACGAGACATATTCTCCGGGGAGAAATTATTGATACCTCGTAGGGACAGAAGTGTTTCGTGGCTGGAGTAGCCATGCACAAGAAGTTATCAGTGGTGAAAACATTTCTACATCCCAGGAAGAGCACCAGGGCTGTCCTAAACCGTGACTGCTTGGAAATCATCTCTGTATGATCTGTAAATGCACAGGGGATAGGAAAATAAAAGCAAGGCCCTGAGATCCCACGACCTGCACGGGTAGCAGGTGTAGTTTACCAGCACAAAGATTTTCACCATGTAAATATTCGTGCCAACCTGAGAAACTACCAAGACCCAAACGACCAAAACAGAGACATTTCTATCTTTCTTTACAGTATGTTCCAATATATCTTTTAATTTCAGTGTCTTAAATTTCCCCGTGTGTCAAACTCGGCTTTGCTTTTTCATGTTGATTATTGTTTGCTCAGATTGCTCAGCCTCTTCTATATGGGAGCCATCTGCTGTTTATAAAGCTCTTTTACAGTCAAGTTTTCTGTAAAATACAACAGCTTTATTGGTATTTTTTTCTCTTTTTCAGAGGCCACTTCTGATTTTGATCCTTTAGTTTTGTTTTGAAGTTTATTTCTTATTAAAAAAAAAAAGTCATCCAATTTTCCTTGGACAGTTAGAATCACTTTTGCTGAAGAGAATATAAAAATTTCCATAACCACAATTGTTTCCATCAGTCTATAAGAACAGGAATATCCTGGTGGCTATTTTAAATAGACACAGTGATTTAGTCATTTTGAAAAAACACTGTGAATATCACAGTTAGTTAGAAAAATGCTATATTTCTCTAAGGGTAGATACCAACTGAAAGAGAAGAATATTTATCAAAATCTAAACTTGACAAATTAAAATAATTTCTTTAATTGTATTCTATGAGGTCTATGATTCCATGAAAATGTTTTCTTTAAGAACTGAGGAAAAAATGTAATGTGAGGTAAAAAATTTTTTGTTAGGTGTTATGAATGTTACAATGTCTCTGAAGAAAAATTTTGGCACCCAATTCCTTTTCTCAAATGAAACCTTTTCCTATGAAAAGTTCTGCTGAAACCAGTCCTAGTGGTACCAACATTAGGGAATATCTCCCAGGCAGCTCCTGAAAGAGCAAGAAATAAAGCTCTTTTCCTTTTTAACACTAAGGTACTTGTTGTTTCTCCATAAAACATCAAATAATTTAATAATAAAAATTAAAGTGTTTCCAAAAGCACAGGCACCTGCAGGTGAAGTTGAATCTTTAAGGGAATGCTGTAAATGCATATATCAATACATAAAAATAACTATAACAGAGCTAACTGCAGTAATATTTAACTAGTTTGCATGGACTTTTCAGCTATAAACATGACCTTTGCCTTATCATGTTTAAATCTGTCATGGATGTCAGATATTGCCTTCTTAAGTGGACTCAACTGTATTACAGGCTTCTGTGGTAATGCTGGGCTGAAGTGTATCTCCATTTTATGTTCTTAAATATTCATAAGAAGCTTTGCAACATTAATATCTTAGAAGGCTTACAAGAACACTTAAATAATGTGTCTTACCTCCCTTCGCCCCTCCCAAAAATGTCCCAGTCTTTTCCAATTTGTGTAATGCATTGAGCCATTTTAATAATTGTTTGGGGATTTATTCCGTGGTTCAGGAGTTCGCTCATAGCCGGTGTAATTATTATCTCCACTGGTCTTATCGTGTGCTAATCCTGCTCGTTTTACCAGCAGAGGAGAAAAGATTTGAGAGCATAAGCATGAGGCAAGGGTTTTGCCCTGGAATTACACCCTACGAGTCCCCCACTGCCTCATCTCTACATAAGAAACAAAAATAAAAATAATAATAAAATTGGAATTAAAATTAAACCTTACTTCAGTGGAAATATTTCTAATGTGAGGCAGGTGAAGGAAAGTAGACATTCTGTGATTGTAACCAAAGTTATAGATGGTGGAAGTTTAGCCATATTCGCATATAATCATCATTTATTTGGGCCTTATTTAATCTAGCTGCTTTAAATTATTTCTGTCAGGTCATTATGGGGAATGTGTGTAGGTACATGTGCATGCACAGATCATCTGAAGCATCTTGAAGCCATAACAAATTCTGCACTGGACCAGGTCTGCATAAATCAAAGTTTGCTTTGAGATTTGTCATTAACACAACTTTTTCCCAAATATGTAACTGAACTCCCAGCTTTGGAGTTGGAGCAACCCCCTGAAATTCGCTGTGCATGCTTCAAGGAAAATACACATTTTGTGAGAGAAATATTTAAGCTACTCTTTTTAAATGACTTCTATCTTGTTTTCCTGACAATCTTGGATGTCTTTTGGGCAACAAAACCCTGTTCCTACAGATTCTGCGTTTCACACATGTACGTTTCCTTTACTACTCTAGCCAAACCTCTCTCTGAACTTTCAAAATTAAGCACATGAGGGCTGTTCACCAAACACATCACGGCCTGAGTTTGCCATGATGAGCTTACAGGGTGTTAAGACCCACTTTCTACTCCTGCTGGCTGATGTTGCCAATCTGCTTCCCGCCAAGGGGCAATATTTCAATGAAAAGCAATACAGAAAGTATTTTCATCACAATTTTATCATCGTGCTGCTGTTCCAGGGAGCCCTCTCTCTCATTCACCAGCTACAAGCAGCAAATAACCCCAGCGAGCTGATGGGCAGGAATGTGCCTCATTCCCTTATCTTGGCTTTTCGGTGGTGTTTACATAAATGTAACTCAAGGCTACCATTTGCAATTCAGCTTCTCACCGTGCTTTATCCAGGCCAGCACGAAAATGCACGCAGAGCCCTGTGCCTGCAATGAGATGGTGTAGAAGTGTGGGGATCCAGAGGATGGGTCGAGGAGTTGGCTTGGAAGTAGTGAAAGCTGGGCTAGAAAAGGCTTAGAAATGAGTCACGGGGCAATGCTGATCATTCAGCTATGGGCAGGAGGTCAAGGGAGAGGATTCTGGCCCCACCTGCAGAGCTGCCTCCAGATCTGGAGTCCCCAGAAGCACAAGGA
This sequence comes from Cnemophilus loriae, assembly GCA_013397755.1. Taxonomy (NCBI): domain Eukaryota; kingdom Metazoa; phylum Chordata; class Aves; order Passeriformes; family Corvidae; genus Cnemophilus; species Cnemophilus loriae. The sequence continues at coordinate 62,310 of VZTF01000274.1, read as the reverse complement.
TGTGGAGTTTCTGGAGCCAGTCCAGAGGAGGCCTCAGAGCTGCTCTGAGGGATGGAGCCCTTCTGCACTGGTGCCAGTTTGGGAGAGTTGGGGGTGTTCACCTAGGAAAGAGAAGGATCCAGGGAAACCTTATTGTGGTTTTTTAGTACTTAGTGCTTACAAGAAAGATGGAGACAAATTTTTTAGTAGAGCCTGTTGCAACAGGACAAGGTGTGATGGTTTTAAACTGAAGGAGGGTTGATTTAGATGAGATACAAGGAAGAAGCTTTTCACAATAAGGGTGGTGAGGCCCTGGCACAGGTTTCCCAGAGCAGCTGTGGCTGCCCCATCCTTGGAAGTGTCCAAGGCCAGGCTGGATGAGGCTCAGAGCGACCTGGGATAGTGGAAGGTGTCCCTGCCTGTGGCAGGGGGTGGAATGAGAAAAGCTTTAAAAGGCCCTTCCAGCTCAAACTGGTCTATAATTCCCTGCTTTTGATGGTTTCTATTGGTTGGGATGCACACTTTGGCCAGTTCTACTCAATTTGGTTCAGGTTGAGATTGCAAAAGATTCACCAGACGTGAGGTAGAAACAGAGGGTGCTGCAGAGCCCAAAATGCACTTCACAGCAGGGCAAGCTCAGTGTCAAGCTGGATCACACACCCAGCATCCCAGGGCACACTTTGGAAATTATGTGGGTGCCCTGTGGGATGAGCAGAACTCATCTGCCTTCAGGTCCCCATGGACACTAAATGCACTTTAAGCAGGAGATATCCAGGAGGTGTCAATCAGAAGGCACCACAACGGAGATAATTTACCCTGGTAAAGCAGAAGCCCTTGAGAACATGAGAAAATAAACCCCAGTCTCACCCACACTGCATTTCTTATTGCCAGTCAGTAGAGAAGGATTCAAGTATTAGTGGGTCATGCTAGACTCCCTTGCTGGGGTGAGCAGCACTGGCCATGTCCCTTGGTGGACAGAGGTGTGCCCCCATTCCTAGGTGGTCTGTGACATGCTGCGTGTTTCACTTTCATATATTCCCATAAATAAGAGGAAGGCTGGGAAACAACACAATGCCAGAGGCAGAAACGAGGGCACAAATCCCTATTTCTCTAGCACAGCTGGAGCCGCTGATGGAAAAACTAGTACAACCCACCTCCACTATTCAAACTTTGGGGTGTTAAATCCAAATCTAAATAATCCTGCATGTTTCTTCCTTGACTAAGCACCTGAGCACTAATTACATGCCTGGTTAATTCGGTAATGTACATACATTTCTGGGCTCCCTCTGCTTGTATTGCTCTCTCTCCGCTTCGGGAGATTAATGAGGTGAGGAAACAGAAGATTGTTACAAACCTGCAGATCGCTGTACCTCCTAAGAAGATGATGGGAAATGTACCAAACATCACGTTATTTTGCTAACACTGCTGTGTACAGTACATAATTATAATTTAGCGGTTGTATTTCTTGCCTATTAGAATAGATAAGCAATGATCCAGGACTACAATGAACAGTGCAGCTTTGCGGGACTGGCTTCTTGCCGTTGTGCTGCAGTGAGCTGAAGCACATTTTTGTCTAAGGTTTTTGGCAGGATCATTCATAGGTAGATTGGTTCTGAAAACACATATTCTTGTAGGTTCAACCATCTTCAGTTTCTTTGCTGTCTCTTTATCTTTGGGATTATTGTCGGCTTTATATTTTTTGCTTTTGTCAGGAAAGAGGTTTGGGCTGATTCTTCATTTATCCATTTGCTCGAGGATCTACAGGAATTCTGAATGTACAAGATCATACTCATAGGATAGTTTTCGTTGGAAGGGACCTGCAAAAGTCGTGTGCTCTAACCCCCATGCTGAATTGGACCCTATTGAGTATGTATGTGAGTTCATCCATGCTTAGTTATTCAAGATATGCTTACGTGAGGTGCTGACCTAGAGCAGCCATCTGCAGTTACGGCCTGGATGGCCTTACCACTAAGAGAGGTAAAAACTGAGTTGAAATCATAGAATCACAGAATGGTTTCAATTGGAAGGGGCATCTGAAGGTAATTTAGTCCAAAAACCACTAGACTGGGTTGCTCCAAGCTTCATGCAGCCTGATCTTGAATATTTCCAGAGATGAGGATCTACCAGCTCTCTGGGAAACCTATGCCAGTATCTCACTCTCACCAGCATAAATGCTTTGGGGTGTTACTTGAGGGGCCTGTATCCCAGCCAAGCTGACTAATTCTGATATGCAAGAAGAGCATATGATGATGCTGAAGGCTCATTCTAGATACTTTTCTTTCTCTGTTTTACCTACTTTCATTCTATCTTTCTCCCTTTTCCATTTTTTTTAAGGCTCTTACCAGTACGGCGCTGATGCTGTGCAATTATCCAATTTTCTCATTTATCAAAGTTTTATGCCTCTTAGTTTAGTGCTTACACACTCATTATATTAAAGAAGAAAATAAGTCTAATGAGCCCAATTAATAATCCAAGTAAGACCATTAACACCGCAACAGCCGAGCAGACACAGCAGTGTGGAAGTGAATGCTGTTTAAAGAAGCTCAAGGCGGCGATGTGGGCTGATCACAAAGACAGAAAAGTCATCTGCCCAGCTGATAGAATCTGCATAAACATTTACAGGGGGACCCAGCTGTTGAAATGAAGGCACTGACTGCCTTTCAAGACGCTCACGGGTGTTCAAGCCACCCACATGATTAAAAAGGTGGAAAACCTTTCTCGTGTCTTCTTGATACAACTGGAGTTTCTCCCTTTGCTTCTGTCTAATGGATACTAGAGGAATCTTGCCTCATCTTTCTTCAATATTACCTCATATTTCAGGTACCGACTCAGACGCTGCCAAATTTCTTAAGCAACCCAACCAGAGGTGGAAATGCGATATTAAGATTACATAAGTATCACATCTGGATTTAAAATCAGGCCATCCTGGCCCCAAATCTAGATGGATTTTATAATCCTTTCAAATTTTGAGGCAAAGCAAAATCTAGGGATCGAAAAATTCTGGTCATGCAGTTCAGAAGATATGGACTGATGATTTATAGAATCACAGAATCACTGAGGTTGGAAAAGCACTCCAAGGTCATCAAGGCCAAGCTGTGCCCAATCCCCAACTTGTCACCCAGCCCAGAGCACTGAGTGCCATGTTCAGGTCTTCCTTGGATACCTCCAGGGATGGAGACTCCAAACCTCCCTGGGCAGCCCCTTCCAATGCCTGACCACCCTTCCTGTGGGGAAATTCCTCCTGATATCCAACCTAAACCTCCCCTGGTGCAGCTTCAGGCTATGTCCTCTTGTCCTGTCACTGGTTGGCTGGGGGAACGAGGCAACCACCTCCTTTCAGGGCGTTGTAGAGAGTGATAAGGTCACTTCTGAGTCTCCTCCAGCATAAATGAATGTGAAAGTTTAAGACCCAGGCCAAAAGCTAATGGCTCTTCAGAAAGCCAGCAATTTTCACAAAATAACAGCTAAATATCCTCAAATGGCCATAAACTAAAACACAAGAAGTTTCACCTTAACATGAGGAAGAACTTTTTTATGTTGAGGGTGGCAAAACCCTGGAAGAGCTGACCAGGGAGGGCATGGATTCTCCCTTTCTGGCGGCATTCCAAACCCACCTGGATGCACTCCTGCGTGACCTGTTGTGGGTGACCCTGCCTTGGCAGGGGCTTTGGACTGGATGACTTCTAGAGGTCCCTTCCAAAACTAACAACTCTGTGACTTTGTGAAGATATATACCAGGTGTTTCAAAAGTCACTGACCCTTTCTCCTCTTATTAAAAGTTCAAATGGCCTCTTTCTTCCGCATCCCAATGAAAATATGCTTACCCATACACCTACACATAAAAAATGTGTATATTTACATGGGTATGGACACAAATTCATTTCCCTCTCTACACACAGATTTCTTTTTCCTTCTTCCCTCACTGAGACTTGGAGAAGCTGCTCCTCTGCTGTACAGCAGTGCACCAGGAGCAACCCTGTGGCAGCCCTGCAGTATTTCCCTGGTGTAACCCAAGCCCTCGGTGGGAGCAGAGAGGGCTATCAACTCCCTTTGATTAACAGGGCGGGTAAGCCTGACGTTCACTTACCAGAACAGGGAAGATAACTTTGTAGACCACATTAATGGGGATCTACCTCCCTTGCTCATTGATGACACTGAGCCTAACCATGTGGGGTTTTAGGAGCAGAGCAATTCCATCGTCTGCCTTTGATTACATCATAAATTGACACCTTGCCAAGTTATAAAAACATGGTTTTAGTCTGTGGAGGCCAGGGCACTTCAGATGATGCCCTCTCTCATTTGCTGGGTCTTGTGCCACAGCAGAGCTATAGATCACATCTGTAATCCTGTGGAGTTCATTATCTCCTAATGCTATTCGGTTTTTTAGATCATTAGAATGAAACTTGACCTGACCTGTGAACTATGAAATTGATTGTTGCCTTTAAATGGTCAAGAGCCCATTTTCTAATCGATATACCAAATAATTTTATACATATTTAAATTATATATAACTTTAATGCTCGTTAAATTTATCTGCCACTTTCCCTCTATAGTTTATTTTGCATGCATCTGAAACATGGATGGTGCTTTTACTACTTGGTGGTGCCATTTAGAAAAAAAAGGAGGAAGAAGGAAAAAGACACAAATAAACCCCGGCCTGAAACAAAAAGCTGAGGCACCGAACATGAGTGCAATTCTGCTCAGAAGACTTTTTAAACATATCCTAGTGTGGGCTGTGGTTTCAGATTAATCCATTCCACGACGACTGGGGGGAAAAAAAAAGAAGAACCCAAATCAGAACAGAGTTTTCCTGTAATCATTCAAGTTTGAATAGAGTTTGTGGCTTCTGTTCCTCGCCTGCTGCTTTGCAGAATGAAAAACAGTAAGACTTGAGGTGAAATGTTGAGGTACGCTCAGAACAGAACTGGATTCAGTGAGAAGGGAAGTTTCTGAGATTAGTGAGGTTATTTCTGGTCCTAGGGAAGCTCTGTGTAATGGTTTGGGTCTACTGGGGCTTTGCACAATTTTGTAAAGGGATGGGAAATATCATCCCTGGCCACCTTACAAAGCACTTAATTTTTAAGTAGATATAATAACCTTTCTTATGCTCTGATGATTTTAGGAAGTTCTCCTCTGGGCATCCTTTCGCATCCTGCCTTTTCTATATCTTCCAAAGTATCTTGGTGTCTTCATGCACAGGCTTCTGTGGAGCCCCATTAGCAGCCTTGTTGCTCTGCCTTTTCAGACACTTAGTGAAACGGAGTTTGCTTGTTTGCAAATTCAGGAAAGAGGGGGGGAAAGGGGGTCTCCCACCCCAAAATGCTTCATCTTTTGACCCAGCCCATCCAGTTCTCTCAGCATCTCTGCATTTCTAGAAAATACACCCCACTACCCAAAAGATTCCAGTTTGGGAAAGAAGCAAGCTCGGATGCCCACAGCCTCAAGGTTCTTCTTCTCTTATCCATGTGGGAGAGTGAAATGAAAGAGTAAAATCCATAAAGTCTGTTATTCTGTGGGAGATGAGACCCAAAAGCAGTAACACAGCATTAAGAGGGAAATACAGTCACAGAATCAGGATGGATGTTGTGATCAGTGCGATTACTCAAGGGTTTAAAACTCTTGGTTTCACGATTGTGGACATGTCTTGTCATCACCTTCACTTTCTCCAGTCAACAGAAGGAAATAGTGTATTTGTCCCTCTTAAAGGCTTCTGAGGATGAAGTAATTAACTTTTGTAACTTGTTTAAAGAGGAAAAGCAGTACATTCAACTGCAAATGACAATTAATGATGCACAAAATGATTCTTCAGTGGAAAGGTCATTCCCTGCCACCCAACCAGCCAATGCATCTTGTAACGTGTGAGGTTTTCTGTACTGCTCAAACAGGCTTTTAAAAATACTCAGGCAAAAAGGGAAGCTAACTCACATGTTCCCCAAATCACAGTCTTACTCAGGAAATCACAATGTGTTTTCACCCAAATGAGTTGTTGAAGGAAAAAGTGGGTAGAATAGCTCGCTCTACTCCCCAGCCTGCACCCTCTGGGCTTGCAGACGGAGCAGGTTTGTGACTTTTCCACTGAGGATCCACCGCCCACAACAACATCTCTCTGTTCCCAGTCACCCCCAAGACATCTCCTGGCCTTTCCCTGCCCTCTTGAGAGGTCTGTCTGAGAAAAGAATAAAAAACTAACAAATAAAATTGTTAGAATGAAGAAAACAAACCTCCAAACCATTTGGAATGGCTTCCCTGAATTACTACCAGTCAGGCAGGACTTAATCTTCTAGATGTTCTTGCTTTTGAGAGTAAAGAGGCATTTGGCACTTATCTAAAATTAAAATGGTGAGCAGTGAAAGCCCTTGCAGGTGCAGGGATCTTATCTGCATAGGCCTCTGCTTTGTTTCTGCCATCAGCCCCTGCTTGGCATGGAGCAGGGACTGCCTGGGGAGGGCAGTGGGGGGAAGCAGGAGCTTTTGCTGTGATCCTGTACCTGCCACTGCTGCATCCAGCAAATGGCACCTTTTAATACATGGTCATTTTTATTTATATTCCAGTTTTATCAAAGCAATGGGGTGTGCGATAGGCTGGTAAATAATTAATTTATTTCCCAAAGTCGCCCAGTGGAAGAGATGACAAGCCCTGCCATTTATACTTTTATGAAACGCCAGATGAAGTGAAGACGTCAGAGAGGGGGGCAAGTCGCTGGGAACAAAGTGAATTAGAGAATATCTTTCCTTCAGTAAGACAAATTTGTGTTGCGTAACCATGCTTTGCTGGGGAAGCCAATTGGAAAAGAGTGATAGAGGCCCAGCTACTGAAGTTCATCAAAGTCATCTGTTTCAGGTAAGCTCATTTTTCACCAGCCAAGGGGATATTTACCTGCAGTACACCTGTAAGGTACAGCCGACAGATTGAATGGTACAGTGCTTTATTATATTTCACACCCTGATGATTCAATATGATAGGAAAAGAGGGACAGAAAACCGGAGAGCTACAGAAAGAAACAAAAAAAAAGCCGTGTCTTCTCTTTGGAGCGCGTTTGTCGCACTGTTTGGCTGCAGTGCTTAGGCAAACCAAAGGGAAGTGAGCAGTGTTTTGCAGTGCATTATGTTTCTGTGAGAGTGTTTAGCTCAAGATAACCTTTTTTTCCTTCTCCTTTCCTTTTTGTCATCCTGGATTTCTGTAGTGAGGCAGCACTACGTTACATGTATGTCGTTAAGTACGTCCCCCCAGCCAGCCAGCAAGAGCTGGCTCTTCCTGCTGGCTCCCCAGGGAGTTCCATACTCTGCTGGGAGAGCATGGATGCCTTCAGCTGGGCAAAGGGCCGAAATTCCTCTGAATTCGCCTGAATTTGCCCTGCAGCCACCTCTTATCAAAATGTGCACCCTGCCTGCAGGCCACCTCCCACGGTCGTTGCATGGGAGGGTCATCACTTTGCTGTGCTGAAGACAACCAGATCTATCGAGGATTGAGTGAGAGGCTGAACCCGACTTCTACGAGGTCAAGAAGCAGCATCATTTCATCTGAGTTTGCAAATCTGTCTGTTGCAGTGTCCAGGAGACCAAACATAGCTGTGCCTTGGAAAATAAGGTTATCAGTGTGTGGTTTCAGGTTCTTGGCAAGGGTCATGGCGTTTTAGAGACGGGAAGTTTGCTGTTCGTGCCCACTGCTTCTACTCAAAAAGAAAATGGACATTTCTGTCAGCTCCTGGAAGAGTATGGCCACAGTCTTTCTTGACTGGAGAGCAACATTGAGATTTAATGTACAATTCCTTGTATATCTCTGCTTCCCAACAGTCAAATATATTTGTTTCCTGGAAAAGGAGCTTATCTCTATCACAGCAAGTCTGGTTCAGATGCTAAAGTCTGATGGATAATGCCATGACCATTTTGCTGTGAGCTGTCAAAGCTCAACTGAATGAAGTCTTCTAAGTAAATTTGTAGTCCTTTCAGAAATTACTGTTGTCAGATACAGCTTTCTGGTGTCTGATAATACCTTCATCAGTAATGTGGAGATTTAAGGTGTGGAGATTTAAGGCATCTGAATATGGTCTGGTGGCAGTGGTGTGTCAGGAATGATGTGTCATGGAGATCCTTGAGAAAAAGAGGCTTGATGTTTATTTATGTATTTATTTAATTGTTCTTCTGGCACAGCTGTAACTCCTGGCATTTGCCCCAGGATCAGATTTCAGCCTTGGGGTCACAGACAAAGGTTACATCAGCCAACCATTCAGCTAGCAGGGTCGTGTGCTAGAAAGGATAACATCTGGACATGCCAGTCCATCTCCTGCAAGGTGTCGTGGGGCCGTGGACCAACACGGTTTGGCAAGAGCTACGAGCTACCTGGCTCAATCCATACAGTGATGCCTCATTTTAGTCCAGACTGACGCTGGAAGACACTCGTGCTGAGCATGGGACTCTGCTACCTGCAACAGGGATCCTGGTGGGCAGCAGACACCAACAGGGCAGAAGGACAATGATGGAAAGGGGACATCAGCTCTACTCCTGCTGGCAGCACTGAAAACATCTGAAAGCTGTGCAGTTGTGCCAGGGTTTGCCCTCCAAATGGGGAAATAAATAAAAATGCAAGTTTAAACATATAAATGTCCAGATCTGAAGGACTCTTACTTTAGAGTCTAAGCATCTCCGGATTCCAGATGTATTAAAGAGCATTTGGGATTGTCTAGGGAACATCTCTCTACACTAGATTTCTGCTGATATTGTTTGTCCTTATAAAGGAGGTGGTTTCTCCTAAGCTCTAAGGTACGCCTATTTCTGTTCCTTTTAGGAAAAAGAATCCTTCAATAAATTAGCATGCCTTTAAAATGATAATACGGGTCTATAAAAATTATTGTGATTCATATCAGAACACATAATGATTTAACTAATCAGTCATTAATTAAACAGGTTTTTACCTGAGGGGGCTGCAAGAGTTTAATAATTTAAGCTGACTAAATATTAGTACTAACCAGGAATAATTAGACCTGTGGGGAAAGTTTCACAAATACTGCAAAGCTGGCTACATTTCATGCTATTTACAGAGAGCAGGCAGCAATCTGCCAGCAGAGCAGACTTTTCAATTCTAAATGAGCATGCTGCCACAACACAATGACCGGGAGGGAACTGGACTAAGGACGTCGGTCAGCATGAATAATAAAAGAATCCCCATTCCTACAACAGCTTAAACAGAATCACAGAATGGTTTGGGCTGGAAAGGACCTTAAAAACTATGTAGTCTAACCCTCTGCTGAAGGCAGGGTCACTAGACCAGCTTTTACATGTCAATAAACTGTAGCATTAGTTTGGGGATTAGTTTGAGTGCTGCATTTATGTTCCAAAAATGCTTTGTTAGTGCCAAGTATTATCTTATTAATTACAGCCTACAATGTTGCCCTTGAGCACTAGGCGCCTGTAGTGGTCCACTGAAGAAGATAACACCTGGAGGAGGTCGCAGGTTCACGCATACAGGCCTAAAATTTCTGAATCCAGATCCTGTGTGGTTGGGAAGAGCAAGGATGTGATGCCCGTGTATTTAATATTCAGCACTTAGAAAAGAAATTCTTTGGTCAAAGCAACATCACGGAGGAGGAATTCTTTGTTCTATGAAAGGTTAATGTACCTGGGTAGCAGCCGAGAGCGTTTGCATGCAGAGAGATCATTAATCCATGCAGTAATAATTTGTGAAATAAAAATCAATCCTGGAAAGGAGGCTAAGCCTCTAGTTCCAAAGTAATGGACTGCCTTTTGCACTGCATCTCGTTAAGCAAGACCCAAATACATAATGGGCTCAATTTCCATGCAAGGCTTCTCTGCAACCCAGAAAAACTAATAGCAACTCTAAACAAACCCTGCTGCCTTTCAAGCCCTGCAATTGCAGCTCAATTAACACAGCAGTCCTAGCCATGGCAGGATAGTTTTAAACGGCCAAAGCTGCAATATTTGTTCCGGGTAACTGGAGAGCTCCTGGGCTGATGGACCAGACCTGCAGGCATGTCTGGAAACATAAGCTCCCGGTAAGATCACATGATGAACAGGGTTAGACCCTCTCTGGATGAGCTTTAGAGGGGCTCAGCAGCATCTGAGCTCCTCTCCACTTGGAAGGACAAAGGGAACGCACAGAGGGCTGCAAGATGCCCCACGGATATGGTCCCACAGCCCCAGACAACCTCACCCACGCCTCTTCTGCTCCTGTTCGCTCAAGAGGGAAACAATCTGGGGTCAAACAAAACACCCAAAGAGCACTTGGTCCCTCAGGCACGGCCTGGTCCAAAGTCTGCTGAAATCTATTGTGCATCCCTACAGGTAAATAAAACAAGATGAGAGACAGCTGGAAGGGAAAAGCAGGCTCACCTATGGAGCAGAGAAATCTTTAAAATAATATGTTTCTTTGAAGAACAGCTCACAAGCTCCTCTGCAGAGGAGTAATGGGGTCAGATTCATTCCTCAGTTCAACACAAAATGAAATACCTTTTTGCTTTCAACCTGCTCGCATGAGTTAAAGTGATATCAAAGCTTCTGTGCTGTAGGCATCTGATTTCTGCCAGGATCCCAAAAAGAAAAACCACTCTTTATCACTTGCTCCTTAGGTTGAAATCTGTCCTCTTCACCCTTTCCCTGCCTCCCAGGTGCTTTAATTTGAATTTTCTGCTTGGGCTGGACAGATTTCCTAGAGACTGTCACCAGCAAGGTGGGCAGCATTTCCAGGTGATTTCGGTGAGAGAGAAGCCAGGCAGGCTCACTGCCAGGCTGCAGCCCAGCCCCGAGTGTGGAGGTGTCACTGTGTAATACTGACAAAGTACAAAATCCAGTCCCAATAATCCTCTTAAGTCAGACAAGAAAATAACCGGTGTGATTGATAACCCAAAGACAATCAAAGTGTTAAGGATTTAGGGAAGGTACCATACATACAGAATATTTCCAGGAAGAGCTACACAGCTTAAAGCACTGTTTTATTTGTATTTTTTCACCTTTTGATGTACTAAAAGAGGGGAAAAGTAACAATAATAACTTGAAAATGCACTGAAATCAGAGACAAGTTTACCATTGGCTTGGATTGATTTTCAATCAGCATTTAAAGAGCACAATAGAAATATCAATTAACAACAAAATAATCATTACAAGTAAACAAAGAGGATAAAGAATAAATTAGAGAAACACTGGAAATCAATAGCATTCAAAAAGAGAAAATCAGTTGAGTTCAGTTTGAGGAACAAGAAATTCAGCAAAATTAGTGCTAAGAGCTGTTGGCTTGGGGTTTTTCCACTACTTCAGGTTGTGGAAACCCCAAACTGTGGATCCATGTCCTCAATGGGCTCGGGTGCCACCAGTCTGTCAACTCCCCATTTGTGCCCTGCAAAGTGTGATTCCCTCATGGTTTTGTCTGCACAGCAACCTGAGAGACTGGATATCTGATTCCCACTTTAATTAATGGGAAATGAATGTCCCAGACACCTCTCTCAGGTGCAGAGGTGATGTTTTCAGACATGCAAGGTGCTTCAAAGCAAAGAATGGTACAGAGGCAGGTATTCATCTAAGGCTACTGCTGTAGAAATCTAAAATATCTAGAATGCTGATGGAAATACCACGTTATCTCATGTGATACTCCTGGCAGATGTGTTGCAGCAGAGCAAGATGAGGCTTTCAGCTTTACCAAGAAGAACTTTTTCTTCACAGAGTACAATGGAATTAGGTCAACAACATTTTGATAACCCAAATAATCTGCAAAAATTCGAAAATAAAATATCCCTGCATTTTTAACTCTTCAGCTTTGCAAATATCCCATGTGACTCCTTCCACAGCCAGCGTTGGCTTGAATGCGAGTAGTTCAGGGGAAAAAACAAACAAACAAACAAACAAACAAACCAAGAAACAAAAAAACAAGCAAAAAATATGTGAAACTGGCAAATAACCCCATCAAACAGTAAAACCACCTCCAGGTACCTTTTTGAAGAAGTGATGCAAGTTCTATTTTGAAGCTTTTGAATTCAGTTTAGCCCTGCTGGGAGATGGTTTGCATCACATCACTCCCTCCAACCAAGACTGTCCCATTTTAATGTTCTGCTGTGACTCCTCTGTGATTCAGCCTAAGTGAGGGGAGACGAACATCCCACCAGAAACATCAGGTTTACAGAATGGACTGCCTAATCTTACAGGATAAGATGGTTCCCACTTCCCAGCTGACTTTCCAAGTCATTCTTGAAAGACAAGGAAATTTTCTGATAACTGAATAGCCTTGTGTTTTAGTCAGGTGTCAGCTCAAGGGCATCCCAAACCACTGCTGGGATAATAAGGGGCATTTGTCCCATTCTGCTGCATAGCAGGATAACTTTGGTAGCAGGGAAAAGGGGAGAGTTGGCCCTTCTGGTGTTACACTCTTGGTTCCACATCTCAGCATCAGGTCACTTGCTAGATCTGGGAATGTTTTTCCCCAAAAAGGGCGGACCACTAGTGTTTTGTTGACCTTAATTGCATTTCTTTTGTGGGACACAGCCCAGCTTTCTTGGCAGAAATTTCCAAACTGAAGAGGCTCCTGGGCTTGGAGAGGCTGCACAGCCCATGGCCCTGGGCAGTGCTCCCTGAGGGAGCATGAGAACTCCAGGATGGCAACCAGGGGGAAATCTTTCTATTATATAAACAT
>VZTF01000274.1:34191-49633 GCA_013397755.1 Cnemophilus loriae | reverse complement strand
TATATATATATATATATATATATATATATGTATAAAAGGGTTTTTTTAACGTGACTACTGCACTCATAATTCTTCACACTAATCCCATCCCTGGCACAAATCTTCTGTCTCAATCTCCCCATTTTTCCCCCGTCCACATTCTGACATTCATTAAATTCTCGGTGTGCCCAAAGCTTACCAATACGGCACGCTGCCTTATCCAGTGGCGTCAGTCCATCAATAAAGCTCAGTTGTTGAGTTCCTCTGCTCTCCTGCATTTTCGGATTACCGTAAATTGTGTGGATGCTGGAGCCATGTGTCAGGGCCTGAGGTCTGCATCGGATTCCCTGTGCTCCAGCAACATCAGGGATAAGACAGGAGTGAGGCTTTCCCATCATTTCCAGGGACACACAAAGCCACCTCTGGCAAAAAGAATTGAAAAGTAGTCTCTGCGAAAAGTCAGCCCGGCTGGGAGGGGATGAGAACACGAACGGTGTCTTTCTCCTTGGCTGTGACTTTCCGCTCATCTTCTCTCTTTTCTCACTCCAGAATGAATGCACAATTAAAACACAATCAATCTCTGTGACATTTCCAAAGTGTGCAGTCAGTGTACCAGCTTCTTTCGTAGCCTTGGCGGGAGCCCAGATTCCTTGGGAAAAAAATAAGCTCTTGACTTTCCCCTCAGAGAAACTCAAGATTAAAGGTTGTCGAGTGGGGACAAATTAAGCATCAAATTCGTTGTCAACAAATTAATGTGCTGAAGAGACTTCTCTGAGTGACTCTTTTCAGGTTTAGTAGTAAGTGGGGATAGTTAATTCTAATGGTAGCCAGTGATTTGCATTCAATAGCTCTGTGTAATGTGGGAAAATACAGGAGTTTTTTAATAGAAGTGACTTGTTACATCTTCCTTTATCAAAAACTAAGGGGAGTGAGAGGTGAGAAACCTATTAGATGAAAAGCCTCTTGTTCGTACTAACAGAAAAAATAAAAGGTGTTCCCAGTTTATAGTTTATTTTATTTGTCATCTCAACAGAGACAGGAAGAAAAATATCAATATTTAAGACTACCTCTAGCAATTGTGTGTTTTGTTTTTCTACTTATACACCCTCGAGGTGCATAGAGGGTTATAGCAATGCCTCAGGTCACACTCATAATAACGGGAACCTCACTTTTATTTTTTTTTCCCCATCTCTCTTTAAAACAACTCTATTAGTACTGCGCAAGCTACCTTAAGCAGCATCTGACATATACAAACTGTTGCCTGTAGGTTGCCTGTTTGTTTGATTTTCTGCAGTGTGAAGGTTGAGTTGAGTCATTTTGCACCCAATTACTTTGCAGTAAATTTGTCGGATGATTCTTGTCGTGCCGTATTGATCCAACGTGTCACCTTGAACTTGTTTATTGACACATCAAATTCCAAAGGCAGCCCTGTTCAATTTACCACTTCCCAATTATGGCATTTATATGATGTCACTGAAGCTTCTTGTCACGTTCAGATGAGGCCATTTTCCCCCCTCCACCACCAATCACCTGAGCAGCGGTTGCCATTTTTCTCTGACCTTTCCCGAGACAGATGGTGGTTCATAAAATACATCATTAGCACACATGTCATTTTATCTTGCCTGGATTTTTTAAGTGAAAGGTGCTTTGTTCAACAAAAGGCCTTTCAATTTTGTCCTCGGCGAGGGTGCTGCTAAATAGGATTTTTATCCTGACGCTGGAGAAGGGGGTTCACCCCCGATGGTTCACCAGGGGATTCGCAACATGACACAAGGGGAGGTTCACCCTTGGCCCGACAGAGACCTGCATCCCTGGATGGTCACGCGACCTGCATACATCCCAGCATCCCAGAACCCAGCCTGCTGCTGTGACACACAAAAAACGAGTGTTGGAAACGGAATGTTGATGCGATGTTCGCCACGATGCTTCACCGATGGTCAGAGATGAGCACAGAGAAGCAACAGCTATTTCCTTTGCGAAGTCTTCCAGGATTTGTGAGTTTATGATGCTAAAGATGCTGCAAATAGCCTCCTTTTTCAACCTGAGGTGTTCCGTTTCCTTTAGAGCTGCCTGTTCTTGATGACTCAGGAGCTGGGCAGGAAGATCATTTGAAAGCACTGCTTTCTCTTATGTCATGATAATATTTGATGACAACAGCTAGAAATATTATGTGGATGCCTTTGTCCCTTTGACTGACTCAGTGACACACTTGAGCCTTGATGTTTACTGAGGCTTTGGTCCCACTACTTGAGTTTAAGATGTCTGTGTGGTTTCTAAGATGAGTTCTATCCTCTCACAATGAAGAAACTGATGCAACCCAGAAGCCAGTCTGGGCCAAGACAGGTTTTTGTTGTTTGAGGCTCCCTAGGGCTGAGGTCAATGTTAAAGACAAATAGAAGAGACATGCACTCTTCCAGCACGTGATTTATCACTTGCCAAAACGTTCCTGAGAAAAAAGCCAGGGAAGGGGGGAGAAAAGTTACCACAGTAGAAGAAAAGATTATCTTCTTGGCAATTCCTCAGTTAGGATGCCAGTGGTGCTTTAAAGTAGCTGGAACAAAAATATTTCCAAATCCAATTTCATTAAATATAATTTCTTCTTCTGACTTGACACTCACTGTTTTACTTCCTCATTACCCTGACAGAGGGCGTGATCATTTCTGCATCACTAGGAACTTAGAAAAGAGCAAACAAGCATCTCTCTAAATTCCTGAACACCCCAGCTCCTCTCACTACGCTCGCACACCACAAGTTCAAATGGCTGCTGTCGTTTCATCCCAATGCAGAGGTGCTGCGATGGTGTGGAAAGGGAGGGAGGAGCTGCCTATGTGGGGAAGAAAATCAAGCCAGAATATGCTCTCAGGTGGGGACCTTGAGTGTCAGATGTCAGTCAGGAGCCAGCTCCTGCTATATAAACCCCAAAGGAAGGGTTACGAGTGGATGACGGGCACCTCCTTGCTCTTGTTCAGGCAAAGCATTGGTGGTGTCAGATGCTGCTAGGTGGTGAGACAGGGAGACAGTTTCTTGCATTTTGTTCCTACCTCAGAGCTGTTACCCAAGCCTGAGTTACTGCTTTTGTAACAAGCACATGTTGTTAAGCTCCTTTAAAGACTGGGACTCTTCCTTCTGCAACAGTTTTGCCTATGTCCCTCCTTCAGCTTTATCCATCTTGTGCACAGCTCCCAGTGTTTTCTCCTTTTCTGTTATCAGGTAAGCCACAGTTAGCTTGTGAGCACTAGTCTGCTTTTCCAAAAGTCTCTGTATCATAAGATACTAAAAACAACTTCACTTCCTAGCCCTGAAAAGATTAAAGGTCTCTAAGTCCACTGGGCATGCTTTGATTGCCAAAAATTTGTCGTACACATGCTCAGATGTTACGGCAGCAGGGGCTGTGGCACAGCCAGGTGTTTGCATGTGGTTTGCATTCAGTCTTGGAGCCATCACTGCCTTCTCTACCAGGGGCTTTAGAGGTATTCCCCTGCATGCAGGAAGCAAAAGCCAAAGCAGGTAATATCCCAATTTCTGAAGCACAGACTGAAGAAAATGAGATGCCGTTCTTGTGACGACAGGCCAAGAAAAGGTCCTCTGAACCTAAAGCAAAACCTCCCAACAGACAATCAGGAATATGAAGACAGGGTCATTTTTAAGCACAGTACCACATGCTGGCCTGCCCTGCTGATAATTACTGGTGGTCCATCAGGTGACCCCTGAAGGCTTTGAGACCTGTGCATACACAATCTATATCTTGCCAACCAGAATGGTTTTGGCAATCTTGAGGACCTCCTCTAAAATTTCAAATGAAGAAGGCCCTTGGCACATCACAGCATCACAGAATGTCCTGAGCTGGAAGAGACCCACCAGGATCATCCAGTCCAACTCCTCAACCTGCACAGACATCCCAACAATCCCACCCTGTGCATGCCTGGGAGTGCTGTCCAAACGCTCCTGGAGCTCTGGCAGCTTCGGGGCCATGCCCATTCACTGGGGAGCCTGGGCAGTGCCCAGCACCCTCTGGGAGAAGAACCTTTTCCTGATGTTCTACCTGAACTTCACCATGATGCTCCCTCAGGTTCTGTTACTGGTCACCAGAGAGAATAGATCAGTCCCTGTCCCTCTGCTGCTCCTCGTGAGGAAACAAAGTTTAGGACTTACTTGGTTTTGGCTGGAATGACACATCTGTGTTTGCACCACTGCAGTTCTCTTCACAAGCTCACAAATAAAATGGGATGGAGAACAAATGCTCTGGTAGATACTGGATTTATGACATGCCAAGTTTAAATAGCACCCATAAGGCTTAAACCAGCAGCAATGGGGAATCCATTTTTCAACTGCAGCAAGCACGCAAGATCTCTCTCTTCTCACTGGGTAAGCTGATGCTGGGTACCAATTTCCCGAACTCGTCATGCCAGGAAATCATGTGTCCACCTCCTCACGCGTGACTTAGGGTTCTTTTGTGGGTTCCTTCTAAAGTCCAAAAAGGTACTAAAATAGCAACCTCACTACTTAAGGATATCAGGTGACTAGAGACAGCCCTTAGATACCAATTAACCTCTGTGCCAGTTTCAGTCTGGTGTGCACACTCTCATCATGACAGCAACTGTTGAATAATTAATCCATTGGACTAAACAAACCATTGCTGGGCTGCACTCAGCTTCCTCTTCTGCTCCTTTATGCACTGATGTCTAATTTTTCTCTAATTGATTGTCACCCCCTTTTGAAGGGAGGGCTTTTTACTTCCTTTATGCGGATATGATTATATTATTTCCTTGGTTATTTGAACAGTGGATCAGGGGGTTGTAGTAGCCAGTAGAATGGAAAGAAGTGAAAAGAATAAGAGGAGAAAAAGGAAGAAAACAGAAATTGAATAAGAAAGGGAAAGTAATAAAGGAAGAGAAGCTGAAATTACGTGGAGGAAAGGGACAGAAAAGAGGGAGGGAAGGAAGGCAGGAAGGAAGGAAGGAAGGCAGGAAGGAAGGCAGGAAGGAAGGAAGGCAGGAAGGAAGGCAGGAAAGAAGGCAGGAAGGCAGGAAGGAAGGCAGGAAGGCAGGAAGGAAGGAAGGAAGGAAGGCAGGAAGGAAGGCAGGAAAGAAGGCAGGAAGGCAGGAAGGAAGGCAGGCAGGGGAAGGAAGGCAGGAAGGCAGGAAGGAAGGAAGGAAGGAAGGCAGGAAGGAAGGCAGGAAAGAAGGCAGGAAGGCAGGAAGGAAGGCAGGCAGGAAGGAAGGCAGGAAGGCAGGAAGGAAGGAAGGAAGGAAGGAGGGAAGGAAGGAATCTCTTCACTGTAGCAGAACAAAACTCTTATTCTCACAACAGGTTGAAGAATGTATTTTGGTTACAATGCTGGTTTGGTCTGCTATAGTATTTTATGCAAATCTCTAAAAATTAAAAATTACCTC
This sequence comes from Cnemophilus loriae, assembly GCA_013397755.1. Taxonomy (NCBI): domain Eukaryota; kingdom Metazoa; phylum Chordata; class Aves; order Passeriformes; family Corvidae; genus Cnemophilus; species Cnemophilus loriae. The sequence goes on along the minus strand of VZTF01000274.1, from coordinate 44,261 downwards.
CAGAGACTAATTTTTTATTTTATTTTTGAAAATATTAGATAGCCCATTTCCATCTTATTGAACATATTGTCACTCTAAACTGGCAGCTCATTTGTTATTCTCAGAGCATTCTAAAGATACAGAAATAATACTACAGAGAATACAAATGGCTACACATTCCACGAACACTTTCCAGGATATAAATTTGTAGTCAGGGAAGAATTTACTGATACATCATTGTTTTGTTTTCAAGTCAAAGAAATATGTTCTTACATTTCATGCGTAAAATTGTATGCACTGCTCTACTGCAAACACATCAATTAATAATAGAGGGCCAGATTTTGTGGTTCTTTGAGCTTTTTCAGGTTAAATTCTCATAGGCAATCAAGAACTGCTTAAAAATGTTGAAATACATTTATCTTTATGAGTTGTTTGAATTCATTTTGTTGGTTAAGCACCACCTATGAGTTCACAGTGCCTCACGGAACATTCTAAGCAGAAATGGTGGAAGGTCTGAACCATAAAGCATCAAAGCCTAGAGTGGCAAGGACATTCTTTAATCTTTCATTTTGAGAATACCTCCTGTAAGTGGTGTCACTTGCCTGTCAAAGCTCACGGGAGCACCAAAGATGCTGTCTCAGCTCAGTGCCGTCCAAACATTACTTTCGTTCTTCGGAAATGCCACACGAACACGTCGTGTCTCTGAGCGTCATGACACCTTTGGGAAGGGACAAAGAGATAGCCAAGGATTTAAAAAGCAAATTGGGAATTGCTACCCTTGTGGAGTCAGCTCCACTGTCTGCCAAAGCCTGACTGTGGTAGGAGGTTTGCCCCAACCCGGAGTCCGGGGATTGGGTCCCATGTACTTACTTTTCATTATTCTTAAAATCAATAAGTAGATACTGACTACTCTTAAAGTGAATATCAAGATTAATTGACCCAAGTGGTAAGTATTGATCCAGGAATGGCCAATCGATTGTCAAGGGATGATAAATCTTGAATTTTATAGGAACATGAAGCCACAGGCAGGAGCAACCCCAGGTTCACAGTGGTGGATGAAAACACGGGGAGATCCTGGGCCAGGATGCACTGCCAGTACCAAAGTGAAAGTGCACAAATCCTCCCTTTCTTTCCCCAGAGGAAACGTGGGGGATGTTTGTCACACACGCCAGGCAAAAATCAGAGTCTTTGTTTCAGAGTGCAGCAGAAGGGGTGCCCAAGTTGGGCCTTCCTCTGGTGTGGATTGACATAGAAAAAATTACTGGGGGATCTGTTGGGATGGAAACCTCCAGAAATGCATCTGATTTCTTTGGTCACTGGAGCTTTTTAAACCAGCACTTTAAAGAGATCTAAGTGGAAAAACTGCTGTTCACCTGGTATTGAACACCAGGTTCTGTGGGGCAGAAGTCAGACAGTATGCACAAACTTTTGATAAAATAATACATGTAACATTGACAGATAATGTGATTTATCAGTAACATTCCATACAATGGTGTTACTGATTTCTGGGAGTTGCAAAAAACAGGTATTTTTTGGTGCTTTTTCGTTTTATTTTTGGCCAAGCACCGCTCAGAAGATCTGGAGTTTGGGATTTTTTTTGTTATGAACTTCAGAATGAATTTTTTTTAAACCAAAGCTAGTAGTAAATGGTTGTAATTATGTTATACTGGAAGAGGTTTTTAAATCAAAAGGGAGTTATTCAGTGCTGTAAAATCACAGTCCAGGACAGTGAATGTCTATCCAGACTCTCTTCCCCAGCAAGGTTACAGCACAAAGAGCAGAAAGACACAGGGACAGGCTGTGACCTTCAAGATAATCTCTCCCCTGCCTGCCCTGATCAACACAAAACCTAAAAGTCCCCAACACCTGGGGCTTCAGGCACTGCCTTTGGGAGGTCTCCTAACTGTCTAAAGCAAATGCCCTGAAAAGGTTTCCTCCTTTCTTTCCCGCAGCAGCATTTCTGTGCCTCTTCAGCCACATTCCCGCTCCCATTACAGCGGTGCTACCCCTCGCGCGCATCCGCGTCCGTAACGCTTCTTCGAAGATGGAACCACCTGGGAGCTGCCAAACAGCATCTAGACCTCTGGGATGTGAAATATTTGTATTTTAATTGCATTCTTTGTTCTTATTTCTAATAAAGGATGATATTATGAGGCCTGAGGGCCATATTCCTCTTTCTAGGGATTGTTACTGTGCTATGATAAGGAAAATGCTACGTGATGTGGAATATGTGCTCAACAAAAATGTCCTTCAGTGTGAGGAAATATTCTGTCTGCCTTCATAACCTCAGATGGAGGGGAATACAGCTGAGAGCTCTTCCCTTAAGCACTGCTTCTTACCCTGCATTTACTCTTCAGTTTTATTTTCTATAGGCTGCCATGAATGACACTTGGAGGCAAGAAAGAGAAGGGAATTTTCAAAAAAAAGTGTGCAGGAGGCATGGGTACAAAACCAATTATTTATTAATAGGTTTTGTCCACACACCTCCTGTGCATCATTTGGAACATTTACCCTGTAGGCTGTAAGGAGCAATCAGGTGAGAAATTTGGGTTTGCATCTTGCCAGACGGGCTTAACAACTTCGTGCTGAACTTTAGCTCCCCATCTCCATCCTTGCAACACAGGAGTGTGTTTAATCTAGACAAAAATGCCTAGCAGAAGATTTTTTTTTTCTCAAAATGTTGATTTTATACTCCTAAAAATGTATATAGACATATTTATATTACCAATTTATTAATATATATGTGTAGAAAGATATGTATGCAATGTATGAAGCGCCCTTGGGTTTGCACTGGAAAAGGACATTTAGCCAGGAAGAATTTGAGAGCAGTAAGAATTCCATTTTCTTTAAAAAGTGAAAGGTTAATTGAAAAATATCTGCTAGGCAAAGGAAAATGAAACTTTGAATAGATCCCTAAGCATCATTTGCACCTGTAATGATCCAAATATCTGTCATTACTGCACAGGTCTACTAGTGCCAGTTGAACCACAAGTATTGGAGGACTTTGTTTTGGCATGAGCTGTAATCCTCAGGATGCCACTAAATAAGAAGTTTCTTAGTGCTTCTTGCATGAAAAAGCATGAGGCAGCAACATCTCATTTTGTGTAAGAAATTATTGCATTTCATGCACCTTAAGAGACTTTTCAGGAATCAGACAATGAGTCAGGACTCAGGAAAATGTTCACTCCTTGTGCTCCATTATTCAATGCTATTCTGATCTCTTTGGTATGCTGTCCTGAGTCAGTAAACACCTGAAGGTGCTAAAAAAAACCACTCAATAAAATACAGAAAAAACTGTACCAGGAAATCTTCCAATGGTGTTTGAGCTTGAACTCAAATGCCTCTCAGTGTGGCTTTGATTCCTGTGGGCTGCTGGAGTAAAGTTGTTTGACAGCTCCAGTGGGAACTGCCATAAATAAGCAGAGTGACAACTCAAGACCAAACTTATGTGTGTGGTGTTGGGAATATCATCAGAGGTGACCAGGAAAATCAGATTTTTAATCACCTGACAAGGAAAGGAGCAAATGAAACAAAACTGGGTGTGAATTCCCCCTAACACACCATTTCCCATTCCTTCTATACAGTTTCAGTGTTTAGTGACAAGTTAATCACAGTGTTTGAGCTTCAGCCAGTAACATGCATCCCTCAGAATAAAAGGAGGCTTTGTTTTCTGGTTGTCCATTGGATTACAACCAATCTTTCAAGCACGGAAGCCTCAGGCAGGCACAAAATCTTCTGACAGCAGGGGGACGGTGAAGATGGTGAACTGTATGACTGTGCCAAAGTTCTGGCTTCTCATCATTTAAAACAGGAAAACAAGCTGGGAGTCCGAGACCAGTGCTCACCTCTCATCCCTCCCCAAACCTGCACCAGTAATCAGCACACATGAAGGGCTCTTCACGTGTAACATGGGTTGTGTGTAAAAGTTCTATTCAAAACAGGCAAATGAAGAACCATAGACTCACAGAATGCCCTGAGCTGAAAGGAACTCACAAGGATCATCAAAGCCCAACTCCTGGTCCTGCACAGGACAGCCTCAAGAATGATGCCTGAGAGCTGATTTAATTATTTAGAAGATTAGAAAATTAACTAGAAGAGTTAATTTAACAGCACCAGCTACCTGACTTACCTGGCCAGACTTCACTCCGTTGCCCTCAGGTAAATGTAGGTGTTGGGCATTAAAAGCTGGCAGCAGGCACTATGAGGAAGACAATTGGCAGCAGTGAGGAAGCATTGCAGCCTGCCAGACTTTTACTGAGGCAGGTCATAAAATGCTTTTGTTCACATTTTCCAAGATTCATTGGCAGACTTGTAATTGATGACAGAGTTAAGAGAGAAAGTGTCTCTCGAGCGCTGTGCAAGACTCCCCATGCCATTGATAATGACCTACTTGCATTTACAAGAAATAAGCTCCAGCATCCTTTTATTGATACAAAACTGCCCACCATTGAGGAAGTACAAACAGCTCTGCAGAAGCTAAAGATAAATAAAGCTATTAAAACCTATTCCATTTCTCCTGAGCTGCTAAAGTCTGCGGCCTCTTAATTGCTACAAAGCTATAGACGCTGTCCAAACTCATTTGAAAGAATAATCATGTACTCAATAACCAGCACATTGGAATAGCAATAATAAAATACCACAGAAAAGGAAAGATGACTAAGCAAAAAGGCATTGCTTAGTGTAATTCTATTTTTAATACTCGGTAACTTTTGCCTGGGTCATGCTCTGGAGATTTGCTATCAGAGTGATTCCCATGATAAAACTGGCTCAAAGACAGTCAATAATTTTGAATGTGAATCCACAGCTGGATGCTTTTTTTAGGGTGAAGTACTAGGGAGTTTGCTTAGTCCCTGTGATTCCAGCAGGTTTGTCTGAAGACAGGCTTGGTAAATTATACATTTTTTATACTTTATATTGAAGGTTGTACTTGATGCTCTAATGGTTGGAGTCAATGATCTTGTAGGTCTCTCCCAACTTTAATGGTTCTATGATTTCATGATTTTTATTCTCATTTGCTCTTCTTTAGCTCTTTCATCCTCTTTCAAAACAGCAGGACAACTCCTCCACAAGGACATGCTTGTGAGGGAAGGCCACACATGTCCTCTCTGTGGACACTGCTACCACAAGGGCAGGATAAATATCTGATCCAGGGCCACACTTCCAGTGCCCTGGGCACCTTCCAGCTTTGAGGCCCCTGAAACCAGTAGCAGGTTGCCCCGGCCACTTTAGATCTCCTGCTAATTGACTGGCTAATTTGGTCTTGCTCGGGCAGCCTGACCATATTTCATTTTAGGGTCCCTTGGAAACGCCTGACAGCTCTGCAGATTCAGACCTTTGGTGGCAGAGCCTTCCCAATTAACCAATCCACCAAAATTCACACCAGCCTTTCAAAATCCACTGTACCTATGGACCAGTCAACTCTGGAGATGACTGACTCCTGTAGATTTGCATCAGCTGGAGTGCAGGCTGATAAGCACCGGAGCAGCACTGGCATTCTGCAGTGGTGGTGGAGAAGAGATCATTTAAAGTCGCTGCATTCTGTTGCACCTCTCAACCTGTTCCACGGAAAACGATCTCGAATTTGCAGATCTCCCCATAACTCACCATAAAAGCATGTCATTTTTCCTCTGATCTTTAATTCCTTGAGTAGCTACTTCCTTAATTGTAGTTTACAGATAATTCCAGGTAGAGTAGGTGTCATTAAAAGCTCATTTGTCACTCCATAGTGACTGCAGTAACACGGTGTCTCCTACTGTAACTAGGAGAAGGCTCCACAATAATTGCACATCCCCAGGCAGTGAACACCGAGAGTTTAATGGTGCCAACTGTAACTGCAGCAGAAGGAGAAAAGCCCAATGTGCACAGCACAGAGCCTGCTAACACAGCTAAACATCCTCTGGCAGACAGCACCGAAGGGAAACAACCCCATTCCCAGAGTCTGGGCTGCAAATTCAGCCACAGGATTCAAACCTAGAGCCTCTGTGGCAGGAAAAGCAGAGTCTGGTGGGACTTGCACCTCCTGTCAGTAGGGCTTGTTAGAGCCACGGGGCACACCTTAGCTGAGGCAGGGTCTGGGCTCTCTTTTCCCGAAGGAGAAAGGGGGCTGCCAAAGGAGCTGCAGCCACCCGCACGTCGGGGGAAATGTCATTAAAAGGTTATCATTTGCAATCAAGAGCGTGCCACTTAAATTGTAACTGCCAGGATGGTAAGTGCATTAAATCACATTAACTCCACTGGAGTGAAGGGAGTGTTAGAAGGAGAGCAGATAGTTTGTGTGGTTTATATCATCTGCGAGAGAAAGCAGTGGAGCAGAGAAAACTTTCACACCGCCATTTATTAAAATTACACTCAGCGCTTTCCTCCCTTTCGTTAGAAACATTAACACATCATTGGTCCTGTTCTCATCTCACCAGTGGGGAAACAACAGCACAGAGATTAAGTGGCAATTTTAAGGTGAAGTAAATAGCTACAGTAAGCCCATGGGAGCCAGAGATGGACCTGGCTGAAAGAAGAAATTAAGTTACTTTGCATGTTCACAACAACCCCTGATGGCTCTACAGGATAAGGCAGAGTGGCTGGGAACTGCCCTGCAGTTTAAATTTAATATTGGTAAAATTCCTTCGTGTAAGGGGCTGTCCAGCCCCAGCACAGCTGCCCAGGGCAGTGGTGGAGTCCCCGTCCTTGGAGAGATTTAAGTGTGGATGTGGCACTTGGGGACATGGGGCAGTGGTGGCCTTGGCAGTGCTGGAGGAATGGCCAGACTTGGCAATTCTGGAAATCTTCTCCAACCTAAATGATTCCTTTATTCTGTGATATTGACCTAATGGAGAGATGAAGGGGTTACACGGCACTGTAGTTGGGCTCTGTTGTTTGGGGAAGTGCACGCCCCAGTCCACAACACCATGGACTGCATGTTCTCACCTAAAACAATCCCAAAACGGAGGTGCCAAACGTGTGTCTTGCACAGAGCTTAATAAATACAACCACAGTCATTCACAACAGAGCTTTGGAAGTGCTGGCTGTGTCAGACTCAAACAGTAGAGCGAGTTTGTCACTCCACAGAATAAAAAATTTTTCGTTCCTTTTACTTTTCATAGAAAAAAAAGTTGGGGATGTGAGAAAGCAATTTTCCACATGCTTGTGTGGGCTCTGGACGTGTGGACGGACATTTGGAGATAACTTGACCTTGATGTGAATAGAAGGAGCACTTTTCTTGACTTCTTCCCATGCTTTCACGCTTGTTGTCCTCACACGGGTTTCTACTGAGGAGTCAAGTAGGATAAAATAAAGGTGGCAGGATTCTAATCAATAGCTGTGTACAGAGGAGGAAGAATTAGTGCAATTAACATGTAACCACGGGATAAATTTGGAATAGCTATATCCAGGTTTCTGGCTGTTGTCTTTTTTTCCATCCAAATTCTGCCTTTTGGCATCTTGCTGTACCAGTCTAGCCTAGCCTGGTACTTGGATCTACCCACCGGCGGCACAAATTAGCAAAACGCTTCCTCTGCCCGTATCTGCTGCTCTCTCCGCCAGGAACAGCCTCAGGGACGCAGGACAGATGGATGTCACCGCCGCCCCCTCTCCGGGGGACGACCGGGGATGGCGGCAGGACGAGTGCCGGAGGGTGTGCGGTTCCTGCAGGGCACCCTGAGCTGTGCCCCCCCGGCACAGGAGAGCTGCCCCGGCTCCGCAGCATCTGCGGCTCCCCGCCCCCGCAGAGAGGCGGGAGGGCAGAGCAGCCCCTCCATTCCAACGAGGAATAAAAGAGGCAATTCCCGTTTAGAGAAANNNNTAATTTCCTTTTAAAAAAAAAAAAAAGAAAAAAAAAAAAAAAAGAGGTGGTTTTGAGTCGGTGCCACGTCCAGTGGAAAGCGCGGTGGAAATAGCAATGAAATTTACAAGTGGAAAAAGTGTTTAAGTTTTATTTGCCAAAAAATTGTTATTTTGATATGTATTCGCATACAGCACTTTGTGCAGTGGTCTCCAAATGGCACTTTTAGATGCAACTACAGTACACATAATAAATAAAAAATAACAAAAGAGTCCTGGAAAGCAAGGAACTTGTGCCACTGCCAGGAATGGCATTGCTAGAATGCTGTTTTTAATCCCATTCCATTTTTTATGGGTTTGAAAATGCACCTCATTGCACCACAGGAGACTACTAAACCTCATCAACTTATTCAACATTCCTTTATGTGGCACATAAGGGGAAAAAAACCAAGATAAAAAGTAGCTGGTATGAACTCCCTGGTGATAGAGAGGCACACACCTGCCTCGAAATTCCCCCATTGCCAATATCCATGTTCGCTCTGGAAGCACAATGCAGACAAATACAATGCTTCAGGTATTGATTAAACAGACAACAAGGACGTGCCCAAAACGAAGTGCAACCAGGCAACAGTTTTAGTGTGGTGGCTGTAGATATAAAACCACTGGGAAAGCTTTTTGTCCCTTTGGAACCAGCCAGAGGCAGCATCCCAGCAGATCTCCCAGAGAAAGAAACCTCAGCCATCAGGTTGTTTTTTGCAATCTTTTCCAAGGGCCAGAAAGACCTGGAAGATCAGGCAGCTGTATCCTGCATACCTCAGGTTGTGTTAACTGCAAGAGGTTGGTTTCTGTCCACACCACACTTCTGGAAAAGGCATCCGTCTCGGGCGGGTGATGCTGGTGCTGGCTTTAAGCACAAAGCTGTAGTTGTCCAGAGCAGATGACTAAGAAGGGTGGCACAACCACAGCTGACAGTGGCACACACCCAATGGGTTTCAAAAAAATATGTGCTGCTTCAGAAAATCAAGTTCACCAGGCAATACACTGACCGTGCATCTGGAGATGCAGAGAGCTCCTTGCCTGTGGGTGACCATGGCCCCGCTGGGTAGGCAGGAGAAATGGGTCCTATTTGAGTGCAATTTTCCCAGCCTGTTCTTAGCATCTGTGCAAGGATGAAACCAGTTTCTCTCCATACCCCAGCAATGGTTTAGATCTGAGGCATCCAGGAATAGCCAGGTAGCCTCCAGGAAGACTTTACCCTGGAAAAAGAAGATGTTTAATAAATGACCTCTAAAAGATACTTTCTAACTCAAGCCATTCTATGATTCTATGAACACTTGGCACTTTAAAGGTTCCTCCTCTCCACGCAGCTCCCATAATTTGCTAACACTTGTCCTCAGTAAGGTGCCTGACAAGGATTTCCAGTCTCACTTACCCAGTTCTGCATCTCAGTATGATTCCAGGGTAGCCCAGACCTTGGGCAGGATACACAGAGGATGAGATGGCTGCATTTTATACCTCTGTCACTCCAAGGAGTTTATTGGAAAAGCACTGAAATCTCTTTCTCTCTTGCCCACACTAATAAAATAAACTTGGACCCAAGACTAGGTAAAAAAATATTTATAGCAGAAATTTTTAGGGTCTGATTTTGAAGAGAGCAGCTAATAGGAACCTCAGATGCTGAGCTCTGCTACCATCAGATCTCTTTGTGGAGCTGCCTAGACCGAGCCTCCCAAAATTTGGTCACTTGCCTGGGTTCTAGAGGGGAAACTATTAAAGGAGTTTTTAAAAATGCAGCCCTATAAATAATTACTCTTGGAGGTGTGTGCTAGGTGAGACCATTCCAACAGACCTCAACAGTAAATTGTAACAGGAAAAATTATGGGCCTTTAATTTTTGATCCAATCACACAGCCTTTATTTACATGATCTACTAGTTAATGCCACCATATTGAAGCTGACAGACTGTCCAAGTTGCTTTAGTCTCTAATTATTGAAATGAAGCAAGCACCTCTGTTGAATGATATACTTTTTTCCCTGTCACCATAAAACAGACCCCCCTCCCTGTGATTTAATCAGAGACATGTCCTTTCTGTAAATAATGTTTAATCATCTTAGCCAACCTCATTTTTATAATGGCCCCTTTCACTGGAGCTCAGAAAGATATTAATCCACAATCACACATACACACACATACTTGTCATGGTTTGAAAAGACAGGAGTCTGCTAAGGAAGGCAGGAGCCTCCCTTGGAAGAGAGAAATGCATCCCCCCTTCCCTCCGAATTAATATAATTCTGAAATTAAGGAGCTTTTAGGCAATG
>VZTF01000274.1:19762-34159 GCA_013397755.1 Cnemophilus loriae | reverse complement strand
TGGCCCATTAGCAGAGACAATAGGCCCCCGGATAGCAGGAGATAACAGTGCCCAGCTGTTTCAACGGCTGTGGAGGGGTAATAGAATAAACCTATTTTTAACCTAGGACAATACTAAAGGATTGTTTCTCAAGATCTGAAGATATTCATGATCTTCTATTTGCTAGGAATTATTTTCAAGATCAGATTAAACGAGTCACAGAACATTTGGGGGATTTGCTCCAAAGCCCATCCTTATAGTGGGTCTGATGGGCTGGTGCCTGCTGCCAATACCTTGTGATGGCAGATCAATGACTTCGTAACACTGAACCAGGAATTAGCAGGGACCTACTAATCCTACAGCCAGGTGAGTCGGAAGTAGTTTCTGACAGGAACCTAAAGATGATCAGAGGGCTGGAGAACTTCTGCTATGAGGACAGGCTGAGAGAATTGGAATTTTTCCAGCCTGAAGAAATGGAGCTTCAAGGTGACCAAATAGTGACCTTCCAGGACCTGGAGGAGCTGACAAGAGAAAAAAAGGGGACGGTTTACAAGGGCCTGGAATGACAGGGCAAGGGGGAATGTCCTCCCAGTGCCACAGGGCAGGGTTGGGTGGGATACTGAGAAGGAATTGCTCCCTGTGAGGGTGGTGAGGCCCTGGCACAGGGTGCCCAGAGCAGCTGTGGCTGCCCCATCCCTGGCAGTGTCCAAGGCCACGCTGGATGGGGCTTGGAGCAACCTGGGCTAGTGGAAGGTATCCCTGCCCATGGCAGGTGGTTGCAATGAGATGAGATTTTAAGGTCCCTTCCAACCCAAACCATTCTATGATTCTTAGGGAGTTATCAAGGGCGGAAAAATTATTCGGGAACTTAGAAGTCTTGAAAACTCTAGAGTCACTCAGTAAAAACTTCAGTCACATGCTTCCTCCAAAGCAGCTGTTTCTTTATTGCATATCTTTGCCCAAATGGAAATTCAGGACTTCTCTATATTTAATGTCCTGCCCCTCTGCTTTTGGTAGCATTTGCCTCTCTATCCCCAAAGGGACAGTGCTGATTTGAGCCAAGAGAAATCGTCCACCAGATTCTTTTTCATAAGTCCAATCAGAAAAGCACCCAGTCCTTTTGAAAAGGATGTTACATTGGCTGAGTGGTGGACAGATCTCTTTTTATTATTGTTTACGAATTTTGCATGCAGTAGTGTGGAGAGGTACAAATATAATCGACTTTTTAAGAGCTTTATCAATTCATATAAACCTTTAGTATTATGAAACAAATAAAACAAGAACCAGTTAATGTCCTTTTATAGCTCTAAAATGTATCACGGGTGAAACGGCATTTAAATAATAAGAATTTCCTCTCAAAATACTATGATTAGGTTTTGGACATATAGCCAGAGTGAGATTGTTATAACATGAGCCACATGAAAAACACTATCTGGTTTCATCCACGGGGAGAAAAATAATCTTTGCTGTGACATAGCTATTCCAATAAAATGCATTTTTCTTTATGTGCTAACATGAAATGGAAAGCTATAATGAAAAAAAGAAAACCCAACACAACATGAAAAGCCATGAAGATCAAACTGGGCATAGAAGGTATGTAAAGCTGATTTAAAAGATTAGGAGGGACAAAGAGCAGAAATGTTCCATAAATTCATGGAAACACCAACAAAAAAATCTGGAGACGAGAGAGAGTATCTCTATGTCTCAGTGCTTGGAATGTAATTCAAAGGTTGGGGACCTTCATATAAGATTTTCCTTTGAAAGAGGGGTTTCCTACATTTCCCTTTTACCAGAACATCTGAAGATGTTGTTTCCAGAACAAAGACAAATTAGAAGATGACTCAAATGAAAAATGTGCATCAAGTAAATGTGAAATGCTCGGTAAGAAAAAAAAGTCACACTCTGGAGGTTTCCTCTCAGCCCAGAAGCCCTCAGAAGACTACACAAGAAGACCAGGCTCTGGTGGCAAAAAATGGTGTCTAAACCTCACAGGGAATCATTTGCATCCCTCCCTACCACTGACCCACCAAATATCCCTTTCTGGAAAATCAGGTCAGCAATCCAGAATAAAAGCTAAAAAGGGAAATGGGAAGAGCCAAGTTATTAACTTCATATATATTCAGAGCTTGAAATAATTTCCCCTTGACATTTTTAAAGCGCATATCCCAACTGGTGTTTGGCTGCATTTCTTAGATCAATATGACTAAGGGAACAAATTTCAGAGCCTCTTGTCTTCAGCAGAGGTTTTACCACACAATTCAAGAGCTGCAAAGCCAACCCTCATTCTGGAGCTCCAAAACACCAGTGCTGCTGACGTGTCTCACCAACTAGATGGGCTACTGAACCCCCCAAAAAATTACTGGGGAAGGTCCAACTATTCAAAAACATGTCTTTTACTGTCATTTCTTACAGCAAAATTATGCACAGTGTCAGACTCCATAAAATATGCTGTATATCACCATCTCAGGTATTTTGGGACCTCAGAATGTTTCTTTAGAATTAGTATTTCTCTTCTAGGTTCCATGGTGGGGTATGAACATACATTACACAATGTTCAAAATGAGCCAAAAAGAAGCAAAGAGACATTCTTAGGAATGTCAGAAACTGGTGAATAATGCAAGGATGCAATTCTCCAAGATTCTCCATGGCTCTCAGGTCTTCTCTTAAATTACAACAGATATGAACTTCAAGAGAGTGCCCTCACTTAGCTGGATCAAGCGCCAGGGAATTGAACCACCCTCAACATTTTGAATTTCCTCATTGCACAGACAGATTTTGTACTGCTAAGGGGGGCAGCACAAATTGTGTAGGGGCAGCACAAACTGGGTAGCTTCTTGCCTTGTACACCTGCAGTGTGCAGGGGTTTCATTCCTAAATCCATGTTTGGAATTTGAAGACTCTGTGGTATTACCTTTGGCTAACATCTAGAGAAGTGGCTGAATCAAGAGGAGCAAGAGGCACTTCTATCCTCCCATGTGCACTCCTGGGAGGACACCTCCATCAAACACGCTCAATTCGCAAAAGAAAACAAAGATTTTTCTCCCAGTTCCACCTTTGCAGGTGCCTGTACCTGGTACCCGTAGCCTTGTACCTGTGGTATGGTGCTGGGGGCCTTTGTTCTCTGCCTTACAGGTACTCGAAAAAACACCTAAAAAAGGAGGAAGCATGACTAAGAAAGCACCTTCTCAACTGAAAAGAGTGAGAGAACGAGTTTGATTTATACAATCAGAGAAAGATGAAGGTTGGAAAAGACCTCCAAGATCGAGTCCAACCTGTGACTGACCCCCACATTGTCACCCAGGCCAGAGCACTGAGTGCCACATCCAGTCGTTTCTTGGACACCTCCAGGGATGGGGACTCCAACACCTCCACGGGCAGCCCATTCCAGTGTTTAACAACACTTTCCTGAAGAAATTCCTCCTGATGTCCAGTCTGAACCTCCCCTGGCCCAGCCTGAGGCCGTTCCCTCTCCTTCTGTCCCTGTTCCCTGGGAGCAGAGCCCGACCCCCCTGGCTGCCTCCTCCTGTCAGGGAGTTGTGCAGAGCCAGAACCTTCTCTCAGCCACTCTTTAACGATATACTCTACAGACCTTTCCCCAGCTCCATTCCCTTCCCTGGACACACTCCAGCCCCTCAACATCTTTCTTGGTTCGAGAGATCAGGACTCAAGGTGCAGCCTCACCCAGTAGAGAGGGACAACCATCTCCCTGGTCCTGCTGGGCTCACACCGAGCCAGGATGCCACTGGCCTCCTTGGCCACCTCTGCACCCTGCCGCAGTCATGCAGTCATTCCATTCTGAGTCTGCTTTTCTGTCATGATAGGCTTGTGGCCATGCAGGACTGCAGAGTTTCTGCAACAACATTTCCTTACAGCTGTATTGGGGTTCATGATTCTTATGTATTTGTCACCCCAAACAAGAGAGGGCACGGTGACCCATATTTACCTGCAAACGACCTGCATGGCTCCTGCAAACGCTTTGCCTCCCCAGAAACCACCTCCGTGTTTCTTTCCTGGTCGTGCTCCTCACTGTAAGATCTACAAAGCTCCCAAAAGTTGCGCTGACATAGCGATAATCTGGAAATATCCCTCTGGAGGCGCCTATTGATTGTCGCTGTGGGTGGATTATATGAGGGATCTATCTTAATTACCAGAAACCATCTCCTTGGAATGGCCAGCAGTGTAGCAAAAATGATGCACGAGGAGATCCATTACTCTCAGGGAAAGGTCAATCCAATAGGATGTATGTTTGCATTCAGGTCAAGTGATGGCTAGTCCATCACCACCCTCCATTCTCACTGCCCTGTCAGCTCTGTAATGGCTTCACCTCTCCTCTGTACCTCTCACCTCCCTCTCCCTGGTGCCAGACTGATAACACGAATTAGGGCAGCTGGAGGTAACAGGGCACAGCTGTATTATCACAGATGATAAACAGTGTCAAAGGCAATTATGGGAGCTGCAGAGAGAAGAGGGAAGTTTCAAACCCATCCTTTGCTTTCTGGGCTGTGGGAGGTGGGTACCTGGCCCTTAAAGAGAGCAAAAAAGGGGAGGTGGAAGGATGAAGCCAGCTTTGCTGCCTCTTCCTTCATGAAGCACTTCATCCCCTTTGGGAGCATCTCTGATCTGCTGGAAACATGCATCTGAATAAGGACCATGGAGGTGGGCAGGGAAACGTGGGTGGGAGGAACCTTGCACATGATTTCAGAAGGAGGTGGATGTTAATGGAGAAACAAATATGGTCATAATTAACAATGGTCATAATTAACTGTGGCACCACATGGAAAGAAACTATGGCAGATATCAGTGTCTGGCAGAGGTGACTGACAGAGGTTTGCTGTTCCAGAAGGCAGCCTAGGACAGGAACACGGATAGGGAGCTATGAAGATTGTTCTGAAGTTCTTAGAACTTGCAGAGTCATGGAATCATTTAGGCTGGAAAAGACCTTGAAGTCCAACCATTGCCCCAGCACAGTCAGGGCCACCACTGCCCCATGTCCCCAGGTGTCACATCCACACAGCTTTTAAACCCCTCCAGGGATAGGGACCCCACCACTGCCATGGGCAGCTGTGCTGGGGCTGGACAACGTTTTTTGAAGATATTTTCCCTAATATCGACCCAAACGTCCCCTGGGTCTCCTCCATCAGCACCTGCATGTACAGAAGAGAACATGCTCCTGTCTGCTCTGTCCTCAGACACCAAGGACAGTTTTGTGAAACCATTGCACAACGTCCAGTGCTGGTGTGACTAATGCGGGGGCTGCCAATGGTCCTACTGACTGCGTGCAAGCTGAGTCCATAAAATAACAAATTTGTTATTGAGCAGTAAATAATCTTGTAAATTACCTGGATTTAGGTGCCTTACTCCCCACACAAAAGGCCCTTGCCTGTCATCAGATCACCCACCCTTGGATGCTTTTAAGCCTCCTCTAACTGGAATCAAAATAGATTTGCAAAATGGAAGGCAACGACCATATTTACCATGGGACTTTACCTCTATTGGCTATCAAAAAATACAGATTCAGTCATATGGAAACCAAAATAGGATTGACTATTTCTTAGTGCTAAGATAACATTTCAGGCAGAAATGGAAAAGCCAGTGAAGTGGGATAACCTCCTGCAAAGCCACCTCTGCGTTGCTCACTTGTAATGGACACAAACCCAGCTATATCTTCAGAGTCCCTCTCTCTTTTTCTGCCTTCCCCTTCTTGGTATATGCTATTGGTACTTCATAAATACCTGCTACTGGTACTTCATTTTTGAAAAAACCACAAAACCAAACAAAAAAACCCAAACCAAACCAAACCAAACCAAACAAAAAAACCACCACCAACAACAACAAAAAACAAACAAAAAAAAACTCCAACCAAACAAAAAACTCCCCCCAAGCAAAACAAACCAAACAAAAACCCCAAAAAACACCATAAAGCAAAAACCATGTCAGTCTGGAGTTCTCAGGCAGAAGGACATTGCAAAACTGTGTCCTTCATAGAATCCTGGAATCACAGAATGGTTTAGGTGTGAAAAGATCTTGAATATCATTTTGTTCCAAGTCACCTTCCACTATCCCAGGTTGCTCCCAGCCTTGTCCAACCTGGCCTGGAACACTTCCAGCGATGGGGCAGCCACAACTTCTCTAGGCAGCCTGTTCCTTCCCATCTCTGCTGCTTAACTCTCGTGAACTTTTCGGTAACCAGCACAGAAACTCTTTCTAGGTAGCGAACAAGGGTGTTCTGCAGCACTCTTAATGATGGCCTCATCTGGAATTGCTTTATTAATATTTATTAAGTGATCACTAGCTGCAGGTACATTCTTTAATAACTTATTTATAAAGCATGCTATAAAACACATTAAAAATACATTCTTTAACAGATAACGCAATAACAAGACGCTGTAAAGCAAACTATAAAATGTAAATGACGGCTGTACCTGAACTGGAAACACACTGAAGGTTGGGAAAAAGGGAAGAGAGGAAAGGAAGCTGTACCCAACGGGCCTGAAAACAAGCAGCACCCTTTGGAGGAGGGCAGGATTCATTCAGGTGACGTTTAAAAGGATAAATACAGAGCACTGCACTGTTGTGACCCATGGCTATGGGAAAGCAGAGGGGGACATATTGTTGCTGTGAAAATATTCCCAGGCAGGGTGAGAAAGTGCTCCTGCTGCTACTTGTGGGTGGGGATGGGACCCTCTGGATCCCTGCAGCCCCCCAGCCCCAGCCCATCTCTCTCAGCACCTCTGCACTCTTTGCTCTTTGGGTACCTCTTACCTTCCCTGCTTACCCCTCCTCTTCACCCTTCGGCTTCCTCCCTGTTCCTCCTCCTTTTCCCACTCTGTCACCTCCCTCTGTCTTTTTCCACCTTCTTTATTTCAGGCTGCCAGTGATATCATCAGAATTTCACTGGAGTACAGAGGATTTAAATGCTTTTAAGCATGGGACCCATGGGATCCTGGGGAAGGGGGATGGATAGTGGAGTTATCATCGCCTTTTCCAAGCCCATTGGAAAGGCAGGTTTGGTCCTCAGTGCTCCCACACATCCATGGTCCCATCCTTGCCTCCACATGAGGCCAAGGAAAACAGCACCAGCATGTGCCAGCTTTCCTTCAAACAATCCTTAAACAATTTCCTCATCCCAGAGCAAACAAATGCCCATTTTTAACCCCTGGGAAAATCCGGCCATTTATGGGATTGGAATTTCCATCTGAGCTGACCACTGCAGTTCCTATCAGAGCAAAAAATGGGTGAATAACAAGCAAAATCATATCCCAGTGTCAGTTCACAGAAGCTGGAAGTAGGTAAATCTTGCTCACCAGAATCAGTCTTGGCTCCACACCTCTGCTCCCCACTTTCAGTCCCTTCCAGGGACATCTTCTGCTCAACACTTGCTCTTAACAGGTTCAGTTCTCTTTATTCTGCTGAATGTTCTACTGAAAGAGAGAAAAGTTGCAAAAAAAGCATTAGCAAGCACATTTGATACTTAATTAATTCTTTTGGACTAAGTGGAAAAGTTGAGGAGAACAGAAACCATCATTTTTTTACTTGGCTTTGCAGAATAATTTTCAACAAGCTCATTTTTTGTGTGTATATTCATAAAACTGCTATTGTTTTGGATGAATAGGTAAAGAGAAGTCAGAGATGCCAGGCAACCTGTCCACTCCTGGTTCAGCCCATATTTCCAGCTCTGATGGGTTCTCCGGAGATCTAGAAGCTTAAAAATGGAGGCAGAAAATATTTGCTGAGAAATTAAAAAAACAAAAATAGCCATTCATGGAAAACCATAGTTTATTGCCAGACAGAACCTGGAGCTGCCCTGGACAAGAAATTATCTACCTGTTTTTTTTAGTTTCTCTCCTATTTTCACCTGGGGTCCCAAGGACTTTCCATTTCTTGTGAAATCAGCCTTGGTTCTGGACCACTCTGTCTCTTCATTTCCTCCTTGCAGGAGCACTGAAACCTCTCTCCCAGCCTTTTCCCCTTCCCTCTCCCCCCTCCTCCTGTGGCAAGCTAAAATGGCAAGACTAATTTCATTTCTTTTCCTTTAGTTTGTCTATCTGTGACAACCCTTTTTATGCATTTAATTCATTCTCAATTTCTCATAATCAGGAGAAAGGTGTCCCCTAAGGTTAGGAGTGAGCTTGTCAAAAAGGCAGCGTAAATTTGCAGAGGTAATCACTAGTCTGTCTCCTTTCCTCACTGTCTGTGGAACTATTAACTAATATCACTGTTTAATTTTTTTGTACTTATTTATTTTGCAGGGAGAAACTATTGTTATAAACACCCCTACTATCAAAACTTGTCATACTCATTACCTCAAGGCAGGTTCCATCTCAGTTATTCTAATTTCATAGTTTCTTGAATTTACAGCTGCTGGAAATTGAGTACAAAATCCATTATCATTTGTATATTTTAATTATGCAAATGAGGCAGCTCAGCTGCTCTGGCCGGGACCTGCAGGGATGCCTAACTTCAGTCTGGGTGATTACAATTTATCCAGTCGAGTCACTTTAATTGTAACAAGCTAATTACATTGTTCCATTTGGTTTTAACAAAAGAAAAGGAGACTGAAGGCGCTTAATGGCAAAGGCCCCGCGTTACCGCCGCGTCTGGGAGCGAGGTGAGCGGTGTCCCCACACACCTGCGGAGGGCACGGGCAGGCTTTGGGCAGGGGGGTCAGCCCCAGGAGCGAGGCCAGGGCAAGGTGAACCTCACCCCGGGGGAAATTTGGGAGGAGATGCTCGTCCGCTGCCAGCTTCCCAACACCTGAAGGATGCCCAAGGGGAGAGCAGCACTGCACCCCTGCCTCCATTACCCCAACCATCCCTGGGCACCCTCCAGGTGCCCTCCACTCCCAACACGGAATGGAACAAAGACACCTCTCAGCCTCAGTAAAAGTCTCAAGGACTGTTGGTCCCTTGGTATCAACTCTTTATCTCCGCTGTAAAAAATATGATCTGCATTTATAGGCATTTCATTCAGGTACAAAAAAAAAAGGGAAAANTCTGAATTTATAGGATTTTCATTCAGGAAAAAAAAAAAAAAAAAAATTGAAAAAAAGGTATCTTACCACCTCCCGCTGCCCAGATCAGCAATTACTTTCTCAGACTCACAATAAATGCTCAGCACCTAAATTAAATACCCTGGAGAGATGTAATATGGCTGCCCACACCTTCACAGAGGCTGTTAATAAATAATTACTTCTCTCACACTGGCCATCTGAGGATCTCAAAACCTTTTGTATCTATTAATGAATGAAGCCTCAGTGTGAGAGAGCAGAAGCATATTCTCATCAGCTCTTTATAAATGGGGAGCGAAGGTGCAGAGAGGCAAAACAGCTGTCAAGGTTTCAGGGAAAGAGATGGATTTTTAGGTGGATCCAACTCACAGGCACTTTTTCAGCTGGACACCTCCCACTCCTTGGTGTGAGCCACAGCTGGAAGGCCATCCTGTAGTTCAGATCCCATCCCCAATCTGGACAGTTCTTCCAAGCAAGTCCCACAGTCTATTATGACCATAAGTTTCCTGCAAGCCTCCCTCCCCAGGACCGAAAGGACCAGTCGTCAGCTCCTGCATGTGGCAGGGACATTTCAGCTCAAGGCTGGTCTGGGGCCCTGAATGAAGAAGGTATCCTGCAAAGGAAGGAGAGGAGAACCATGTGCAGCTGTAAGTCCTGCCTGGATTCTGGGGAAACCTCTTGTTTTGTCACAGCTCACTATAAGCTGGGTGCCTCTGTGGGAGAAAACAAATTTGAGGACAACACCTCAACCAACAGGCAGAAATCTGCATGCATGCGGGGCCTGAAGTTATCTTATAAAGAATGATCTTGTTGGCATCAAAAACACCCCGAGCAGAGACCCAGCACGAGATCTCAGTCCATGCCAGCAGAGCCACTCCAACCTTGCCATGTATCTGAGCTATCTGGTCTAGTGCGAGCTGTCCTTGCCCGTGGCAGGGAGTTGGAATGGATGACCTTTAAGGGTCCCTTCCAACTACAATCATTTTGGGATTCTACAACTCTGTCTGCTGTGCTGCCCACGCGCGATGGTTGAGTTTCAGGTCCTCCACCCTGGTCCTCCTGACCGCTGTGGATCAGGACTGCTGGCTCTAGTAATCAGCACCACAGTGAGACCTCCAGCATCTCCTTTGAAACCTGCCAAAGGATCATGCCTCTTCTGATGTTAGTATCTACCTGCCCTTGGAAAAACACCTCCCCTCTTCAAAATATCTGCCTGATGGCTCTGGGATTAACTGGGGAAGAGAATAATCACTCCTTGGCAGAGAAGAGAGGAAAGAACCACATAGATCTTTTCCCTGTCTAGTTGCTAGGGATGTGCGTGATTATTGTTATTGTTATTTCCTTCGATACACAGCATTCAATTAATTTCCTTCGACACACGTTTATGGCACTCCAAGGGGGCATTCTGGGAGCTCTGCTTTTCCAGCACATCCAGTTTGCCAGCATCCTTTGTGTCAGTTTGGCTACTTTGAACGGGGTGAGGGAGAGGGAAGAGAAAAGGGGGGTGATCCTTNCTCACCACAGCATGTTTGTGTCTCCTTCCCAAGGAGCTTCTCAAGGAGCTTCCCAACCTCCCTGCACCCAGGGGCTCCCTGCCTCCTCCGGTGCCTCGTATTTGAAGGGCCATGCCAGGTCTCTGGACACCCTGCTCAGGGTTCAGCAGCTCTTTCAGTTGGAACACCTCNGGCACTCCAAGGGGGCATTCTGGGAGCTCTGCTTTTCCAGCACATCCAGTTTGCCAGCATCCTTTGTGTCAGTTTGGCTACTTTGAACGGGGTGAGGGAGAGGGAAGAGAAAAGGGGGGTGATCCTTCTCAAAGAAACACTTGCCCTTGGCCACGTGCACAGATGTTGAAGAGAGGGAAGCCTGGGCACGGCTCACGTTATACCCAAGTGAGTGTTCATGGAGTCCCGTTCAATAAAGCAGCAGTAACCACCATCTTGCTGCATTCCCTTGTCAGCCACCAAACCATGGCAGGGNCTCACTCTGGAGCCAGGCTGGGAGAGCTGGGGGTGTTCACCTGGAGAAGGCTCCAGAAAGACTTTAGAGCCTCTGCCAGTGTCTAAGTGGGCTCCAGGAGAACAGTGAGGGACCTTTGACAGTGGCATGGAGTGATAGGACAATGGAGAATGGTTTTAAACTAAAGAGGAAAGATTCAGATGAGACAAGGAAGAAAATTTTTACACTGAGGGAGGTGAGGCACAGGTGGATGTTGCCCAGAGAGGTAGGGATTGCCCTTTCTCTGGAAACATTCAGGACCAGGTTGGAGAGGTCTCTGAGCTACCTAATCTAGTTGAAAGTGCTCCTGCTCCTTGCAAGGTGCTTGGACTAGATGGCCTTTACTGGTCCCTTCCAACCCAAACCATGCTTTGACTTTTTGATTCTACGATCTCCATGACTCAGCTCTTCAGGAGCCCTCCGGCCCTGGCCAGTAGATGCTGGTTTGGCAGCCTGGGGACCCCAGTGCTGTGGCATTGATGATCCATGGAACAGCTGTGTGGCTCTGGCTCCACAGCCACAGCAACCCCAGCAATGGGCATTCCAAGGCACAGTGGGGATCTGCTGAGGGCCCTCCTGGCAGCAGCAGGCTAAGGAAGAGCTGCCACCCCTAGGGAGATGATGGCATTTTAGGTGCTGAATACATCCATGGACAGAGTTGTGGGTCATCTTCAACACCCAGCTATGTTTCATGCCATGCACAGAATCACAGAACTGTTTAGATTGGAAAAGATTTCCAGGATTACCAATTCAAACCATTCCCCCAGCACTGCCAAGGCCACCACTAACATGGTCCCCAAGTGCCACACCCACATGGCTTCTAAATCCCTCCAGGGATGGGGACTGCACCACTGCCCTGGGCAGCTGTGCCAAGGCTGGACAACACTTTCCATGGAGGAATTTTCCCCAATATACAACCCAAACCTTCCCTGGCACGGCCTGAGGACTTTTTGCTCTTCTGTCCCTGTTCCTAGAAGCAGAGCCTGACCCGTCCCCCCAGCTGCCCCCTCCTGTCAGGGAGTTGTGCAGAGCCACAAGGTCCCCCCTGAGCCTCCTTTTCTCCAGGCTGAGCCCCTTTCCCAGCTCCCTCAGCCGCTCCTGGGGCTCCAGCCCCTTCCCCAGCTCCGTTCCCTTCCCTGGACACGCTCCAGCCCCTCAATGTCTCTCTTGTCCTGAGGGGCCCAGAGCTGTCCCCAGCACTGGAGGTGTCCCAGCAGTGCCAGCACAGGGGAAGATGAAAGTCTGTCTAACTGTGCCCCTGTACACAGCTCTCTGGCATCCAGGTGAAATACCACCCAAGCATTTTACTGAAACCTCCATCAGATGTGAAAGAATAACCTCTTCTATGGGTTTTTAATGTTTGCTATTTCACAGAGCACTATCATTGACATAGAAGACACATTTAGCTATATATCTCTAATGGTACACGGATAAAATGCCTGGAGAAATAAATAATAATAAGCTCTTTTATAGCTTCTTATACTTGCAGATCTCAGATTAATTGAAATTATATTGCGTTATGCCTGCTCATCCTCTGGACAGAGATTAAAATGGGAAATGAGCATTTGTAGCTACGTGGATGAGAATACAAGGTGGGATTTTTTTCTGATGGTCTTTGGGCATTGCTTTGTTTAGAATTTCAAGGCCTGAACCAAGCCCCTGAAGGTAAATGAGGCTGCTGGGATTTACACCTCATTTCTTTCCCAAAAAACAATCCCATAGCACCTCTGTCCCTTCCAAAAGGGCAAATCGTTCAAATTTTGCAGTGTTCAGTGGAGGTTCTCCTAAGTTCTTTCAGGGTGAAGTGATTTGATGGCCCAAATCCTTCTATAGGTTAATAGGAATTGTGTTTCTAAATCCACTGAAGTGTGAACAGGGATGTCCCAAAGTGGGGACTCTACCTTTGGCCTTGCCAGAAGTGCCACCATGAGGACGACTGATAAAAGGCTGTCACCTTCAGCCATTGAGAGATTTGAGCTGGAGGGACACAAGGGAGGACACAAGAGAGAAATGGTGGGAAGAGGAATATTAAATGGTAGTGGGGTGGGAGAGATTTGTGTCCTAGGTGGAGCAGAAAGAATTTCTTTTAAGATCTAATAGCAAAATGGCCCCACTGGAAGGCAACCAAGGCTATTGGCACACTCATGGTGCATTTGAGGGACTGCTCCAGGCAAGAGAAGACATAGCCCAGAATTTCGGGATTAAAACATTATCTTTCATTTTTCAAGTGCAGTTAGCAGGCCTTGAACTATTTTCTTTCAATTTTCATTTTGACTGCTTCCCTTTCATTACAGAAAAGTACCCAAGGATCCAAAGCCAAACCAGAAATTTTATTTTGGTTCAAACAATGTCAAAAAGGTAAATATGGTCATTTAAGTAAACCTAGGACAGCACTTCATTCAGCTCTTCAGACAAGATGTCCACTCAGATAGTATTATTTCACAAGCACCATCTGTAGATTAAAGAGAACAGAGACATGGAATATATCTTCTGGCTCAGGCTTCTTTATTACTTTAAACAGTAGAAGACATGGATCCCGATAAGGACCTCAAGCTATGGTTACATGGAGTTCATTAAAAATATCAGTGATATTTCTTCCTTTAAAAATTCTTCCCCTTTCTATGTTTAATTTTTCATCTTTCAGGAGATAAAAGGATGGGAGAATAGTTTCCTGAGCAACACTAATAAAAACTGTTCCTGGATTTTTGGGTTAATTTTTAAAATTTTGCAGTAACAGAGGTCTGAGACATAACTTCTTGCTTTTCATTTAGGTTTGGTAACAAGTTTCGGTCCCGCAGAACGAAAAAGGTACTTTGGGACAGCATTATTACAGCTATAATGACCTTTTATGCATGCTGTAATCATTTTATTATGTAGCCTTACAGTAATCCATAGCCATAAAGTCTCAGGATTCTTCTCTCTAATGTCCTCTCTATTAATTGCTATTTTCATCAAAAGTTAAATTGCTATGGTCAATAATTTAAATTCCATTAACATTAAAAAAAAAAAAAAAAGAAAAGGGATGCAAGGCGGTATTGAATCTATGAAGAGAAACATTTTCATAGAATCACAGAATTCTATCACTTTATTCTAAGAAATATTCTGTCTGATTTAGCTCGCACGGATGAACCAAAGAAGCTGCAATAGCAGCTCCTCCTACCATATATTTTTGCAGCATGGTCATGCTAATGTGTTTGAAACATCAGCTTGATGGCTTGGTGTAAACATAGCACCATCCATGAATTCCAGCAGCCGCCGGTACGAAATGAGCGTCGCGCGGAAAAACAGGCACTTCACGTAATTAAACAGCCAAGTAGGCAAACCCAGACAAAAGAGCCATAAGTTGTCAACAGTCAGCTCCTAAGGCTATATATCATGGCTGATATATAGCACGCCTGACGCTGTTGCCATCA
>VZTF01000274.1:783-11117 GCA_013397755.1 Cnemophilus loriae | reverse complement strand
CCTGTCCAGGTCCCCCTGGATGTCATCCCATCCTCCAGGTGTGTCACCTGCACCTCTCAGCTTGGTGTCATCTCCAAACTCACTGAGGATGCCCTCGCTCCCTCTGTCTGTGTCATTAATGAAGATATTCAATAACACTGGTGCCCATATGGACCCCTGAGGGACACCACCTGTCCCTGACGTCCACTGGGACTCTGAGCCGGTGACCACAACCCTCTGGGTGTGACCATCCAACCAGTTCCTAATCCATCTAATAGTTCACCCGTGGAATCCATCACTGTCCAGTTTGGAGGGAAGGATGTTGTGGGAGACCATCCCAAAGGCTTTACAGAGGTCCAGGTAAATGACATCTGTATCTCTTCCCTGATCCACTGACGTAGTTACTTCATCAAAGAAAGCCACTACATTGAGTCAGACAGGATTTTCCGTTGCTGCAGCTGTGCTGTCTTGTGCTGTCTCAAATCACCTTGCTGTCCTCCATGTCCCTTAGCACAGCTTCTGTTCCATGATCTTCCCAGGCACAGAGGTCAGGTTGACAGCGCAGTTATTCCCAGGGTGCTACTTTCTCCCCTTTTTAAAGATGGGTACTATTTTTCCCTTCTTCCTGTCACCCAGCACTTCCCAGACACCCCAGGCTGGGAGAAGCATCCATGAGGGGTCAACAGTCTGACATGGGTCAACAAGGTATGTGACAGGCCAAGAAGCACCAGACACTCAGCTCCTTGTTGAAGGCAGCTATCTAAATTTTAGGTGGTCCCATCAGAGAGCTCTCATCAGAGGGGTCCCTTTGTTTAAATGGGAAAACTTCCACTGGCTCCAGCGCAGCCAGGACTTCACAGCACAACTGGTTTCTGCTGATTATGAAGATAAAGTGAGCACAGGTGTTGCTAATGTGAAATCATGCTGAGAGTTTCTTCCACACTTTCCCCAGGGAGTTTTGCTTTACCCTTGCATTTCCTATTGGGAATATAATTTTTTTTTTATCTACTTCTGTGGAAGACAGTGGTGACCTCCCCAGCTGAGGGCAGGCTACCTGGGTTTGACATATGTTAAATGACAGTGTGTCAAACCACTAAAAAAATATGTTGGCTGAAGTTTTACGTGGAGTTTTACAAGGTAGTAACATAGACTATAAGCTGGTACGTTTAGGCGCCTGGGTGGGGAAATGTATGAAAAATGCATGAGAGGTTTGTGTAAGAAATGCAGTTCACTGGTGTTTCATATTCATTATTCTTTTCTTTTTTTTTTTTTCTTCAATGAAATTATCCTAAGGAATTTTTTTTTTTTGAGCTGAAGAGAAAGCACGTGCTCAGTAAGTGAGTTCAGCCACAGATTTCAGGGCCCTTAAGTACTCATTGACACAAGAGGCGACGACAGCTCTGCAGGAACCTTTATGGGTCTCTCAGGGTTGTTGGTTTTTTAAGCCTGTGTATTATGGATTTCCACAACAGGTGTTAACAGCTCAAGGCATCTTAATGCCTGCTGGATTAAATAATGCACGTTTTTAAAATTGCATGAAGTCTCTCCCACTGGGGAAATACTATCCTTTCCGCCTTTACTTTTTAAATGAAAATAAAACATGTATTACAAAAATTGCCAAAAAAAATGGCTAAAATCCACGCCCAAAGCAACACAGAAGGTGGAATTCTGCGTTTAGCTCACTCTGCCTTTACCCAAGTCGTGAGGTTCCTGGGGCAGGTCAGAGCAGGGAGTGAACAGGTATTGACCACATGAATGGCCAGGAAAGGTCAGCAGAGGTTACAGAGAATGGGACACTGGGATAAAATCGCTGCTTAAACCAGTTAAATAGGGGGTCTTTCATGCCCTTCCACCAATTCAGTCAGCATAAACCAGCTGAAAGTCTGAGCCAGAGCCTTGCTGGCAGGAAAACATGAGTGAATTGACCCATTTTCGGGAGTGGGGAGATACTGGCATCTCCTGGAGGGCCCATCCAGCCCCAGTGAGGGATAGACACAGGATACAGCGCATCCCACCTGAGCACAGCTGCTTTTGGGAGACCCCCTAGGGCTCTGGACCCTCCACTCAGGCAGAAAAGTCCACTCTGATGCCCCTGTGACCCAACGGGACATGGCCAGTGCAGAAGGTGCAGGTCATGCCACGCTCAATATGGGCGAGAGCAGAGCCTGACACTGAACCTCCTCTCCTGGGAGCTAACACTCTCCTTGGACACCAGTTTTGGGAAGCTGTTCTGCAGAAGGAGGGGAATGCTCTTTTAAGAGTTTGGCTGCCATTTGGGCACTGATCGTGGGTCTAAGAGCATTTATTAATGTCCTGTTGAAGTTAACAGTGAGGCACTGCTGCCCCCCCTCTCCCCCCCCCTCTTTTCTGATATGCAAACAGTGGTGATTAACCACCAGATTAAACATCTTCATGAATATTTAAAAGGCTGTTTTTGAAAGTTTCCTGTCCTTTTACACTAATAGCCCCATTAAAACCTGTTTACAAGCCAGTCATGAGAGTAACTGTGTGCACTTAAAACACTGGAGAGTTCCCCAAGAGGAGTGCTTTAACCATGTGAGAATGGCAGCTGATCAATAGGGATCTTAAAGTAAGACTGTCTGCCTAAACCCAATGGAAACAACCCTTGCAATGCAAAGAGAAGGAGCTGGCAAGTGCCCAACTGGTTAATTAGGGAGGCAAAATGGTAACAATAACAACCATAATATTGGCTTTAAGGTCCAGATGTTCAAGGCCTGGGTGTCTGGCTGCCACAGCACTTCTCAGAAGCTGCCTTAAAGATGTTGATGGCAGCCAGGAAAAGGCCAGGGAAAGTTTTAAGTAAACTTAACAGCTTGCTGTTTCCTGGATCTTCTTATCTTTTACACATCAGACCTTGCACGCAGCCAGAGACTAAAACACAGATGCAGATAACATATTACAGCTGTTAATCACAGAATCACAAAACAGTCTGGGCTGCAGGGGATCTTCAAGACCACCTTGTTCCGACCCCAGTGTGCAGGGACAACTTCCACTATCCCAGGTTGCTCCAAGCCCTGTCCAACCTGGCCTGGAACACTTCCAGGGATCCAGGGGCAGCCACAGCTGCTCTGGGCACCCTGTGCCGGGGCCTCCCCACCCTCCCAGCCAGGAATTCCTTCCCAATATCCCATCTAACCCTGCCCTCTGGCACTGGGAAGCCATTCCCTGTGTCCTGTCCCTCCATGCCTTGTCTCCAGTCCCACTCCAGCTCTCCTGGAGCCCCTTTAGGCCCTGCCAGGGGCTCTGAGCCCTCCCTGGAGCCTTCTGTTGTGCAGCTCTCCCAAGGTGCCAATAATAGATGCAATCTGCTTGTTATATGGGAGTACAACAGAATAAACGTCAGTCTTACACGGTGTACACCCACAACAGAAGAGGTGGGCATATTCAACCAGTGCTGTAAGGCCAAAACTGAAATCCAGCCATGCCACATGTACGTGCACAGCTCTTGATCCACTCTCTGTTTCTCACCATACGTCCACCACACTCCATTATTCACTGTACCAAATCACCACCACTTCACTGCCTCGTTCTGAGGCCAGGAAGCAGAAGGTGTCTGAGTCCAGCACAGGATGTAGGTGCTTAAATGCTGTTAAAAACCTGAGCTTTTGTGTCTGCTTTGTGCTACTGAGTACACTGGAAAGAAATCTATTGACATCAGTGGGTTTTGGATTAGGCTCCTGCTGTGTTATTAAGTGAATTATTAATTATTAATAATAACATAACAGAAATCACATGTTGCCTTATTCAACCATTCAATTTTGCCTTATGTGGGGGTTTTTGAAAATGCAGTCGCCGAGTTTAAATACAAGTGTGGATTGATTGTTTAGCCTCCCTACTCATTGCCAAGGAGGGAGTATGCTTACATATGGGTGTCCAGTTTTCAATGAATATTGATTGACTGAAATTCATGCCGTCTGCTTCAGTTTAACTGTTTGGCAAAACTAGAGATGTCAATAAAACTGGATTGAATTTTGAACGGTATTAAAACTTTCTGGAGCCAAGGTAATCATGATGGAAAAAAAAGTAATAAAGGGCTGGAGACCTTACAAGTGTGGGGTTTTTCCTACTGCTGTGAAGCCCTCTGGGGCTAAAGGTGTTTAGCTCCAATGCTCAAAGACCAGCAGAGTTGCTAATGGCCTTTCAGTTCCTTTGGCAGCAGCAAATATAAACAGGCAAAGTAGATGCTCTAACTCCTGCCTTCCTAAAACTCAGCCAAATGAGCACATTTATAATGTTGCTTCAGTTAATGAGGTTTGGGAAACTGACATCCCTTCAAGCAAGAGGTAGCTGACTGCATGTCCAGGAGACTGTCTCTGAGCTTGTCCCTGTGGGACTGGCACTCACCTGTCCTGCCTCCCTGAGGGGGACACGTGTCTGCCTTACCTGCAGCAGAAATGGGACTTGGCAGAGAGGGGACCAGAGAGCTTGGGAAGAGTGGGTTTGGTGTGCAAGGGTGTCATGTAGTATTTGGGCTTTACTTCCTGAGACAGAAATTCATGGGGTAAAAGCACAGTGTGTGGTCCATGCACCTCTATTGTCACTTCATCCCAGTGCCTCAGTAACTTTTATTGCATTTTCCTGCTAATTTATAGTCACTATTAACTGATCACCCACTTGTTAGTGCACTTAGTGTGACTGGAGTTGGGCGGAATTAAGGCACTGATCCTCCAAAATTGTTATCATATTTCTAAAGATTATTTTGAAGATTTGCCCTATGGATTAATTAATATCCCCCAAATTTATTCATTTGCAGGTCTGGTTACCTAATCCAGCACCAGAGATGCCTCTTTAAGCCCTACAGTGATGAATTGTGGACACATAGGTTTGTCCTGGGAAGAAGCTGGTAAGAAAAGAAGGAATCATTTTAAACTGAAAGGAAGTAGGTTTAGATTGGGCATTGGGAAGGAATTCCTGGCTGTGAGGGTGATGAGGCCCTGGCACAGGGTGCCCAGAGAAGCTGTGGCTGCCCCTGGATCCCTGGAAGTGTTGAAGGCCAGGTTGGATGGGGCTTGGAGCACCCTGGGCTAGTGGAAGGTATGCTTGCCCATGGCAGGGGGTGGGACTGGATGATTATGAAGGTCCCATCCAACCCAAAGCATTCTATGATTCCGTGAATTCATAAAGAGAGATAAAACCACTCGCATGGCTCACACATGGCCATGAGTAACAGCTGGTAGCAAAGCAAGGAATCGAATTGAGCTGTCCTGCAGGTCTGGTGTGCACCCCGAGCCTGACCAAGGACTTCAACCATCCACCCCACCTTGGGGCTGGAACTGTGAAAGAGAGCAACCAGCAAGGTCGGGCCCCAAAGGAGAGCGCAGTGCTGTACAAAAAGCAGCCGGGCTGCAGAGGGCTTGTAGGCACCTCTTCAAAAACCCCTCTCATGTCTTCTATGCAGGTTTTGTTTCCTGAAAATTGGACTGTGACTTAATAACATAGCACCAGGAAACCTAGTCCATTATATCCTCATGTTTCTACTCCGTCAAAACTGGTGTCTGTGTTTATTACCTACCAATTAATTAACAATCATGAGTGAAAGCAGATAGGAAAGACTTTAATTTCTGGGCCAAACTAATCTGCAAGGGTGCTCCACTGAAATTAGTTATGTGCTTGCTTGATTTCTAAACATCAGCTCATCTAAGTGTGTTAGCATTGCTGTGAAATAAAAGTCCTTTTTTAAGGTACCTTATATAGGGACTTACAAATTTATGCTAAGGACAAATCCTTGTAAATTTTTTTTCCTGATGTCAAAATCAGCTGAAGATATTTTTGAACCACTTCTCAGTATTTTTCTGTTGTGGTGAGGAACACCGAGGTAGAAAATTTTGGTTTTTGAGCAGCATTTCACTATTTGAGGTTGAAAGGTCACCCTGCAGACAGAGGGGTTATCACAGATAAAAGGAAGCTGAACCATAATGATGGAGTTGGAAAAGTAGGCAGGACATGAGGAAAGCGAATGAAACTGTTTCTGCCACTGGTGAAAACTCACTAGCCCTTGAAAATTCTATGAAGTCCCAGGCTCTGGAAATGCCTAAATTATAGTTATGGGGAGGGCAGCAACAAAAGAATTGGCAAGGTAGATTAGGTGAGCTGATGTCAAGGCAGAAGCCATCAGCTTGCCTAAGTGAGTATTCCCAACCCCAGCAGGAGGTGGTGGGAGCATCAGGAGGAAGAATCACAGAATCATTTGGGTTGGAAAAGACCTCTGAGGTCATCAAGTCCAACCTTCCCCCAGCCCTGCCAAGCTCGCCATTAATCCATGTCCCCAAGTGCCAATCTCTCCAGGGATAGGGACTCCCCCAATGCCCTGGGCAGCCTGTGGGGTTGGACAACCCTTTCCATGAAGAAATTTTCCGTAATCTCCGATCTAAACCTCCCCTGGCCCAACTTGAGGCCATATCGTCACCTTTTGTATTAAGTGTAGGTGCCATAAAATTTGCTATTGCCTGTTTTGAAAATCTCCTGTATCCATTGTCAAGATTGACTCCACTGGTCAATCTCATTGTTTTTAAATTTGACAAATTGGTAGAAGCATTTTGCTTTGAATCATAGAATAGTTTGGGTTGAAAGAGACATTAAAGAGCATCTTATTTTGACCTCGTGCCATGGGCAGGGACACCTTCTATGAGACCAGGTTGCTCAAAGCCTGATCCAACCTGGCCTTGAATTTTTCCAAAAGGCATCCAAATTTATGAAAGGAATGTGTCAGAAGGTGGATTGATCTTATGGGGCATGGAATTAAAATTTGGGTGGCAAGGAGGAAAGACTGGCAGCAATTTCCTGTCCTGATGAGTCTGGAAATACCCTAATCGAGCTATGAAGTTACCCCATAGTTTCTAAATTCTTGGGAATCTTTCATTTTATGCAGCTTTTCAGAGATGCTTTTAGCTATGTTGTTTGGTTATTTATTTATTTTCAACTGCATTATGAAAAAATGAGAATGAAGGCTAGGGTACGTTTGAGTTTTGAACTCAACTACATTTTATAAAATCTCTCTGAGGTGCTGGTAGATGAATGATGTTCCCTAAATACATTCACACACACACACATCCCTTCCAGGTGCATAAATTGAGGCTTGAAGAAGAGGTCATATTTTTCCAACTTAGGTATGTCAGCTGAGAAATCCCAGTCCAAAGGAGATTGATTTTCAGAAATGCCCAGTCTGGACAGATGAGCAGCACACCAGATTACTCACAGGGCACTCTTATTTGAGAGCTTATCTTTAAAACGTTGGTCTATAAATGGCTCTCTGCAAGGTCACGCCGTAATTCATTGTGCTAAATGGAGTAAAATTCCAGGTTTCTGGATGTGCTCTGGCGTGATCATACCACTGTACCTTACCCCACTGATACGGTTATTTGAAGAGTTATTTCAGAGATTCTGTTATTGTTACAACCTGGGAGGTTTGGCACAAGTATCTGCTTGGAGAAGACTGAGCTGACCTGGGGAATCTCAGCTCAGAGGCACCAGGAAGCCACTCATGATGTCCCTGCCCATCTCAGAGAGGTTAGAAATAGATGATCTTTCAGGTCCTTTCCAAAACCAAACTTTATGTCGTTCTATGGTATTGGTCATGAAAAGCATATGAAATGCAATTTAGGGGGCTTTAACCCTTGCGTTCTACAGCCACCGATTTCAGAAGGAAAAACAATTCCCTTGATTTTTAAAACAGCTATTTTTAAAAAGCAGGCACCTGGTATAGTTATCTTATATGCTGAAATAACAAATCAGCTGTTTGAAATGGCTTTTTTGGAAGAGAGAATTGAGACCTTCCTGTGGCTGCTTCAGTTGTTCTCCTCAGTTCACCAGGCACCACTGAAAGTGGAGGACCATTATCTCAGCAATATTGCAATGTCGTGACAAATATTGCAACAATACCACTTGTACCTACAACCTTTGTAAAGCTGATGACACTCCCCCAGCCGGTAGAAGGGGCTTTGCTCCTTGAAAGACAACCTTACTTTTGTGAATTTGTCCTAGATTGCTGGGCCCTGAGTGGCCGTGGGTTTCGGGTTTGCCGTCCTATTTCGGCTGTGAAGGTGCAGTGCTGAGCTCTCTCCCAGCCAGCTGATCCTGCTGCTTCTTTCGCTCCCAGTTTAACTTCAATGGGAGTCCCAGGTGCACAGAGGAGAAGCTTTAATGGATTAAACAAATAGAGCAAAGTCAAACAATGTGCGTCTGCATACACGCGTTACCTGCATTTATACTCACAGAGGTACAGGGCGAGAGCAGACAGAAAAACAATTAAAACAAACAAACAAACAAAGAAACTTTTGGGAAAGGTTTTCTTCATAAAGCTGAGCTCCATGCAGCAGCATAATTTATATATCTCTCATTTCTGCATCATTTCTGTGCCGTGGTCAAAGAGTATTAGAGGATACGTTTCTGTTCTAAATTACATCTGGGTAAATCCAGAGGAATTCCCCTGAGCCACGTTTACCTCTAAGATTTTGCCTATGTGGGGACACTCAGGAAAATAACCCAAATTAGCTGAAGGTGAGAATTTAAAAGTGGATTAATTAAACTGCGTGAAACCCCTGTGAAGGTTGTTCTTATTCAGAATTCAGGTGGTCTTCATTCAATTTAATTTAATTCACTTTGGAAATTAATTCAGATTAATTGTCCTAACAGTTTTTATGTACCTATTCTAGATTAACACTGGGGTAATAAAATGAATTGTAGCCCACTGGCTTCAAGATTATTTTTAGATTTATACCAGGAGGCTCTGGAGGAAGATTGTCCCCTGGGTATCCAGAAGCCACTGCTTTGCTAGTCAAGACAAAGGAGTGGAGGATGTTTCTGGAAATAGATAAGCACTATTCTTTAGGCTTTCGGGGTAATTTTTTTAAAGATCTGATAGTAAAAAGAAGGTGACAAAGGCAACACAGCAACAGGTTAAATATCACCGCTTTTGAGCCCTGAGTAGGGTGTCCACAGACTTGCCTTCCACTGGGGCCTGATCCTGCATGTATGATATTCTTTCTTGGCGGAAAAAAAAAAAAATTCTTTGACATCAAGAGGAACAATATTCAAATCTCCTAATTCCAGACAATCCGATTTTGCAAGCCTGGAGCCAAATGAAAATCAAGACTACGGCAGAGAGGGCCCGCGATGTGAAAAAGGAAAAACTGCTTTAAAGAGATAACTGCTCCCAATCTACTCCCCAAAGGAGACGACTCTTATTAAGGGTTTCTTCTTGAGATGTCTGCCTAAAGGCTTCTTCAGAAAGGATTTAGTCGTTTACAACTCAGATCTGGAGTTTGAAGCCCCTTTTTTACTGCTTGGTAGCTCAGGGGTCCTGCTCCTGCCTCCTTCCACTGGGCTGGAGCTGAGCTTGGGCAGGGGAGACAGCAGAGGTGAAAAGTGCCCGTGCAAGGCTGGGGACACTGCAAAGAGCCCCGACAAGGAGAGAGGCAAAAAAAATAAAAAGACTTCTGAATCTGTCTGGGATCAGATAAATGCCTGTGGTCATGCAAACAAATAAACAAATGAAACCCCAAACAATATACAACTCACCCAAACTTAATTCTGAAAGATTTTTTTGTGGTGTTGTGTGTGTTTCTCTGAAGCACCTGGCACTAGTGAAGGGGGATGAGACCAAACTTCCTCCTGTCTGCTAAATCCTTTTGCATATTCAGACGTTAATTGTCAAAGATAGCTACAAATAAAGAAAGAAAAGAAAAGAAACTTTCCATAGATCTAGAAAAAATAAATGAAACCTCCAGCCTGTTGGAGCTGTCCTAGAATGATAACTACGCTCATAATGCAAACACTTAAAAAGCAGCGATTCTAGTGGGATGGGATTTAGGGAAGGGTTGCGGGTGTCCAGCCCGGACCGCCTCAGAGCCGCCCCAAGCACTGCAGTTTGAAGGGAAGATGTTTGAATCCTTAACGGGGCAGTAGCTGCAGCGGGAAACCCTAAATCCCTGCACCGCCACCGTCATCCTCGGGACATGCGGGACGCTGCGGCTCGCCGCTCCTCGGAAGAAATGCGAAGGGAAACGCGGGCTCCCCGAAACCGTTTTGCTCGGTGCCCCCCGCAGCAGCCGCCGCATCGAGCGGAAAGATGCGCAGGGTGCCGCGGAGCGGGGCGAGCCCCGGCGGGGCAGGGAAAGCTTCGATAAGGATATTTTGTGGGGCACCTCTCACCCCCACTCCCGGCACCTCGCAGCGCCCCGGTTCCCAGGCTCCCCTCCAGCTCCGCGGGGTGGAGAGGCAAGACCCGGCCCTGCAGACCCTTAGGTTCACTCATCAAACCAAATTTGCTTCTCGGGCAAATTTGACCTGTTTCTTGGCCCAGATACGTTTCAAACACTTTCTTCGTTATTTTTTTT
>VZTF01000272.1:519215-534472 GCA_013397755.1 Cnemophilus loriae | reverse complement strand
CAGAGCCGCCCCTCCACCTCTTCTCCCTCGCCTGTCTCTGCTGAAGAGCTTGTAGCCATCCATTGCAGCATTCCAGTTATGCGAGTCATCCCCCCACATTTCCATGATGGTCACTACGCCATGGCTTTGCTGCTGTACCACGGCTTCCAGCTCCTCTTGTTTGTTACCCATGCTGTGTATTAATGCACATGCATTTCAACTGGGCTGCTGATTTCACCCCTGACTCTGGCTTACCACTCTTGGGCTTGCTTCTGGAGAGCCTGGTTTCATCCCCTTCCCCCTTCGAACCTGGTTTAAAGCCCTCTCAGTCAGCCCTGCCAACTCATGGGCTAGAATCCTTTCGCCCTTGTTAGATAGATGGAGTCCATCTGACTCAAGCAGGCCTGGTGCTGTAAAAGTAGCCCCATGTATAAAAAATCCAAAATGCCACTGATGGCAGCAGCCCTTTAGCCATTCATTGATGAGGTGGG
The DNA here is from genome assembly GCA_013397755.1 of Cnemophilus loriae. Taxonomy (NCBI): domain Eukaryota; kingdom Metazoa; phylum Chordata; class Aves; order Passeriformes; family Corvidae; genus Cnemophilus; species Cnemophilus loriae. The sequence goes on along the minus strand of VZTF01000272.1, from coordinate 534,002 downwards.
TTTTCCTGGGATGCAGTGCACCCAAGAGCCCCAGGATGTTGCGAGGGAGGGTGAAGTCCTGAAATCCTGTGTGATTCTGATCCTCAAGAGAGACCTCTCTGGGGTAGCTGAAGAGTTCCAAGATTGTTGGAGGAGACAGAGCTATCCCTCAGAACAGGATGAGTGGATGTCAGGTAAGGAGGTGGGAGAGAAATACTAATTAGTGGTAGCATGAGCTGGCCCTGTTTGGGGCCTCCAAAATGTGGGTTCTGGTGCTGGCTTGGGGTGATGGGGAGAGAGTGAAGATGGAACTTGGAATGGTTATGAAAGGATTTATGTCATGTTGTCCTTGAACTGATGTGTTTGTAGTGGCCACTCTTTATGTTCCCATGTACTACCTGGATATTAGTACTTGCTACTACCAGTTACCCTGTTAAGGCAAAAGTGGTTTTCCAGGAATTCAGGTAAGAAGCCTTTTATAAACTGCAAAGTATTTCATGAATGTGTTCTTCAAGTGTGTTTTTTCTGCTGTTACTTTTGCTGAGGAAATATGAGCTTGAATTGCTTTGCATGCTGTAGGGGGATGGGTTATGTTTAGAGAGCAAAAGATAAGGTGAAGAATAGATACTAAAAATAACAAATGGTCATTCATTTATTTTGTTAGGGTACTGATTATTGTTTTCTGATATAGTGGTGGAAGTAAATTATGTATAATCTAGTTCAATGCAGTTATTCAGATTCATTTGCTTTTTCATACTGTACTTAAAGTTCTCATCAAATCATGAAATACAACAAGTTTTGATTTAAAAAAGGAAACCCAAAACCCAACAACCACTCCAGCAGAGTTAAGTGTGTTGTTATGCCCTTAATTCTGTATTTTTCTTTCTGCATGCAGTCATTTGTATTATTTGGCAATCATTATGTGGTGTAATGGAAGTGAGCCGAAACACTCTAAGCGCGGAGCTGTCTTCTATAAAGAGATTTTTAGAAATAAATGGGTTGTGGCAAGGGATTATTATATAAAATACATCAGCATACACGGAGTATCTTCCATATTTAGTGGCACTGCAAAAATATTCATAATTGTGTTATGTGTGGAGTAAGTGTCATGGGAGCCATTTCATATAATTAATTTCCAATAATTGCATTACTATGTAATATCATATCACATGAGAAGATGGATACTCTGTGTGGTAGCTGGAAACTATAAATGGCTAATTCTTTAGTTCTTTAAAGAGAATAGATCCAGACAGAAAAGACTTTTTGCAAGGAGGATAAGGCAGATGAAGTGTTGCCTACTCTGTGAGGAAGCAGCATCAAGCTTCTTCCAGCAGGTCTGTTTTAGGAGTGCCAAAGAACTCATGCTTTGGGTCAGGGTATACTTTCTTATTTATGGTTTTGGAGCTTACTGGGTTCAAGTCAGAAATGAATTTGGCTTTTTATTATTTTCACCTCACTTTTGAAATCACAGTACATGAGAATTCTTTGAAGTAAGTTTACTTATGTAAGCTGCTGAATATAACATTCTTTCATTAAAACGTAAGTCTTCTGGCTTACAGTATATTCAAGTTCCTTATATGTCATCTAATAACTAATCGGAGGCCTGATTAAAAATGCAGAGGGCTTGTCAGACTGTGAGAGGTGCTTTACAGAGCTTTTGGGCAGATTTCTACGTAGAAAAACGGAGACCTACCTTTCACAGTGTTTTTTAAATCTTCCATTTCTCCCCACCCACTTTTGTATTACCTTGTACAGTGGTGGTAATAACAATAAATACACTAGAAATGTCACTTAGAAGCCAAATGTCTGCCTATTATAACTAATGAAAATATATTAAATTTAATATACTTGATTGGAGATATTAGTTTCTGACAGTAAATGATTGCTCGCTAATTATGGCCAACCTCATGCCAGTAGAGTGAATTCTGAGTAATACCTGAGGTATTACTGGTATTTGAAAATCAAAAGAAAATGATTTTATTTTATTTTTGAAGTTTAAAGATGTTAAGCTTATTTCCGATGTTGTTACTTTGTTGGCCCCTTTAGGCCAAGGCCATCACAGCTTAGTACTGACGGGGAGGCTCTGATGCAGTCCAAATGACTTGGCTTGCCTGAGAAGGTGGAGGAAAGGTGGCATATTGACTCGTTGGGTCTTCTCTTTTTCCAGATCTTTTTATTTTTACCTGCTAATTTTCACCATCTCCATTTATTATGTGCAGCAGGTATCTCAGGATAAGGGGAGTATCAGGGCTAGTGATTCAGTTAGTTGGGATCACAAGGGTCTTCTTTGGCATACGGGAAGAGATGAAGGATAAATAGAGGAGAGAGAGCTAAAAGAAAATACAGCTCTTATGATCTGTTAGGATCTAAACCAAAATACTTCAGCTTTGTTCCTGCAATGGAGAGGGGGGCTCCCATGAAAAAGTAGCCTTATCCTTGTGGTAACAGCTGGGAAGAATCAGGCTAACTCACATCTGTTGAAGAAAAAGGAAAAAATAGTTCTTCGCTTCTGTTTCGAAAAGCTTTCACTAACAAAAATGTCAGATGGGTTCCTTTGGCTGTTGCTTGGCAGTCAGAGCTGTGCCAGTGCCACCCCTGCTCTGCTGGTTGCAGCACGGTGGCTGAACGACATCTCTGCCCTGCTGAGAGGTTTTCTGAGCTTCCCGTGGGGAGAGGGAAGAGGAAGTGTTTAAAATGCTACTTGGCTGATGATTTTAAGTGAATGCTTATTACAGCTGGGCCAGCCTGAGGTAAGTGTTGGCTGTGCCTGGTGACACTCGTGTGCTCTTCAGCACACCTGTGTGTCCCTGGCACTGCCCCGAGCCTGGGCTGGCCCGTGTCATCCACCCAAAGGGTGCCGTGAGTCTGCTGCTCTGTAAGGTGCTTCTCCACAGTGAAACAAAGCCAGAAAGCATTTCAAACTTATTTCTGCTCTGAGTCCTGAGAGAAATGGGTTTGTTCAGCCTGGAAGAGAGACAGTTTTGGGGTGACCTTATTGCAGCCTTCTAGTACCTGAAGGGAGTGTTGAAGAATACATTTGGTGCAGGTAGCTGGGGGTGCAGGTTGAGTTCTGACTGGGAGCCTGACACTAGAGGCCATGGCCGTGAGCTTCCGACCCTTTGGATAACGAAGGGCAGGAAGGTGGGTAGTGCCAGCAAGGTGAATGGACATGGAGAGACACAGCAGGATCTGAGGACTCGGGAGGAAGAGTGAGACTTGAGTGAGGGTGGACTGTGAGGGGATAAAAGCCCAGGGGTTCCTTTGTTGAGGTCCCTCCTCAGAGGCACCAGCTCGAGTATTTGCTCTGTTGCTGTGCCATGAATAAATTGCTTTATGGAATGAGACATCTGAGACTCTGCCATGGGAAACCTGGGGTCGAACTGGTGAGGAAACCTGGTCTGACTGTGTGAGTGTGGGCTGTGCAGGGAGTCAAGTGGGGACCCATCGGGTCACTGGAGCCACCATGAAGGGGCTTCGGTGTCAGCTGTGACAGTCTCTGGCACTGGGAGTGTGACTGCCAGAGAGTCTCGTGAATGGTCAGAATGGGAAATTTCCTTAACAGGAGCCTAAAAGAAAGTTGAAGGGGGACTTCTTACATGAGGAGGTAGTGACAGGACAAGGGAGAATGCATCCAAATTGACAAAGAGTAGGTTTTGATCAGATATCAGGAAGAAGTTCTTCCCTGTCAGGGTGGTGAGGCCCTGGCACAGGTTGCCCAGAGAAGCTGTGGGATGCCCCATCTCTGGAAGTGTTCAAGGCCAGGTAGGATGGAGCTCTGAGCAACCTGGTCTAGTGGAAGGTGTCCCTGTCCATGGCAAAATGTTGGAACTGGATGATCTTCATGGTCTTTTTCAACCCAAACCATTCAGTGATTCTATGAAATAAAGCTTATATGTCAAGTGAGGGGGGCAGGGAGAGAGCAGGGACAAAATCCATGTATTGTTCTGTCTCTTTTTTTCTACACAGCAGCACAGCTGTCAGAGGTTATTATATCTTTAATTATTCTAAGTAACTTTATGTAGTGGCTTTCATGTATATAGGATCAAGAAAGCCTTTCTCCATTAAGCTGCTCATTTCTCTCTGACAAGTTTGTGTCTCATGTTAGCAGTGAGTGTTATTTGCCAACAAACTCTACCCTAGTACTACTTTCCTGTGCTGTTCTTGGGGAAATGTCTGTAGAAATCTAAATTTCTCAATTCCTGATTTTAAAGTATGTATTTTCGGAACACCAGGAGTATTGTCCATAGGATGCTGCTGCTGTTTGACATTCTGCTCTTTACAATAAGTTAAATTTAAAGTGGAATGGGAATTCTCAGGAGGTTCTATGGAGAAATGTTCTCCTGAAGCTGAATATAAGCTGGTTTTCTGTTTTAGAAGCCACCTGGCTTAAAACATTACTGGGGCAAAGCATTTTGCATCATGTGACCACTCAGGTTTTTGCATTATCAGTTCAATTTCAAACAGAATCTCTGTCTTTGGCTGTGTTTTTAGCCAGTGTTTTGGGTTTTGTTTTTTTTTTTTCAAATATTCTGAAGTTTATGGAAAACTATGTTGTTTTTAATCTATAAACAAGATCTGACTTGATAATATCCTGTACTAATGATTCTAATAATGGCATAATATGAAGTCCACTGGAAGCTGGTGATGATTTCCAGCTTTTTTCTTCTTCATTGCATTGAATTTATAGGGCTTTGGAACATTCCCAAAGTCACAATTGTCCCCCAGTTAAGATGAGGACATGTTTGAATTATTTAATTTTCCATGCCCTGCACTATATTAAAGCTTCTAGATATTTGTGAAGACAAGTAATGGTAGAGACTTGATACTGTGGTCCCTGGTTCTCTTCTTGTGAAGATGTGCCAGAAGGTAGGATTAAGTACTTTAGTGAGAATATTTTCACTCTTTTTTTGAGCTTGAAATTCTACTTCCAATTTAGTAGCAGATGAAACGGTTCTGTTTGTGAGTAACCTTAGAAGGTACGTGCCTATTCTGTGGTAGTGTGTTTCGGTTTCAGCTTTACGTGTGGTTGCCGTAATAAAAATACTGAAGATAGAAAGGAGAACTAAAAACTCTTTAAGGCTTGGACTTTTTTTCCTATCCTAAACTAATGGAAACAAGCCCTGTGATCCCAGTCTACTCACAGTTGCTTAAGATGAATAGCTGAATCTGAATGTCTTTGCAGCTAGGGGCTTTTGAATGCATTTTTTTTCCTGATTTTTCCCCCATCCTTTTTTATTCAGTTTGTGATACCTATAATTCATACACAGTAATAAATCTCGTAGACTGTCAAACACATTACATTCTACATTCTTCTAAATATTTTGAAGTATGGAAACATTTAACAAGCAAGAGAATATTTTCAGGATACCTTTGTTGAAGCTCCCCAAATTGGCAAAATATGGAATCATAGAATGGTTTGGGCTGGAATGGACCTTAAAGATTATCTAGTTACAATGCCCATGCCATGGGCAGGGATGCCACTTTCTAGACAAGGGTGCTCAGGGTCCCATGCAGTCTGGCCTTGAACAGTTCCAGGGATGGGGTATTGACAACCTCTCTGGGCAGCCTGTTCCACTTCTTCAGCACCCTCACAGTAAAGAATTCCTTCCTAACATCTAATCTAAGCTTACTCTCTCTCAGTTTAAAACAAAATCTGTGTCTGGCTAATGGAATGCATTGGTATTAGAATGTGAAAACAGATTTTTTTCAGTGTATTTTTCACTTTTATATGGTAATAAAATGCTGAATTCTACATAAAATGTATTGGATTTAACATACTTGCTTGAGAAAATCTTTGTCAGCTACATCTGACTGTTAGATAAGACTGCAATTATCGTATGGTAACTGGGATGCCTTTTGGAGATGAAATCATAAGAATATTTTTCCTTGCCCCTTCCCTCAAGGCCATGGAAATGGAGAAGAATTTCAGTGAGTGCATGTGTGTGCCTGGCTTTTACACTTGGATTTTAAACAAATGCAGGATGAAACTGTGGGTTGTGCATTTTTAGGTATGCATCATTGGCTGCTCTTTTGCAGTTTTAGTGCTCTGAAAGAATGGCTGCCTCAATCGTATGTAAGTCATGAGAGAGGAGTGATTCTGGGAAATTGAGAATGTAAAAGGGATGTTTACACTGTTTAAAAATGCAGGAGTATATCCACTGATTTGTTAAATCTTCATGTGAATGCCTGGTGTGTATTCATTTAGCACGTTGTGTGGACTGGCAGGTGGATGACTAATGGATTGCTTCATATTAGTCAGCAGATGCAGAGGTGAAGAACAGAAAACACCCAGAAATAGTTAATTCATCTGTTCATCCCACCTGAGCAGCTCTTAAAACCCCTGCAAGACTGAGCTGCCTCTCCAGTTTTCATAATGTAATGTAGCATCTACATTAATTAGTGGTTTTGGTAAGAGGCCAAAAGGAATGTATTTGTTTCTTAATAAGAAAATAATTATTCTATAATTTTCTTTGACTGCATCAGCATTTTGCAGTAGTTTTCGTATGAGTTAATGAGAATCTCTTTGCAGAGGAATAATCTTTCCTCTTTTGGTGGGTAAAATTCTGTGCGGGAGTAAAAAAACCTACTGGCCCACGTGTTTGTAATGTCTGTAGCACGGAGTACTGCTCAGAATACACATATTCCTTTATGTTTATTTTCCATGCTTTTCAGGAATTCTGTGTTGGTTGTTTACATGAGTAGTTAATGGACTAGCTTTTTTATTCTTAATGGGAATGGCCCCTCCTGATGTGCTAGAAGGTCACCTGCTAATTTGTAAAGTGCATAACTGGAGGAAAATTAGTTCATTTACTGTATCCACATTAAAATTCATATAATGTTTATTTAAATATATTAACATCTGCCATTTGCTAACTACCCCACCCTACGTAATGGAAACCTGACAGGTTTCCATTAGGGAAATGGGAGGGTAGGGAGCTGGTAACAGAAGATTTTTAATTACCTTTTTTCCTAGAGGTAGTCACAATGCTGTCCAAACCTAGTTGATGTTACAGTACTGCTCTTTCTCCCCACTGCTCACCCGCCCATGATTTGTGCACAGATCATTTAACAAATGATCATCTAAACCCTATGGCTCTAAAAAAAGGTAGAAAAACTGGTAGCCAGGAAAGATTCTCTAAATGCGGGGGAATTAAGTGCTTGATACTATTAATAATGGTCTGGCCTTCACAGGGCTGACATTTCTTAGTTGACAGAAAGATGAAAAGAAAAGCAAGCATTTAAACCATCTGTATGTCTTTAAAGTGATTCAGGATCTGAGAAGACATCTGATTTCACTAAAGAAGCTAAACATTCCCAAGAAGATAGTGGTAATAGCAGGAGCTAAAGGGTGATCCTATTTTACTTTTCTCGAGGCTAATGGGAAACAGCTCATCAGACATAGCTCCTGTTTTCTCTAAGAAATTGCTTAAACTGGAAGACTTAACTGCGCTATTCTCCAGGCCTAAAATATTTAAATTTTCTTTAATGAATTTTCCTTTCTGCTTCTCCCCTGTGCACTCAAAAGTTTTGGCTTGGATCCCAGGGCAGCATTGCTTTGGTACAGTTAGCCTTATTGCACCTATTTGTTTTTGTCACATGCTTGATAAAGATTGAAATGGCCTTGTTGTTTGGCAGAGTAACAGGGAAATTATACTCTAAATAAATAATATATACTCTAAATAAAAAAAAAAACAAAACAATTGCCCGTACCCAGTAAGGGTAAATATCCCTACTAAAAATACCAGCAGTGCTTTCTTGGGTCAGAATGAGCATGAACATTGAATGTATTTTTCAGATCTGTGGAAAAGAATTTTGTGGAATCCTTATGTCATTATTACGCAGTGAGACATTTGGACTCTTACTGCGTGTTTACAGATTGTGGATAGGTCATGGTTTTGGTGTTCAGAAAGCTTCAAGTTTTGGGGGGAGTGAGGTTTGCTTTGGCTTGATTTCTGCTTATGACAAAGCTATGAGCAGAAGAGTCTATGTATTTCTTGAGTAGGAGGTAACTTGCAGAGTCGTGGCTCTCGGATCACCTGGCACTGGAATGATCTTTCCCTACAAGACTGATGGTAGTGCATTTTCCAGCAGCACCCTGCAGACAGGAAGGATCTCCCTCCTTTCTGTGTCACATGAAAGACCTCATGTCTTCCATCTCCGTGCAAGGCAGCAGGCACCTGTGGTTCCTCACCACTGCTTAAACAGCCCAGCTTAAAGGAGAGCTGTGCCATCCGACTGAAAATTACACAGATTTCCCACTGTGGTCTGGTTTCCTGTGGGTGTTTCTAGCTGGCTGACCCATCATTGGAAGGTGGTGGCCTCTGGCAGTGTATACCTCAGCTCAGAGCTACAGATATTTCCAGCTGTGCAAATTAAAAATCCTCACCTAGTGCTTGCTGTATCAATTTAGGATGGCTGCTTCATGTAGGTGAAGTAGCCTGTTACCCCCCACCTGCTTCATGTTGGTGGATAATAGTTTGTGGTTGATTAGCAAATAAACATGTAATTTGTTGCTATGGCCTGTGCTGGCACCTGGAGATGAATGAGGCAAATGCTCTGGAGAGGCCATTTCCTGCCAATACTCCTAAATTGGTAGCCTCATCTTTTCACTGAAATGCAAAGAAGTAGGTCCAAATTTGGCAATTCTAATAATATGATCTGTTAAATACAGACAGTAACTTGAACTGGTGGCTTTTGAATCATTCATATGTAGGTCTGTAGGGTCTTTTGAAGAGTTATCAGTGGGAAAAGACTAGTATTTTTTTATCAAGAAAGCTTTGTTCACAGGTATGTAAGTTGCTTTATTTTTTAAAAAAAACCCAGCACTTACTCTTGAATGAATACAATAGTTTCTGGCAAACAGGTTTAACCCAGTTTTTCAATACAGCATCTGGCTGGGAAGGTTGCTGGGATGATACCTTGACTTGTAAATGTCACTGTGGAGTCAAAGTTGTGTGTTATGGATTTGTATTTCTAAAGGCAAGTACTTTTTGTCACCAGCAAAATGATCATGGTCTTCAACTGGATTATGGTTATCCCTCGGAAAGAAAAGCTTATATGATTTTTCATTGCAAAGGAGTGATGAAAACATTGCATATGAACATGAGCTAATCTTAGGCTGCATAACGTCATACTTGTAAAGGTTTTCATTTTAATCTGAAGTACCTCTTCATAGGCTAATCGTGTAATAGTCAATCTGGGTAGAAAAGTCACCTTATCAGTGTAGAAGAAAACAATAGTTAAAAAACCAGCTTTGCCTGAGTAACATTCTCAAAGAGCACACAGCCTTGTTGAAGATGCCATTTTTCGATACTGTACAATTTTATACATTTTTCTTGGTTTCTGTCCAAGCCCTCAAAATAATGGACCAGCTACATCAGGGACTTGCAAAGGACTTCCTTCCATGTGTTGCTGGTTTTTATATGTGTGGGATCATTTAGTGTCTGTTGTAGTTGATGCTTAAAATGGTTTACCTTACAGTTTTAAGACCGAAGAGCAATCATGACATTATGTGATACTTTACAACATTTGTAGTTGTGTCCTCATTTTTGATGGTATAAATGCATTGAGGGGAGAATTGCATCTTAGTGAGCTTAATGGTATTGATAGAATATCTCTAGTCTTAATCAGTCCCTGGAGCAACCTAAATCTGTATCTAATGAGCATTCTGGAAACAGTGTGTCTACTTCTATTGTTAAAAATAAGAGCTTAGTGGTGTGTTTTTTTTTTTTTTGCTTTTGTAATTGGTGTGATGTTCAACTTGAGTAAATTTCATTCACATTAACCTTGAAGTAAGGAGCTTCAAGTTGTTGGTTGTTATTTTTTCATGTCTCAAGTGTTTTGTTTCTCATTTCTTTGTGCTTTTTATCATAGGAAAATGAAATGGAGTTAATAACTTTTATTTGTAACAACGTCTTTTATATTCTTTGTTTAAAAAGAACTTCTTTCAGTTGCTCGCATAAGGAATGAAAATTAAAAACAGGTGGTATCAGGTCTGTTGCACTTTTAAAGAGACGCTAACAAGGCTGCTGGGTTTATAGGCTTATTGACAGAAAACAAATGAATTTCATCCCTTTTCTTCTCTTTAGTGCTTCTTCCTTCTTTTTCCTCTTAGTTGCGCTTTTCTGGGCAGGCATAATAATTGAAGTGTACAGCTTATGATTGTTACTGACTGGCAGCATGGCAATGTGATCTAGCCTGCACGTGGCTCTTGACTTTGCTGCACGTGAGTTGGAGTCAGTTGTTTTACAGCTTCCTTCAGGAAAGGCTGGAAAACAACTGAGGAAAGGCAGATTACATTTTGGTGCCTCACAAGATCCTGTTCCAGGAGTGAAAGACTCAAACTTAATTTAAGGCTCTGGAAAATACTGTAAATATTTTAAATAGAATAGTACAAAAATTGCTATGTAACTTTTTGTCACTAATGTTACCCAACTTTGTGAGTTGTTTCTCCCTCAGAGACCTAGCTCAAGTTGGAATTCTGGTCTGAGGGTTTTTCTTGCCTTCCTGTAAGTTTGTTGGTTTTTTGGGTTTTTGTTAACTAGTCTCAATGTACATATTGTGGAGGATAACACCAGTATTGTACAAAGTAGTCCTTTAGCTGGTGCCATGGATGTTCTGTTACCCATGAGAATTCTGTTTCCTTCTTCACTGACTCGTTTTCCACTTTTCCTTCTGAGCATTCATTTTTTTTGTGCCTTCATATGTAGGTCTGCCTTATAATAGATGATCTTGTTTTCTTTTTTACATCAAGGCATTGTTTCACATTTCTTCATCCTTTTACTTTGCTGATGTTGGGAGTTTTTTAAGAACAGTGTTGCAAGACCTTTAAGCATGTATGTTTATATGTGTTTAGAAAAGATGAGCTGTGTCCACGTAGTTATTTCTACATAGCAAAAACAACGCCAAGAATGTTTGGGTCTGTGCTGCAAGGAGAGGTGTGCTATGGAGCACATTACTGAACACTGTTTCCCTCAACAACTGTATGTGTATTGCCTTAGTTGTGTATTTTCCAGCCTTTTCACATGGAGATGGTATTGAGCTAAAGAAGAAAATAAATAGCTAAAAAGGAGGCAGAGCATGTGCTCAATCCTTTGTATCATCTGCCAAACAGGGTATTATCCTGTTGCAGACATTCCTGGCCATTTGAGCAGAGATTTATCTAATGAGTATTTTATGTCTTGCGTGTATTCCCTTCACATCTACCCCTGAGCCAGGATTTTTCACTGTTTCCTCTGATTTAGATGGAGGAGGCTCTTGCACTTGTCCTGTTGCAGAATATTCGTGCAAAAATGGGACTTATTGTGGTCGTCCTTTGCACAACAAGAATGATCACACTGCATCGACATGTAACCACGTAATACAGGATATACTGTGTTCTGGTTTGGGTTTGATGCTCAGTGGCAAAAGCATGTGGAGGTATGTAAGAGATCTAGTACACATTTAATTTGCAGTGCTTGCATAATGCTTTGTTCTGGGTTTCTCTTGATTTGTCAGTTTTCATGTACGTTCTCTGAAATCGCCTACCGTGTTTAAAGAAAAGCATTCATTAGATGGGAAGTGCCATGTCTTTGTCATGAGTTGAAATATTGCAAATCATATTTCTGTTGAAGGATTTGTTCTGAAACACCCAGATTTTCCGTATATTTTTAGTATATGAATTTATTTTATAGATGAGCAAGTCCTGCAAAATATACATTTGTTTAATTTTTAATGCTGTATCATGACATACTAACAAGTTGCTATCCTTAACAGGTAAAGACAAATCCTTTTACTGTTTTATACATCACATGAAACTTTGAGTTCCATGAGTGAAATTTGCATATTGCTTTATAAAACATTATAGGAAGCAGCAATTTAATGATGTTTACAGCAATCTGAAAGAGGCAGAATTTTTTCTGGTGGTGCCATACTGAAGAACATTTGTGCATACAATTATGCTCATAACTTATTAAAGCTAGTATGAAATTTAAATAAAACGGAGTTGAAATTGTACTGAAATCTGTTTAGTTGTGGAGGTTAGAAAATTACCAATCAGGTCTGCTAAGTAGCTAGGGTTTTTTTCCAGTTTTACATTTAATCACATTTATTCCCTGTTTAGCCACATTATTTGCTTGTTAAATGCACAGGAGAATATTTTTTGTAAATTGTCTAAACTTTTAATAGCTTATGCACACGGATTCTAGAGAGAATTAGTACTGCCAACAGAAATACATTTTAGATTAACTGCTAGTTAAAATGTCTAGATGCAGAGGTCAGGCAGTTTTTTTTCATGTATGCTATAGAAATGTCCCCTATAGCAGATCCATGAACTGTTAAGATTCCCTGATCCAGGGTGAGTTGAATTGGAGGGGAGATTTCCCATCTGTTTTGGGTCTGTGTTTGCAAAGATGAGAGGAATTGTTTAAAGCTAAGCATTTTGTTGTTTTGGGGGGTTTTTTTGGGTTTGTTTGTTTGTTTGTTTAGTCGGTTGGTTGGTTTTTTTTTTTCTGACAGTTCACACAGTGCACTAAACCTATTAGTGTTTTGTGTGATGCCATGTTTGAAACAAGAACCCTTCTTGGTCATCTTGCTGGGGTTCCTTCTAATTATCTTTCTGATTATGGAGAAAAGTAGCTGTTTGACCTTCAGAAGGAGTACTGTGGGGAGCCTGGTGCCACTCCTACACGTGGGAATACTGCTGAGGTGGAATCTCCATTTCCACACTGTGGGCTGCAGCAGCATTAAGCACTTCCCACATAAATTTGCAATGGAAAACAGAAGATAAGTTGGATGAATGTAGCCCCGCCTCATTAGAAAAAATCCCAAACAAACCACCGAAATATTTGTACAAAAAGCCATTATTTTATCTTGGGACTTCTTGTTTTCTCTCCTGGTTTTATTGCTCTGTAATTCTTTTATTTGTTATGCATAAGGAACGTATCAATGACATTTCTGTATAGTTAATCAACTTTTTTTTTTTTAACTACCAGTCAAAGGAGTAAGAACATGGCTGTGCCTAGCCAAAGTTGCATTTCACGAAGCAAAACTGCAAGTTCACAGAATATTCAAGCCCCATTCCTTAATTACCATTTTTAACAAGGTTTTTTTGAAAACAAATAAAATTAAATTTAAAAAATCTAATTGAGAACCTGACAGATTAATGCTCCTAAAACACTTTGGAAGTGTTTCCAGTAGAAGTCATTTAATCTGTTTGGGTTTTTTTTTCATTATGGCATGGATTTGTGTCATTTTGATTCAGAATGAGGTGTTGCAGTTGGAGGGTTCACACTTGTAGGTACCAAAGGTGATTGACTTCACCCAGGTGCCTTGCTGCTCAACTGGGGATGTGTATCATCAGCACTACTCTGTCTTGCTGGTTAATTATCTTTGTGTGCAAAGCTGGAAAGAGAACACAGGAAAGAAAAATGTCTTTGCACAGCAATAATCAATAAGACCAGCAGTATTTTAGGCCTCTGGTGATCACAATTTAGTTGTTTTGAAAACAATCACAAGAAAGACTAATGATGTAGAACTTGTCATTTGCTGGTTGTTCCTGACAACTCAGAAGAAATTGTGTTAGGAATGGGATTAATTAAATATTCTGTTTATCTGATCTTGTTAGTGAAGGTTTGAAATATTAACTGTAAATTGTACTACAAGGTTTTAAATCAATGGCCAGCTTTACTGCCCTTCAAGGAGAGGAAGAACCTGGGGGTCTCCACACACCCTGCCAGGTCCAGCTCCATTTTAACTACTGGGAGTTGAAGCAGCTCTGCAGCACAAGCTCCTGGAATAGTACTGAATTTTTTGCTTAAAAAAGTTAATGACCTTTATCTAAAAAATACTCTTATTTTTTTAATGAAAGTGAGTTAGGCTAGAAGTACCAGGATTATTTTTTTCCTATTTATGTGTAAGATTGGAGGGAAAATGCTATATAATTTTCCATTAGGTTTCCACTAAGCAGATTAGTTGGGCTATTGGAAAGTACTTTAGTTGTAAGTGAACCAACTAGTACAGTCTCTTTTTTCTAGAGTTAAAATGCATATGTATTTTTACTAGGATCACTTTTCTTCCTTGGCTTTCCAAGGTGAGTGAGCCAGATAAGTGCCACTGGGTATTTGTCATCTTGAATGGTAAGGGCAAGTTTGCTTTTGGGAATAAAATTCCTACATTGAAGGAATTACCTAAGGACTAGCGTACATCTTTTCCCGCAAGTAATGTGCTATGTTCAGACCATTTTATCTAAAGAGCTACACATAAATAACTTAAAACTCAGAGAACATAAAAAGTGCAGCCTTTGAGACTCCAAATAATGTGTCTGAAGACAGGCTAGGGAACAAGATGTGATCTCCTTGTGAATTTGTTGTAAAAATAAAGTAAAATTTATTAAGAAGTAATTTTGGCTGAGCTGTAGAACTGCGTAGCAGCTGCTGTGATGACCAAAACAACAAGGATGTGAAATGTAGAAATGTCCAGTGAACTCTCTGCTGGGTACTGTGGCATGAAAGCTGTCATGGGCTGCCCATCATCAGGGAGAGAGTGTGTAAAGGCTTCTAAGGTGAAGTGAAAAATACTGTACAGTATTTTTGAAGTTATGTTTTGCTGACCACAGTGTCCTCAGTAGGATGAAGACAGAAAAAGTGCCCGAGGGAGCATGGAGCCAGGAATTGCGTGCCTGAGTTTGGGGTGTGGAGCAACAGTTCCGTGTCCATGCTGAGGCTGCTCACTCACAGCTAAACTGCCTATTCCAAAGAAGAAAAGAGACTTTGTAGGAGGTGTAGAAATTGTGAATTAAGAGGAGAAAGTGTAGCAATCATCTCCATTTAA
>VZTF01000272.1:434356-519189 GCA_013397755.1 Cnemophilus loriae | reverse complement strand
AAAAAAAAGGAAAGAAAAAGAAGATAAGGATGGAGTGTAGGTCTTTCATATGAAAAGGTTTCTGTTTAAAAATATAGTAGTCAATTATTTTCTGTGTCTTGTGGGGAGAACTCAAGAAGCAATTGATTCTATTTGAAGCAAAGATGGTTTTCCTTGGATGTCCAAAACCCTTTTTCTATGTCATAGACTTAAAATAATTTTTAATGGAATTTCCTTTATCGAAGAGAATTCATATATACTTATCTATTGATCTAAAGCAGCCTTGTAGATATGCAAATATATTTCTGTAGAAGTTATAATAGAAATGTATTTCCGTAGAAAGCTTGAGACTATGTAATGTCTTCCAGCTCCAAATTTCTCTGACCCTCTGGTGATTTTTTTCTTGCTTTTGCCAAGAGAGCTACTTGAAATGTGCATTAGTAGTTACTTTTCGTGGTAGGTCCTTGAGAAAATGCACTGAAGTTCATTTTAAGCTGCAGGCACTACAATCTACAATCTGTAAGTCTGTTGTAATTTTTTTTGCCTTGGAGATTGAAGTAGTACACAGGGCTGTGCATGGAAATGGAAGAGAAGCCTCAGGCTACACCCCACTGCTCTCCTGGGCTGGTTCATGCACTCTTGAGGTGATGGGAAGGAAGCTGCTTATGTAAACTGTGTTTACTGGTTTAAAGGCTGGGCTTCGTGATCAAAATGTAACACATTACTGTGTTTTAAAACATGTTCATGTACTTGGGGAAAATGGTGGAAGGTAGATTCCTGATCTAGTGGGAGGTGTCCCTGCCTGTGGCAGAGCAGTTGGAACTAAATGGTCTTTAAGGTCCTTTCTAACCCAAACCATTCTGTGATTAATTAAGTTTAGTTTACATAAGCAGATTCTCATGCAGTTCTTTGATACCCTTTTCTTTCTTCCGAGTGAGTCTCACTTGTATAGGAGCTTGCCAAAAAACAGGGGGGCTTTTGATCTGATTTTCAGCCGATAAATTTAAATTTGCGTTAAAATCAGGCAATATCCACTTCAGCAGGTCTTCCCAGGATGTGGCTCAATGAGTCATGGCTGGAGTTGTGTGTAGTGCTCCACTCCTTGCAAATAGTCAGAATATATATTGTTTCAGGGCTAATCATTCCAAACAACGATGCTTTTGTTACTCCTTTGGAGTATTACAGGACTAACAGTTTATAAATAATACTTTTGGGCTGTTCTTGCCCGTCCATTGTGTAGATTAGAGAGAAGCAATAGAAATTTTTTTTATTACTGAAATGAATAATCTTTGCTCATCACTAAAAGGCTCCATTTCAACCCAGCGTGGGGAAAAAGTGTTGTGCTGGGGCTTTCTCTGCAGTTGTACCTGGAATCAAACGCAAGCTGGAAATACGTGGCGTGCAGAGGGCTCAGGGATAAGAAGTGGGCTCTGCTCATTTGGTCCCAATCTCTGGGAGCCTCAGGTTCCCAGCAAAAATGTTTTCCAGTGTTCTCTTCTTCAGTACCACTCTAGGTATGGGACAGGATTTCCTTTTACTAAGACTAGAAACATGTTGCTATTAAAGAATGCTTAAAATAACAAGCAAGCAGGCAGTAGAGACATGGATATTTTTTTTTTTTCCCAATAATCCGCCTTTGATATTCTGGGATTTATTCAGGGAAAAAGGAAGCTAACATTTCGTGAGGCAACATAACCTATTGAACAAAAACTTCAACATTTAACATGTTGCACTTCTAAGGCTCTGCAAATTATTATGAGTAAGGTTTCTAAAATGACACGCTGACATCAAATGCAATTATTAAAGTTTTAAAATAAATGAAAAAAAGTCACTGAGTTCAGCGGCAGTATAGATAGGCCTTGTGGCTTGTCCTGGAACTTTCTGACATTTTTTTGAAATCTAAACTGCTGTTCGTGTCTTCTGTTTGTTGGATGTGGCTTCAGGAGGGTAATAATATGTGTGGTGCCAGTATCTCCATAGTAAGGAAGATAAACACAGGGTGAAAAGAAAGAGCTTTAATACGCCACCAGAGTGGTCGTTTACAGTTGCTGTCTGTATTTTTCTGTATGTGTGGGAGAGGGAGAGTAAAAATTTAACTTTGCAAATGAAAAGGAAGATGAAAGGCAGGGATGGAGTTTCAGTGGATGGAAAACAAGAGGGAGGGAGCCTGCTGTGCTGGAAAACTAAGGGAAACTTCTCCAGAGTGAAAACATTGGGAAGCAATTGAAGCCTTGTTACCAGTGTTAATGCTTGAGAGTGCCAGTGCTTTGTCTTGATTGTCTCTGATACCTGATCCAAGGGCAAGTTCCCTCTTTGCATGTTTATCTCGCCCCCATCCCCAGACCTTGAGGCCCTAAAGGTGAAATGTGACTGATCCATGCCATGGAGATCCTTCCTTGTGTGGGATTTATTCCTGCAGAGTTTGGAAATCCATGAAAGCAGCAGAGCAGTGTTTGAGCCAACCAGGTCCATTTTCAGCTCTTGTGTGCTGCCCTGGCAGGGATTTCTGAGCCTACTTGGCTTGTAGGAGAAGTCTGCAATGTCAGTAGTCTTCTAATTTAATCATTATTTTTCTATGTGCCATTGTAAACTTTATGTTAAAGTTCTAGTGAAAATTTTAGTTGAGAGTTCTATAGGAGACTTGGTGAAATTTGAGATGCTCTGGGCACCTCACTTCTGAAACTTCCAACTTGAATATAAAATACATTTTCCAAGCTATACGCGGTTGGCTTTGCATACAAATATTTGCCTTTGCAAATACCTTTAAACTTTAATTAACGGGAAGGTGTTTTTTTGGCTTTACTGGTGTGGTTCGTTTAGGGCCAGCCTACTACCAATACAGAAAAAGAGACATTTACGTATTACGTGTTTGCAATATCATTTATCAAGACAATTAGTTTATGGCTTGTTGTTTTGGGAAGGCTCACGCTGAATATTAACAAAATAATTTTGGAAAACTTATTCTAGCTAAAAAATTTAATCAGTCCCATATTTTGATACTCATTCTTGTAGTTCAGTTTTTCCCAATGCACAGGACGAAAAAGACCTCAAAAAAACTCTTCGTTTATTTCTGAAGGTTTTCTTGAAATGTTATGTTTCTGAGCCATGCTATTCAGAGTATGAATTTAGACAAGGAACGTAACTAGTTTTCTGGAAATTTTTACATTGATTTTAACTTAGCAACATGGCTAAATCAGGTAAATTTCTTCAAGGAATTTATTGTTATTTGCTTAAAAAAAAAAGCTTATTGAATTTCAGTGTGCGTTTCAAAATCCAGTAATAAAATAAGTAATATGGCTGAAAAATGCACATTAGAATTAGATTTGACACCCTTAGTTGCTTTATGTCTACCTTTATCTTATGATGCATTATTCACGGGTATTATACAGACTACTTTATTAAGTCTTAATCAAATGCGTTTTATCATAAGTGTCAATTCAATATTTTGCTATTGTATTTCTGTTTTAAAATACTGAGCTTTTTGTAGGGGAGTGATAAATGTATGGCACTTTGGTCAGGAAGGGACAGTTTTATATTGGAGTTTTGTAAAATTATCTATACATTGTAATTCTGCTCCAAAATGCCTGTGGATTCAGTCTGCTCTAGTTGTGTATATGAAACTGCAAAATTGAGGAAGCAAAGTGGCTGATGCATGGTTATCACATTTGGATGTGCTGGGAAAAGTGTTTAGATGTGAATGTGAATTAAGCCTTTTTGATCAGTGCAGATTGTTTGTTTTTGGTTTTTTTTTTGGAATTACGTGGATTTGGCATTTAGGGTGTGTGTCCAGTGTGTGATTTTGTATATAAAATACAGACCAGGTAATTGTGCACGTTATTGTACACAGCTGTGTCATTGCATAGCCAAGGATAACATGGTTTCATACAGTCTGCTTTTTGGACTCTTAGGTATTTGGATTTGCATAGACTGTACTCAGAAAAATCTTTTTTTTCCGCCTTGAGTTGGCTGGATAATGTAAAACACCAGGTATGTGCTGTTTTAAATTAGAATGTTGGCCCTCTTTCCTGCTTAGTAGCACGGCCCAGTTGTGCTCTAAGAACAGAGCTTGGACAGCTCATCCCACGTAGGGCTGGAAGAAGGCTGGAGTTTTGCAGGCAGGTTAAAGTTAAAGATGATCATTTTGAATTTTCAGCATCTCAACTGAAGACTTGCATTTTCCTTGCAAAATACAAACAGGTTAAATGGTTGCTTAACAGTCTCCCATCTGGGAAGCAAGAATTAAGTGGTTTCCATGTCACTAATCAATTTGTTTTGTTATTCCCATAAATTTACATTTCTCTGCAGCAACAAAGACTTGTCTAACTACAAAGCATGCTTAGAAGGAACTGCTATTTTTCATTAAGAGGCACCAAAAGGCAGAGCAACTCATTTACTCGGGCTAATACAAAACCTTCATTTTTCTCTATAAATTCTACATTAAGCTACGCTAATGCTGATGGGAATTAAGCCACGTTTACAGCCTCGGAGGCTGCAACAAACTCTTTCACAAACAGAATAGATGATGTTCACTGCTGATACTTTTTTTTTTTTCCCCTCCAGGCTGACTGCTCTGTGTGGTAGGAATACACATCATGACAAACAAAGCAGTATTTATAGTAGCATTAGGAAGTTTATAAGCTCAGAAGCAGTGCAGCAGTTTGCACTGGTACAAGTTCTGGCTCTTTTGTCTCGGTTTTATGACCCTGAACACGTGGCATCTAGAAAAAATGAGGAAATCCAGTCTTGAAGAAGGGCTGGGAAGTGTCTAAGTATTATTTGTTAATAGAGCTGAAGGTAAGGTAGAGGATAACAGACCTGCCAAGGGCCTGATGCAGTTATAGCTGAGAACTGTGAAATACAACCACGGCTCTCAGTGCTTCTCTGCTCTCTCCATCGGGCGGTGCTTTGCTGCCGATGGTCTGTGTGTTTAATGACCAAAAAAATAAAAAGCTTATATAAAAGTACTGCTGTGCCAGTCAGATTCAGTCCTGCCATTCTCAAACACTTCAATCTGCCTAGATGAATTGATGCCTGTGTGTAGAAGCGGCCTTTAACTTGTAAAAAAAGGCAGTTTAAATATGTGACCAGCCTTTTCTTGCATGAGTGCTATCGGATGCTGTTTTTCCAAATGTGCTTGAGTGAATGAAATTAGGCCCATATAAAAGAAATACAAAAACCTTGCTTTGAGCTATGAATAGCAGATGAAACGGTGCTGGAGTTGACATACTTGACTTTTTCAGGCTCACACACAATATTCACTCGGATGACTTTATAATGTAAATTTAACAGGTCTGCAGGGTTTTTAAGACAATATAAGCTGTAAGAATGGATAGCTGTAGCTCAAGAGTAGGAAATACTTCTGTGCTGAGAGTATTGGAAGCCTGCTGAAGTTAGTTTCAGAATTTTAAAGGGTAGAGTAGAAGTAGATGTCAGAAAATGTGAATATTTACTGTGAATTTTATAGGGTTTTTTTGTGTTTGGGTTTTTTGGTTTGTTTGTTTTTCAGTTTGTTTTTTTTTATTATTTAAAAATACTAAAATGCATTCTGAAATTTATTCTCATTCAGGTTGTAATGCCTACCTCTTCCCTTTTGGGAAAAGGACCTGTGATTCAATAGGAGGCTTTCCTAAATTCCTACTTAAGCTGCTTGGGCTTAGTAGGGGTTTTTTTGTTTTTTTTTTTTTGCTTTTCTGGCAGTGCTGTGGTCTGAGTTGTGTGGACATTCTGTGAGCTGTCCTTTCTGAAAACAAGACAAAATCTTAATTGAATACTGTGATGCTGAATTTGCATCCTGGGATAGATATGTTGATATCAATTCTGATTTCCCTAAAGATTTTGGTATTGTACTCAAGCTATGCAGAAGCTTCTCAGGCCTTCATTATATATATATATATATATAGTCCTGATACCTAAACAATCCATTCATAAAACTGCTATTTTGGGTGAGTATTGTGTTCATACTTGATCCTTCTGTGAAATGTGTTTTCTTTGAAAACACAAAGTCATTAAAGAGAATGGGGAGAGAGATGAACATAACAGCCATAGAGTATATGGAAAAATTGGTATGGCTTTTTTAGTTACTTATATTGCTTTTTTTTTTTTTTTTTTCCCCGGCAGCCATCAGATCTCTTTGTATTAAAAAGCTTGACTGATGTGGTGATGTTTTCCTTGCTTTACCTACTTCGTTTTTATGGCTTCCAAAAATTCAGTCTCACTGCACTTTCTAAGCTGGCACCAGAATACATGTTTAAAGTCTCTTAATAGAAGAACATACAAGAGCTGCTGCAACCTTTTGTCTTCTGGTGCATTTCTACTACCAGCTAATGGACTCTAGCCTACTCCTTGCTTTTAGTATTTTGCCAGTGGGATTTACAGAGGATTTGCTTTAGGTTTTCTTCCTTGATTTGTAGAAAAAGATGTTTTCAAATCTAACTATTTTTGGATTCAAAGGTGCCTCTGGCATTGCCAAAAGATTTTCTTTTTTTTTCTTTTCTATATTGAAGTAAAAAGCATTATAAAGCTAGGGAAGTGATTGACTGAAAATTTGTTCGTGTTTTGTATTTCCGATTTGGGTTCAGGCAACAGATTTTGCAGCTTGAGTAAGAGAAAACAGTTTGTACTTCCATGTGTATGTATAGATATTAAACCTATTGGATTGTTTTAAAAACAAAACAAAAAGTTTTACTTCAGGTTTCTCTATTCTTTATTCTGGATTTATTGTAAAGAAGTGAGAATGGTGCTTGCCTTGTCTTGCAGAGAAATTAATGCTTCACTTTTGAAAAATGTATACAATTCCCACAGGTAAATATTAAACATCCGATATATGCCACAGTTCACTGGAGGGCTGGGAAGAGAGAGAGCTTACCATCATTTTGTGTGGCTCTGCCACCCTCTGAAGTACGCATAATTTCTAGGAATTGCTCCCATTCTTTCAATATTTTCTATACCTTTATCTTTCCTTCTTGACCACCATCTATTTTCCCACTCTGCACAATTAGTCTGTGGGAACTGCTCATGCAGCTCTGTACCCAGCTGTGGGAATTGTGGCTGGACCTTATATTTCAGATCCCCATAGATGTGTGTGTTTCTGAACCCCTTACTTTGTGCTCTCGGTTTTATTAATTACAAGTATAAAGAACTATAAAGATCAAGACTATGACTTAAAATAAAACCTATAGAAGAACCCATTATGCATGTCCTTCCTGGGAAGGTGAATGACCTTTCAGGGTAAAAAGTCCTGATCTTACTTTCAAGTATGTCCTGGGCTGGGGATTTATTTCAGGTCTTCAAAACACAAACTCTTAGATCCTGGAGACATGATCTTTTACAAATTATGATAGTATCACTCTTTTAAAATGTGTTTTAAAAGGTATGTAAAAGTCTAGGAGTAATTTGCAAGAGAAGCACATTTTCCCTTTGGGATGTTGTAATTATTTTGGAGACTTAATTTGTCATGTATTCCCCGTGGAGTCCTTGAAATATTAGTTTGCTTTCTTGAGGTTTCTCTGATGAGCAGGGGCAAATTTGGATATTTGATCCTCCAGCTAGAGCTGCTATTGCTATGACAAATAGATCAATTTGTGTTTCTAATCATGCTGATAATGTTGTATTCAAATCATTGATGACAAACAGATACATACATAGCGGAAGAAAATAAGAAGTCTTTTCCAAAAAGGCAGGATGTTTATCTGAAATTTTTTCAGTCATTATACTTTGAAATGTAACATTTATCTTGGCATTCAGTTTCATTCTGTGCTCTTGAAGGCCCCTCTCTCATTTATTACTGTTAGCATACCAGAACAAATGTCTTTCAGATGTGAAAAATCAATCATCTCGAAAACGTCGCCAGTAGTTATTTGGGTGGATTAATGCAAGGTGTTGGGAGAGGAAGGTTGAAATGAAATGTCATAATTGAGCAGTACAAGTCATGAGAGAAATAATAGTCAATTGATCAAGGTTCCAGCTTGAGAAGCCTTTTAAAAAAATGAAACAGGAAAAAAAAAAAAGCCACCTAAAAAAATAACATAAAATCCTCTAGCAAAAAAAGGCAACATAAGGAAGGAACTGGGACAGCGATATATAAACCATTCAATGCTGGAATGGGCACACACTTTGTGATTTAAGTTCATTGAATACAGCATGAAGTTCTTTTCAGATTTTTATTTGTTGGCCCTGAATCTCTTTTCAGAGCTACTTCATAGTTCTCTGGAAAATAGAAAATGGATGCCCTTCATGGACTTATTTTGTAATCTCTAATATTTGAGTGTCAAGTCCAAAATCTTTCTCATCAAGACCATGTAGCATTGCATCTGCAAGGGAGATGAATAATGATGGTCTTGTCAAATGAGTTGCAGAGAAATAATCTTATTTTTCTTCTACTAACAGCGTAAATCAGCTGTCTACAAATGTTGAGTGTTTTAGCTGTTTTGAGGTAGGATAAATCCCATCTGTGTAGCTGAGGGGATGTTGGCCAGATAACAAACAAATTGTAACAAATCTCTTTTCCCCTGTAATGTGCTGAAGAATAACCCTTATGAATAAGGGATCAGCCACATTTACACTGTTCTCGGCATAGTCAACTGAAATTATGGAAAACACATTGCTGACTCCTGCCACATTCCTGCTGCTGTCTTCAGTGACTGAAGCTTCCATGAGAGGGAGGAGGAGGGTCATTAATGTATTATTAAGAGAAGAATGTATTATTAATATAGAATATTTTGAAAGCAAAAATCTTGATGTTCTTCATTTAGTATGTAGATGATTACTCCCTTTGCAGCATACAAGTAAACGTGGTAGAATGAGTAATATGTTATGCAACTGTGTTAGGGTTTCTGGTACATTTTCAGTGAAGGAATTTCTCCATTTTCTTGTAGGGATGGACCAAACACTGAAGGTGATTTGGGGAGAAGAAATACTTGTGAAAGTTAAATGGTTTCACTTGGGGGGAGAGGGGAGGAGATTAACTTCCAGTAATGCTTGCAACTGTCTGGATTTTAGGGCAAGAAAAAGCATGATGGACTTGTAATCTATAAGGCTTCATTGTAGTATATCCATTGCAGTAAAACATAGAGACTCATGAGAAGAATATTTTGGGGTTTGTTTGAGATTTTTTTAAAAAATAATTTATACTAGTTAGTTAAAATAGCTTAATTTAATAGCTTAATTTGCATTGTAATTTGTATTGTAATGAGCCATTTCTTTTCCAGAAAACATCAGTGAGGGTACAGTGTCTGTGTGCAAACTACCCACAGGTCATATTCTCTGAAATCAGAGTGCTTTTGTGGAAATTGGGAAGCTAATTATTAAATGCCAGTTGTCATTGCTGCAAACTTGTAAGACTGCACGAGAAACAAGATTTTAATATAAAACACAAAGCAGAATATGACAGATGTTTCAGAGTTAACCCTGAGTTGAAAGCGAGTAGGGGGGGGAAAAAAGGCATTGTTTGATAGTATTTTGACATAGATTTCAACTCATGGAATTGAGTTACGTGCTGTGATGGTTTTTTTAGTGCAGATGCAAAAGTGGGTATTGAGAAGCAAGAGAGTGATACAAGGTAGGGGAAAATAAAATGTTGATTTGTTGACTCCTTATATATCCCTTTTCTCAACACAGGCTTGACAGGTCTCTAAATAACTGGGAGGAGGAAGTTTAGGTCAAAATTCGATGTTCAAACCCAGTGGTTTGTTAGTGATAATGCTGCTAATATTCTGCGTATAATATTCAGAATATTAGCTTGAACAGGGAGAAACTATTGATTTTAGCAGTATATATATTATTTAAGGTTGGAGATAAAACTACCACTCTTTAAAGTTCCTGGGCTACTTCCTTGTTTTCCCAGGCATATTCTGGGGAGTAACCCTTGGTCCCACTGAGTTAAAATGCAAAAATAATACGGAGTCTGAAGTCAGAATTTCTTTTTTTTTTTTTTTTTCTCTTGTATCCCCTTACAGCCATAAAAAACTGGTCTGTTGAATACAGTGTATCTTAAAAGAAAACCCTTATATAACATATTAATTGCAAGCTTTCCTTAGTGATATATGATTAAATTAACTGAGACATATATATATAAGTTTGCTAAATGGTGATCTTCTTCCTTGCCCTCAGTTCACTTGAATGTGGATTGGTTCTTTTAACTGTGCTATTCCTGCTCTGACTTTGAGATCTGCATTCGTTTGGGAACATCCTCCAAAAGAGAGCACCAAGTGATCTGTGTTTAAATTCTGTGTGGTTAAATTCTATTCTAATTTGGATTCAGCATAGCCCTGCCAGAAGACCTAAACACAGCAGGTCTGTGCAGCCATACATCACACTTGAAAGTACCTCCTCCAAGGTGAGCTGTAGCTTCTCTTTATGGAAAACATTTATAAATTAGTAGAGATGAAACAACAAAATTCAAACCCACCAAGAAATTAAATCGTTTTGTTTAGATGGTAAGTAATTCAGCATGGATCATTAAAATTAATTAGAACTGTAAGCTTATTTTGAAGCTGTAAGAATTCAAAGCAGATGGGACTTTGAAGGAAAGGATAATCACCCTTTCTGTATCTTGCAAGAGTTTTAAAAATAATTTAGTGATTTTAATAACACTCAGGCCAGTAGGTTCCTTCAGCTGGTGTGCTAATGGTGTAGTGGTGCCTTTCCCTTCTATATAGCATCCCTTTATGTGCTTCACTGAGTTTTCTTACTCACAGTTAGAGAACAAAGCTTTTGAAAATATTAATCTTCCCATTAATAAACATGGTAATTTTTTAAGTTTATCAGGAGTCTCCAGTTAGGGAACGCTGACTGTTATGGAAGAAACTGTGGCATGTGGACTGGAGCAATGATTTAAGCAGTGTAATTAGTGGCTAAATATTAAGATGCATTGCTTTGTGTCTTGGTTGGATTTGGTGCAAACTTGTGCTTTCAGTTTGCCATTGCCAAGCCTGGCTCAAGAAGCTGAAGTTGTAAGGCTGGATGAAGGCCAATATGCAGATTGCACAGGTGCTTAGTAAGTGAAGAAGAGCAATAAAGAGCATCCTTTTAGAACACCCACTTAATTATTTTACATTTCAGCATTCGAATTGCTGCTATTTCCAAATGGCCATTTCTAGTTTTCAGCCATTACTTTGTCCTGGTAATTAGTCTGGCAAAGGGCACCGAAGTTTTGTGCTTTTTGTAGTAGTAGAGTATCTGCTATTAGTCTTGGAGGTAACGTGGGCATCTGTGGGATTGTGAAGGTGCAGACAGAGAACATCTGGTCATCCCACAGTGAGCAGTGACTGGGAAGCAGTGTGATCATACTGGAGTATCTTCAGTAGACTGGATGTCTGAGGGAGCCTTTTGGTATGAACCTGGGCCCAATTTAGAAACAGTCCCCTAATTGTTCCATTTACTGGTGTTTCAGTTTGCAGACCATGCTACATTCTTAAACTTTCATGATTTTGAATTTGAAATATCGAGTCAAAAGAAATAAAGATTCCTTTTTATTCAGCATAGGCCTCAGCAGTATTGTCTGTGGCCTTTCTAAGCAAATAGACTGTGGCCAGGTGTTTTCTAGGTGAGCCAAACTCCTTGCTGGAAACCCAGGTATTTGAAGCTCATGTTATATTTTCCATGTCCTACTTAGTCTTATCTCAGTGACTGCAAAGGAAGCCTTTGCTGTAGGCTGATGAAGATGTGAGCTGTCACTTCATAGGTACCCACTCACTCCTCAGAGGACCAGAGATCATAAAGTACTTTAAAGGTAAATCAATGGCTTCTATAATCTATTAATTGACACCATGTAAGTTTAAAGGGAACATTCAGTGAGTCAGATAGCCAAATGTCAGTGCAGAGCCCTGGGAAGAGCAGAGCTTTGAAACAGAGCAGCTTTTACAAACGCAGCTTCCGCAGGTTAGGGCTAACCCTGTCTATTTCTTTTTCAGTGTGCTTGTTCCTTACATATACGTTATCTTCTTTGGGGGAGAACCCCCCCCTGCCCTCCCCAAGTCTCAATTTTTCTGTGTTAAATAATGTATGCAGTTAGTACTCCTTTCGTATGTTTGGAAATGAGTCTGACAAAACAAAAGAGCTATTTTAATATAGCTTTTTCTAAATGGAGAATTAAGTGATTTCTCTCTGACTGTAGTATTTTTGACTTACTCATAGCCTCAGCTATCAGCTCAGACTGTGGAAGTTTACAGGAACTTGTCCCTACTAGGGTCAATATTTACCAGTTCTGAAATGTTTTTAAGACTGGGGAAAAGGGGTTTGAATTCCACATGTTTCCATGGACATCTTTTGGGTAGATACTAAACCAATATCTTATTTCCTTATTTTTATGGGGCTACATGGTGTAAACAAGAAAAGGTGTTGGCTATGACACCCCAACTTCTGTTTCTGTGAGAGGTGTTGAAATCTGTAATATGGTTGGATTTAACGAACTGGCAAGTGTCAGGGCATTGCTTGTCCCCCTGATCCTTGATTTCCTTGTAAGAAATGTGTATCACCAGGCATAACCCTGATCAGTATTTTCCTTAATGTCCTGGGCGATGGAATGGAGTGTGTCCCCATTTGGAAAGAGAATAACAATTTAAAGAAAATCTAACGGAGAGTGATTGGAGATAAAGAAAATGTGACTCCATGAGGTATGATCAGGAAGAGGAGAGATTTAGCTTGAGGAAAAGAATAAAGGAGATGTAGGGGGTTTTTTTAATATGGAGTTTTACAGTTTAAAAAATTGAATAACCTGATTTGCCTTTATGAAGTCCAGGAGGAGCAGCAACAGGATAAAAGATAGAAAGTTAAAGCCTAGGAAAAGCTGTCTGTTTATTAAAGTAGCAATAGAATAGAACAACATGGGAAGGTGATGGAGGTCTCAGCTTTGAAAACCTTTTCGGACAGTTAGAAAAAACACCTTATGTAGTTGATTTTATTTTAAAGCTGGGAAATAACTTCCCAAAATGCCCGACAGCCCTGCTCTCTGATGGGGAACTATGCCCCTATTTTGTGTGAAAGGGATTGCTGCACTGGCAGATGCCTGGGAGTGGGACAGAATGACTGGGTTTAGACTTGCTGGGGTTTTATGTATTTAGTCACTTTGCAGGTTAGAATCATAGGATCATTTAGGTTGAAAAAGACTTCTAAGATCACTGAGTCCAACCATTTAACATAGAAGAAATGCAAGTGCTTACATATCTTGTAAGTGTTGACAGCTTTTTCCATAACTAAAGGAGAACTTTTGCAGCTTCGTAGGAAGCCCTTGTGCTGCAGGGAATTTTGTAGCAGGGGAGCTACAAAATTGTCACACGAAAATGCAGATTAAGCTATGAAAAACTGGCTTTTGAAATATTTCTTCGTTAACACCAAGAGTGTGTGATATGATGCAAGACCTGTCAGGAAGCTGACAGAGAATAAAGATAGCCTTGCCCATAGGTGAGATCCTGATAGGCTCCCTGTAGTCAGTCAGATAGCTTGAAATAGATTGTGGGGTTTTTTTATTTCATTGAAGAATATGAGATGAAGTTCATTACAAATACAGCAAGTAAGAAGGTCAGACACCTCACTGCTTTGCTGAAGAGTCTGATTAATCAACTGTTGATCTATAGTGAGAGAAACAATGTAATTAGAAAAATGGATTAACTGTAAGTAAGCTTAAATCACACAGTTTAAAAAATTGTGTAGAAGAAAATCTTTTCTCACAAGTTAATAATAAATTTGGAGTTGCAAGTTACAAAAAAGAAAAAAAAAAAGGAAAATTTATATCTGTTAGCTAAGTGTGGTAACAACCATGCCACCATTCTGAACTTGTGCAGTATGGATTTTCCTGTGCTGGGAGGGTAAGTGCTCTGCTAGTGTAATACAATCGTCTCTGTTATCCTGGAGACAAAGGTAAAACCATTCCTGGGGGTGGAAAACTTAAAAAAAATAAAAAAATAAAAAAATCCAGCAACAAGATACCTTCTAGACCAAACCAAACAATCATCAGCAATTAAAAATGCGGTTCTACCTCCTATCCAGAATGGGATTTGTGCGCCTGTAAGTGCTGTGTATCATGGGAGCAGGAATAGTGCTGCACTGTGGAGGCTGAGAAACAGCTGATCTCTGTTTTCTAGGGCCCTGCAAATGTTCAGTTTGAGGTTACACTTTGTGACTCCAAGTTGCTTTAAATGGGGAAGGGAATGTAGTATGAACAGTGAGTGAATACAACTTACAAAAGAGTCTTTTCTTACCTTTTTTTTTACCTCACCATATGAATCACTGCATTTCCCTCTCCAGCAGGGAAAAGCAGTGCCTCGCTCCTCTGCCTTCTCCTCATTTCTGTATTTGCCCTGTTTAGCTTGAAGCTTGCTGGCTTGAAGAAGACAAATGGGTGTCTCTTAGTGAAAGAGAGCAAAGCTTTCATTTATTTGCCCCTTCTGAACAGGAGCATGTGGATGTAAATGCTGTCCTACCTGACTGGGAAACAACATTGTGTTTCCCTCCTCCCCAGCCCTGAGGAGATGTGGCATGCTCTGTTCTGCGGCCCTTCCTGAGGCAGACATCCATTGTGCAGCTGGCAGCCCAGCTGTGGCAGATTTGAAGAGTCACCACTGCAGCAGTTCAAGCAGTCAGCAGGAACTGAAGCACTGATTTTGCTCAGTGAAAGACCCGAAGGAATAGTTTGTGAGCCATTGAAGCTAAAAGCTGTAGGAGGCTCAATTGGTGCTCTCTTCATCTCAGGACTTACATTTGGTAGCGCTAAATATTTTTGGAAGCTTAGCCTAACTTTGTTTCTGTTGTTGATAAATGTTTAATGTTATCCATTTTGCATTCGATGTGCATGATCTCTTCTCAAGCCTAACCTGCTTACTCAGCCAGTGACAGTGTCCAAACCTTTCCGTGTGTTGCTTTCTCAGTTATCATCACAGAAGTATCTGTGGGCTGGAAAGGCTTTCTGGTTACTAATGTGTGACTGAGCTCTCTTTGTGTCTTTCAGAATTGTTTTTGGTTTTTTTTTTCTGCTGGCCATTTGCTCCCAACTATCTTCCAGCAGGAGTCTCGTATTATGTGCTGATGGTGGGACATCTTCCTCACAGCCTGTTTCCTCATATGCTTCACTTATCTCACCACTTTCCCAGACTCTTGCCGTTTCCTTTGCCTTGCAGCGACCTTCTCATCCTCCCCCAGTTGCCTTTTCCATTGTTCCTTTCTCTTTTGGGGATTTTTTCCCCCCGTTTTGTTTCATCTCCCTTGGCTATTCCCTCCTCCCCCTCACTCCTTTGTGATTGTGTGCCAAGTGCAGGACATCCAGTGGGGTTGGCCAACATGCGTTTTTGCAGCTGCTGCGTGAATCCAGAAGGGACATTCTGGATAAAGAAGCTGCTGTTTGCTTGTCACTATGTATGCGTGAGTTACCACCTCGAGCAATAGATCTGCTCCGAGAACCAAGGGAAAATGGGAAAGGGATTTTGAAGCTGCCAGCTCTTTATCCATAGTTTAGGGATTATGCCCACAGTGGGTGGGTTAGATACACAACTTTGCAGCTCTACAAATTTTATCTCCCCTGTATCTAGCAGTGCTAGTTCCAATAGAATTTCAAGCGGTGAACACATTTTCGTACTGAAGTTTAAATCAATTACTGGTTAGATTAAGCCACGTTCTGTAGAAAGTATGCAAAGATTTTCAAAGGTCACAGAGTGGGAGGTGGTCAGAGAAGCAGACCATGCTTGCAGCTGTTGCAGGTGCCAGGGAAAGATGGTTGTATGGGCTGAGGCAGGGCAGGGAGTGAGGCTGGGCACTGGGATCCTGTGGCTGGTGGATTAAGGGTGAGCTGAGATTTTACTTGTTAGGGTTTTTCATATGGTTCACTGCCTTGAGATGTCTAAGCTTAGGGAAGTATTGTGTGTTGTTAAGGTGACTGATTTCTGAGAACTTCTAACACCAAGGGAAGCCAGCAATGTGGTCTGGTACGTTAGGTGGGGTGGTGGGAAGTGAAAATCATGGAATGGTTTGGAGACTGAAGCCAACAGGTGCCAAATGACTTTCCCTTGCACCTATGAGCTTGTGTTAAATTCAAACAATTGTAAATCCTCCAATGCTGTGGCTTCGATTGCTCTTAAGGTGGATGGCTTTTTGTACTAGTCTGTTCTTCAGCTGAATAGTCCTTAGTTTGCAGGGGCTTGGTAGGAAACTTGTGGTTGCTACATGGGGAGAAGCTCTGGCTGGTTTCTGGCTGTCAGTGGATCCCAGTCTCTGGAGGCAGAGCCAGGCCTGGGCGATGCCTAAAGAGGGAATAGCAGCTGGTGGCACCTGGCTGCCAGAGGGCACTCAGGGTCACAGTATCCACACACAGCTTCCCCAGAAGGGAGCTTAGGCTTCCCTTTACCCTTATTCTGCCTAGCCCTACTGCAAACAATTCAGAATTAAAATAGGAGAACTAAGATACACAATCAATTTCACAACTACCTACTGTCAGGAATATGACATGTAATTTCTTTCTAACTACAATACTATGTGGACAGAAAATCCAGTGTCTCTTTTGGTGTAAGGGGTTTTGGTCTTTTTTTTTTTATTTGTAACAAGCATAGAAGATTTATAAAATATATTGAGAGATATGAAGTTGCTTAAAACTTGCAAACTTTGAGATACATTTTTCTGTGAAATGACATTTATGATTATTGTTTTCTTTAGCTACAGACATTATTTGAAATGAAATCTGGCTGTAAGCTCTCCAGAGCTGTAGATGTTTAATTTCTATTTTCATGGCATCCCACTAAAATCAAAATTCAGTGTGATTTGTGATTGCTTAACTGCTCAACATGTCTTGTTCAGTCGTGGTTCCTATCATATTTTTCAGCCAAGAGTCCCTTTTAAGGTGACAGGAATAAAGTAATTTTGCATCCTAAGGTTATAATATTTTGAAGCTGATAGCTTCTCTTTCCTCCTTCCTTTTTCATGTTTCTGTTTTCTTTTGAAATTTAAGGTGGATAGGCCAGCTCTGTTGAGACAGCTTCTTCCTGCTTTTTTTTGAAACAGGAAAGTTTTCATTAAAAATGTGATTCATCGAATAATTTATTTATTTCATGGTTTAGAGAACTTTTTTTTTTTCCCCTTTTGGTTAAATACATCACCTTGTCTTATCCTTACAAGTTAAAGGGGAGCCTTAGCAACAAATGGTTCTGTGGTTGTTTTTTTTTTTTTTCCCCCCCGAGTTCCTTACTCTATTCTATTGCTTGATCATTACTGAATGAGAGTTGCTGGGGGAAGCATGGAAATGCCACGTCTGTGCAACGTAGACCAAATTGGTGCATGTCAAAAAATGCTGAAGTTCTGACATTCTGGTGAGTTAAACTGCTCGACATAGCTGTGCAATTACCGCTGCTGAGGTGAGGGGGGAGAGGGGATTGTTGGCCACCGACCTTGCAAGTGCAAGGTGAACCTCCCCCTGTGCTGACTCAGACGTGGGCTGGTGGCGGCTGAGCAGTCAGTCATGTGTGCCAGTCCACCTGTAGTGCTACAGCCAGCAAATTAAATCACACTGCTTAGGAGTGACAAGGGCTTTGGGTTTTAGGCCAGCAAACATCAGCTTTAATGGAAACTCATGTGAAAGAAGGCAGGGCTGCCTTTGATGTGTGTGGATTGCTTTTTCACATCAATACAGTCTTAAACAAACAAACAAAACCCCCAAACTTATCCGTAGCAGAGGCTGGAATTCAATCTGGTTTGGCTTTACGAAAAAACAAAAAAACCCCAGAAGGTTTTTTTAGATAACAGAAGAAATACCAATTTTGGATATGCAGTGCTGTCTTCAGTTCTGCTCACATGCTAACATATGAAAGATGATAAGGGGAGAAATCAATGCAAAACCATTCCAGTAACTAAATGGATCCCTATTAGGTTTCAGGCAATTGATTTTTAGTGGGTATTTGAGTATGTTAGCTGCTCTACTGCTAGGAGAGAGGTGGTATTAGACTTTTAACTGTCAGTTATTTGCCAAGCATGTTTTGTTATTGACTGTGTTCTACTCAAGGGATGGGGGTAGAAAAAGGCAAAAAGTATTTTTCTGGTCCAAATGAAGACGACATTTTCCCGTTATGCCTTTGTTACAGACAGCTTTTCTGACACCTTGGATTTTCCCAGTGCCATTGCTTTTCATTGTTAGGTTTGGGTTTCTGGGGAAGTTTATGCTCTAATCAGATTGGCTTCATGGAAAATTCTGTTGCATCATTAAAGTGATGCAGAGAGCACCCATATAAAGTATAAAAGAGGAAGAATGGTTTCAGATTTTATATTTGAATTTTACTGCTTTTCTGGTAGTAGCATCAGTCCTGATTAGATTTAGTCAAATAAACTCAAGGCTACTCCGTTGGGGCTGTGAAGCATAATGGAATGTATCAGATAAATCCATTTTTCTACTGTAGGGCGCAGCTACTACAGCTACTCTACCCCTTCTAAGGCTTGTATTCATAATATGTTATTTAAAAAAAAATAACACTTTGCATTCATATCTCACCTGTTAAGCCATTTGAGTTTCACCAAATGAGACTGAATTTGTAAGCCACTAAAGGTGACGAAAATGACAGTGGCAGTAGCAGGAAAATCTTGCATTGCAGTAAACTAAGTCTATTGATCTTGAAATGAAAGTTCAGTGGAAAAGCTGATGGAAAAAGTAGCAGAGCACAAAAAGACAAGCTGCACAACTAATTCAAATGAACTGGCTGGCTGTGAACATTCATGTGAAAGAAATGCTAATGCAAACAGTGCAGAAGAAACCAAAATGAAGAAAAAAAAAAATTACTGCCAGTATTGTCACTTCTCGAGCATACATAAGACATGGTTTCATATGGAAGAAGAAGTGTTAGTGGTTAGTCAAATAAACTGAAATGTTCTGTGACGTCTGTGGAGGCAGGAGTGGAATACCTAAGGTTTCTCTGCAAACCCCACTCTTGAGGATGTAATGACTGGAAGGCCAAAACTTCCACAGCATTTTTAAGAGACTATTGTGAACATGCTACTTGATCATAATGTGTATTGAAAGGGAAATGCAATCAAAGTCCATTATAGTTTATCACTGGGTACAGTAAAACAATGTCAACTCCGAAGACATTTTGAAAATAGCTGACAGGCAGCTGTAGAAAGGATGCAAATTTCTGTTCCTTGTTACGCACCCGTGAACATGTGGCTTACATGATGTAAAGAATTCAGCTATGGGAAGGATGCCCTTCAAAAATATAATTGACTTTCCTGGAGTGAGATGTAGGAAAATCTGACATGGCATCTCACAGTTTCAGGCGAGTCTACTGGTGAGTGAATCACATTCTTTCTCAGAGATGTACTTCTGAGTTTAGAGTCTCACCATATATGCAAAAAGGTGGGGTCTTTTCCCTACAAACTTAACTGAACAACCAGGAACAATCAGAGGATGGTTCTAGGAACATAGATTGAAGTTGATCAGGGAAGATGTCCATCCTGTAAGAGGTGCCACACAGGACACATTAAGAGGGCCTTTTAGAAAAAGGTGGCTGAGTACAGGGAAGAGTCAGAGGAGCAGTTTTATTTTCTACATTATTATTGTCAGTCTAAGAATTCAAAAAGTGATGTATTCATTTTCTCTCAAATTGATCCTACAACATAGCTGGTCTCCCATAAGACTACTGAATTTCTTGACTTCAATATTACAGGTAACAAATAGGGAGATAAAAAGAGATAGGGAAGATACTACCCAGAGTTATCAACAACAAAAAACCACCTTACCCAAAATAAATATACTGGTGAATCTGTATGCAGTTGCCAAAAGGCTAATGTTATGCAGACTCGTAAAATTGAATAAATACACACTGCATGGAAAAAGGCTATGATATAAATCAATTCTTCTGTGAATTGTTTAGAGTCTGGATCTTGTTCTTAGGTCACATCCAGCTAGTATTGTCAGGAAAGCCTATGGTATTTGGGATTTGGATTTAGACTGTTACACAGGTTTTAAGTTGGTTTATGACTGAAGTTTTAATTTTAAGGGGCAAACTTCATTGCAGTTGGGAAAGAAATAATTGTTCTGAAGTGTTTCAGTTTACCAGTCTTCTGACAATCACAAAAGCACCCAACACCCCAGGCCGTTTCTTTTCAAGGGCTGATCTGTTTATGGTTTTCATAAGCACTTCTTGATCTTGTATGTATTCATAATGAGCTTTGTCTGTACTGCACATAAACTGCATAGCCACAGGTAGTGGAGAAATGTGTCAGGATTTATTTTTAAAAATACTTTTCAGTTTTCATATAAACAGTCTGTGATGATCAAAATGAAAGACAAAGCATAATCCAGATGAAGGGTCAGCATCTGTGCAAACTTAAGCACATGTGTGGCTGGGCTGTATCCTCTGCAGGAGTATGTG
Organism: Cnemophilus loriae; assembly: GCA_013397755.1. Lineage (NCBI taxonomy): Eukaryota > Metazoa > Chordata > Aves > Passeriformes > Corvidae > Cnemophilus > Cnemophilus loriae. The sequence goes on along the minus strand of VZTF01000272.1, from coordinate 498,877 downwards.
TTATTTATCACGTGGTTTTACAGCACTTAAAACCACCCCAAAACCAGCCCCCTCCAAAATGAACCCTGTACATCCCATTTTTAAATAGTATAAATATGTTTGCGTAATGAACAATTCAAAGTTGACATCAGATAAAACATTGTCAAAAATCCTGAAACAGGTATCCTAATGCCTAAGACTGGATCACACAATTAGTTCCTGGATCAAGACAACCAAATAGAGAGCAATATGTCCCCTATCGTGTTATAGCTCTACGGTATACATTAACCCATGCCATTCTGTAATTTCATTTTTCTGCAGGAATATAACAGCTGAATAATTAACCTGTGTTTCAGCCCCTGCCTTGTGTATTAATGTAGGAAAGCTGACAGCTTTAAGCAGAGAAAAATACCTAAAATGTGTTAGGGAAATATTTTGGGTAGATTCTGCTTTAATTGGAGAGGATTTCATAGCATGAAAGCATGACAACAGAAAGTTCAGTGCTTTAATATCTAAAATTAGCTATCACTAAGTGCTAATTGAGTAGAAATGTGTTTTCAAAAAGCTGCTAGATAGTGTATACTCATCTGATGACTCCTCCTCTTTAACAGCTCTGCTTTTATCCGTGAAGGGTATTGCATCAGCACAAATCAAAGTCATCAGGTATATGCTGCTTTACAAATAATGTATCTATTTTCTTTTCCTTCTAAAAGATATTCCAAATAAAGAGAGTTAGACCTTTCAAGACAATTTGAAGAAGATGATACTTGGTGGTGGTGTTGAGCTGCCAAAAACAAATGATATAGTGTCAACATTAGAAGAACAAACTGTTCCCCAAACAGTCTGTTGGGCTTTTATGCCAATCAGACTGCATCGTGTTCCATTCTCAAATACAGTCTCTGATGACTCCCCCAGGTAGTGATAGAAGTACTTCAGGAAGATTTCGAGTGCTTCAGCGGCTCGGGTTAGGGGAGGATAAAGAGTCCCCGTTGTGTCGGTGCGGTTCAGGCAGCGTCGCCTCTGCTGTCGCTGCCTGCTGCCGAATTTGCAGAATCTGTAAGTTCAGATGGGCTGCAGGGGGCTGACACGGCTCGGATAAGCGTCAGTTTCGCATCCAGACCTATGAAGTTCAGCTGGAAATGGATCGTAATAAGATTAAATTCCAGTGAGCTTGCCTTTTGTGTCTCTTGCCATGTATGTACAAGTAGCAGAAGAAATTACAAACCATCAGCCTTCAAGGGTTCCTCTCCCCCCACCCCCCTTTCCCTTCCTGGCAGTGCATTCAGTGACAGCAATCAGAAGAAAACTAAGTACCCAGATTATGTATTATTTACATAGATTGGCATAAAGGAAAACAGAACCTTTGCTGTTGCTGCTGCTGCGTGTGTGAGACTCTGCAGTTGCATTAAGACGTCTCTGGTTTAAAATACAGGACTGCAAATGAAAAGATGAACTGTCTGCTCGAGCGGAACTGTGCTAACATGGTAAATGTGATGGTCGTCCAGACAAATGTCATTTTAAGTTTTTGCAGAGAGCATAAGGAAGCATAAGGAATTTATAAACTTTGCTGAGGTAATACAGCTCGAGTTTGTGATGGTACATATTGGCAGTGGATGCTGATGAGACGTATAGCTGGACAGATGAGAAGAAAATGACTGGAGGGATGAAGGAAATGTATGGCAGTGTGGCAAAGCATGTGGTTTTTACAGAGATGCATCAGTTTCATTTCCCAGCAGAAATCTGTTTAGAGAAGTAAAGTGTTTCAATTACCTTATTACATATAGTGTCTGAAACTGTCTTTAAAAATTAAGAAACAAAAATTCTGATTGCCTTCGTCTAATTACCTGGAAGCTTAAATGTGACATCTGTTACTCTACAAAGTTTCCCAACCTCTTTTCTGTATTCACAGTTTATTATTGTAGGACTTCTGAAGAGATTTGACTTTGTCACTTGGCTATTTTGCAAAGCAAGAGGCAGTGTGAAAACATGAGCTTTTCAAAAGAATCTCTAAACAAAATCAGATAGACTTCCAGTGTAAAAAGAAGGAGAAAAGGATAGCCTAGGCTTAATGTCCTGAAGGGCATAATGCATGTTTGGCATTTGGTGTCTGTTTTTGCAGGATAGAAGGCAGGATGGGTTCAGGCAGGGCAGACCTGGGGCAGGCAGACTTGGACTGTGATGACAGTCTGGTCCTTCTTCAGGATTGCATTTTTTAATCCACATTAGAAGTTTGATATCCTAGAATTTGGAGGTGCTCCTCAAATATGTAAACTAGGAAGGGATAATAGTTTAAATTCAGATTTTTCATGTGTGTAGTCTGAAGCACATTGACTGTAGCTCCCCTGCTGTTCTCTGCTGTTTGTGCAAGTCTTCTCTCTTTCATTCCAGATAATTAGTTCCTATTTTGCAATAATCCTGAATCTCTGACTGGTGAGTATAAGAGATGAATTGAGAGGGAAGTCGAGAAATGTGGCACAAGGTAGTATTTTTTAAAAAATATTATGCATAGCTTGGGTTTAGTTGCTTTCTGAACTGTACAACAATTCTGCAAACATAATAGAACCCACATTTTTGCATAGTTTGCAGTTTGACATGTTTGGACTCTGATAGTTTCAAAAAGTAAAACATCCCCTAAAACCAGTTGAAAGCAATTACTCAGATTGTAGCTGCAGAAGAATTGATTGAGCTGATGTGTCATTACTGTATGTGTATTACATCACATGTACTGTGAGGGTACATCCATATTTTTATTCCAGGAAACTATGTGATTACTTTTTTTATCTCTCACTGTAGGAATGCTTTCTGGCTCTCCAGCACATCTTTATGTGATTGTATGACTGTGTATACCCATGTATACTGTAGTTATGATTATGTTTCTGTCCGTGGCAGGATAGATAAAAAGTTTTGCTAATTTTTTTTTTCCTGAATATCAATAGGAAGATTCTCTGTACAAAAAGATGAAAAATCCAAATCCAAACTTGAATTTGGGAGGAGCCACAGGAGTAAAGCACAAAAGCAGTTAAGAATTTCCGTAATGCCACACATAGGAGAAAGGGATCTGCACTCCAGGTAAAATAAATGAGTAGTCTGTCCCAGCTGGTTGCACAGATCCTCTTGCACACATCCTTGTAAGCTGAGAAGTAACTTTCCTGTGGTGTGATCCTGAGTCTTCCCAGAAGACTGCATTGTAAAACCAAATTAGTTATTTTATAGGAATTTAAAAGTAAAGGCAATCACTAGCCTTGTGCTCTTGCAAGAGTGGGTAAACTAGTCTAGGATGGTCCCTTAATACTATGCTTACTTGTTATGCAAAATAGATGTAAATTTATGTAGATAGACACGCAGAATAATAGCTTTGACCCTCAGGCTGTTGGCAAGATGCCAGCGTGGCCCTGGGTGCTACAGCACTTTCGATCTCTATATCCTGGCAATTTCCTGGGATTATGTTATCATTTGATTTTTAATGTGAGTTTCAGCCACTTAACAGTCTGATCGGTTTCCCTTTTACCACCAGCTTTGCTCGTGCAGAAGTAAACAAACATATTTATCACCCCTGGGATCAGTAAGTGCTAACAAAGTTGCTGTTGCTTGCATTTTGGGTTTGGTTTCACGACAGACGCGTTGTAAATGAACGAATGGTGTTCTACTTGTGCCACAGTGCAGCAGGAAAGGGAAAGATCTGAGGTGAGAGCATCCATGGTGATGGATGTGGGGAGTCCCTGCCTCCCTGGGATGGGTTTCCCACCAGCGTAGCGAGCCCCTGGAGCTCCCCAAAAACCAACCACGTTGGTGGCACTTCAAGACTGACATTTTGGAGGTGTCTTCATTTGGTTTCAGTTCCGGTAATTTGATGTTTACAAGGGAGTAGAAATGTGTCTGTAACAAACTGTGGAACCGCTGTGGGGTTTTTGTTTGCTTTGTTAAAAAGTTGGCTACAGTGTGTCAAAGCTGGTTTTTGGAAGGGATACTCCTTGTCTTGTTATGTGTGAAAATCCTGTAATTACATCTCTAAAAGTGTACTTAGATGTCTGGTCTTATGTGTGTCCCTCTGGGAATCCATAATAATACATTCCACTCCCTTATTAAAAAAAAAAGGTCACTCTTCCACCTCATATCATCACAATGCAGGACATTATCATCCACATCTATATTTTAAGGTATTCTAACTCCCAGCCTCAGCTATGCCTTTTAAACTAATTTTTTTTGCTGTTCCTGGCAGATGTTTCCAGTGGACATTTTCTGTAAAAAGTTTTAGGTCTGGGATTTTTAAAGCAAAATATACAGATGTAATTAATTGCTAAAGACTAATAGACCTTACTATGTCAGCAGCACTGGCTGCATGGCCCTGGAATTTCTTGCAAGGTGATATTTGTTTTGTAGTACAAATTGTTTTAAAATATAAAAGTAATTTCCACATTAATGTGTGATGCTTGATTTATAGAACAAAATGTTATTGTTTAATTTGCCCACAGAAACAATTTCAATTATAGGCTCCCACTCATCAAATCAAATTTGTAAAATAAATAGAAAGAAGACAAATAAAATGATGCCTCTCCCTGCACTCCAGCCAGGAATTTTGATTCCTTTTAAATTAGCAAGTCCACTTGTATCTTTTGATTTTGTCGTTTCCTATGAGAGTAATGTTGTAGGACTAACAACACTTTCTGAGCACTATTAGTTCTGTGTATTGAATCATTCCTCTTGCATTTTCATTTCCCTGTTCTTACAAGTGAACTTGCTGTTCATCAGCTTAGCACAGGCCTTGGAAATACGACCAGACCTGTTCTCAGGTATGTCAGAGCACGTTGCTATTCGGGAACACACAGACACGGTGAGTTTATGAAGCGGAAAGATGATGCTGCCTTCACACATGCATGAAAACAATGAACTTGGTATCAAGTCTCCCGGGAAATGCCGGGATAAATTTGCATGAAATAGTTGTGAGAACAAAAAACTAAAGAGCTGTTGCGTTCCCTGATCATGCTTCTCACTTGAGAATACTTCAGAGATGCTTTCTTTTCATGCTGTCCGTGGTTCTTCACCTGCTTGCAACACAGTCACCTTCCCTATAATTCATGGAATCATAGAATGGTTAGGTTTAGAAACAACTCTAAAGATCTTCTAGTTTAACCCCCTACTCTTGGTCGGGAATGCCTTCCAGTAGAGCAGGCTGCTCCAAATCCCATCCAACCTGGCCCTGAACACGTCAAAACTGTTTAAGGGTGAAATATGAACCTGATGATGATGCAGGTGTGCCTCTTCCCAGAGGGTTGTCTCTTCTGTAGTCCTCCCCATGGACATGAGATTTCTAGAGCAGGAATAATACAGTACTGGATTTTCTTGGATGGTTTGTCAACCCACATGTTGGCTTCTGTTAAGCCTTGTCCCAGCTGTGGCTGGTATTTACAGTACTGAGGTGTCTCTTAGGGAAAATATTCTCATGCGTACTCTTGTTCTTGGATTGTGTTGGTTTTTTGTGTCTATCAGCTGTAGATTTTCTTGTTAGCCTTGAAGGTCACTTTCTAAATAAGCAGCAGCTTCTTTGTTTACTGAATGGAAAAATCTATCAATAGGAACGGGGTATGGAAAATGAGAAGCCATTCCAAAAAAAGAGTGGAAAGTGTAACACAAGTAGCTTCAAGCTAAAGATTTTGTGGTTTCTCACAAAGGCAGACAACAGGATCTCTTAGATTTTGAGCCTCCTGTTGGGCTCATTATATTTTCCTAAATGTTTTCCAAATAATAATCCAGAGTGAAATTGAAACCAGTATTTCTGTCAGGCTTTTAGAGCTCTGATGCTTACAATGACATCATAGTAGCATTACACTTTGGAGACACAGAACAAAGATGCTGCACTGAAAGGGTTTTCCATTTTCTTTGGTTTAAAAGGGTGTTTGATGTTTTTACTGACCTGGACTTTGATTGCAGAGTCCTGTAGTGTTCTGTGGGCACTAAATCCTCTGTAGTACTAAATTGTCATAGAATCATAGAATGGCTTGGGTTGGAAGGGACCTTAAAGGTCATCTAGTTTCAATCCCCCAATGTACTTTGTAATAAAGTATTTTAGGGATTTTTGATAAATAACTTCAATTTCCAGTCTTGCTTCTTTAAGATGAAGAAAATACTGAATTTTCTTACAGAATGTAGACATTTAGTTTTAGACTGATGTTTACAGAAAAAGAGGGTTGTCTTGGGAGGGAGTTGTTTCCTTGTAAGTGAAAAGACTTAAGGAGGTAAGTACTTGATAAGCAAAAGTGCCATCTTTTTCTTATGATCTGCCTTTGGAGCAACATTGAGCTGGATCAATGAATTTAATGGCAAAGGGATTATTTAGATTTTAAAAATGAAGATTCAGTTGTGTTGCCAAGCAAAGGCATCATTGGAGCTCAGTTCTAAAACTATTACAAAACTGTTGCACTGTTTTTTTCTGTAATGCATGATACCACTCATTTGTGATAGCATTCATGTAGCCACTTGACTTGGTGGAATTGGACAGATGGGGGATTTCTGCCTTTTCTGTAGGACTTTGTTTCATCAAGACTTCCAGGCACATCCAACTTCAGTGATCTTACCGCATGGTCTGAACCCTGGGCTTTCCGAAAACTTGCTTCCACGGAGAATTTTCTCTCCTCCTTCCAGACAGTGCCTTTCATCACCTCTATTCCTAGCAGGATAGCGTGTGCAGTGCTTGACTGTGGACTCTGTTATGAAGGAACACTTAAGTTGGCAGTGTTTCTTTCTTTTTCCTATTGATATGCATTCATTTCACCCTCTCAGTACCTTTTTTTTTCTTTTTTTTTAATTCTTTTTGGCTTCACATCAGGGAAATTGCAAAAGAGGAGGAGGGAATGAAGAAAACCTCTTATTTGTACATTGTGAGGGCCAAATGTTTTTTTTTTTGAAGTAATAAAATCATTACTTCTCTGCAGTAGTGTCCTTGTGATAATATTTTTCTGGAGTCCTCAGATTTTAATGACCTCAGTTGGGAGATGCATACAGGGGTCAGTATGTTTGCTTCTCTTACTTGATTGATGGCTTTTGATAAAGGTCTGCCTTGGTTTTAGCTGCAGGGTTCACTTTTTTGCGTGTGCAAGGATGATACTTTTACAGTTTACAGAGCTCATCCATTCCTCTTCCTCTCTCATGCTGCAGCGTTTGGGCAGAAATGTCAGGTTTGGTCTTGGAGGACTTGTGGATGGGGTGGTACAGAACATGCTCTGGTGAGAGAGAAACCTGGGGGTTAAAATGAGATGGGAAAATCTGGTATTTTTTTCCCAGATTTGAATATGCCTTCTCTGAAGTTAGCGTAATTTGTTTTGATTTTGCTATTCCTTGTTGTTGATCTGAATTTCTCTTACCCCCGTGTTCACGTGTACGTTAAAGAATTTCAGCGTTTTTTGCAACATCTCAGCCACAATCTGCTTCATTTTGTTTAAAATTACTTAATTTTTTTTTTAAAAAAATAGAGATATTAAAGATATCCTGGTGAATTGCTGGCAAGCTGCTAATTTGTCTCGCAGATATACGCGTCAGACATCCTCACAAACAGAAACACTAACCTTCTGGATTTGCTCAGCTGCAGTACAGAAATGTATGTTCTTTAATTGTTCACTTCAGGATCACAGAAACACAAACGCGATCTCATCAATATGCACTCAAGGCTTAAGAGCTCCGTGCTGTTACATCTGTGTAATTTAGGAAGTTTAAAATAGGCTTTGCAGATGTTGGGAGTAATGGAGTATGTTGTTTATTTTTTATTCATTTCCATCGTATGTCATACTCTGTATATGAATAGTCAATCACATTTGGAGTATGTCTTCCATAAGGATTTCCTGGGCTTCCAATGTGTCTTGTTTATAAATATTTAGTTTTTGTTTCTTAAATCTGGGTTAGGCAATATTTCACAAGGGTCTGTTTTGTAAGCGTGAAACACAAATTAATTTGCTTTATAGGTACCAAATCCTTGAGTTATTGGTGGTTTTGCCAATATGGATGGCTTGCAGTAGCACCATAATCCTTCTAAAATAAGGTGGTGGCGTTTTTTTAACTACGTATTGAAACAGCCAGAAATTAACACCAAAGATCAGTCATTGTCACTTGGCCTGTGCTGATGTGATTAAATTAATGTTCAGTGTGCTACAGTTTACAGGTGTAGGGGTATCAGCAAAGTAAGAAATGTCCGCTGTAAACTTGGAAGTTACTGCTTTTCCTAAAAAGATGCTCAACAGAAAATTACCATGACATCAATTTTGTTGGGCAACGTGTCTTTCATAATGCTTTGAGTTCAGCTTCAACGTGGATCCCAATGTGCAAATTAATTATTATTCATTACATTAAGACAGTTATGACAATGTCATGCCTGTTACATGCAGGAGTAATAGGTGCTGCTTTCGTTACTGCCTGAATGCACTTTGACCGCTGCAATAACGCATCCTTCTCTCACCTGAGTTACCACTTTTCCACCTCTCTGTTTTGCATACGTATTTGCTGTGCTAAAGAACAAAAGTGAGGTCAAATTCAGTCACAGACCTCGTCTCCAGACTCACCATCTTCATGGTCAGCCCAGTGTTCTTTTGAAGACACAATAGAAATATTTGAGCTTCAGAAGCACATTCCAGATTTAAGAGCAGAAATTCCTATCCCTCATTTCAATCTTCTTTTATGTAAGATTAGGAAATAAGTAGAATCCCCATGTATTTTTCATCCGTCTTGAAAGAGGAGGAAGTGAAGCTGAAGCTGGTCCTGAGTGTTATTATCTTGTTCCCTGTTTCTGGGGGAGAGCTGCATTGCTTTAGGAAAGAGTAAAATGTCAAACGAGCATTTGCTGTAGGTATAATGAAATTTTCTGTACTGATTTTACTAGCAACAGCAGTTTGGGAAAGAAATGTTTCTATCTTAGCCAGCTGGAACTGCATTGGACTGTAACTTATCATTCATGCTGGATTTTTGGTGTCCATGTGTTCATAACCACAAATCTTGTTAAATTAGATCCAGCACTTGCATTTATGTGTGTAGTATATGAAATTTAAAAGATAAGCTGTTATGCATCTGTGTATTTTAGTGTACAATCAGACTTAGCATGTAAATGGTCATCCTCGATGCCAAATTTTACTCATCAGTTACAGTATTAGACTCATTCTAAACTATAAGTTTTTGATTATGTGATATTATAGGTACTCAATATGCAAACAAGGAGCTGTTTGGGTTTGACTTACCTCCATATGCAGTGCTTTATTCATACATTCTGAAACTAAAATTTTCAGGCTTTTAATTTTCTAAGTAACATGCTGCTAACACTTAATATTTAAAATAGGCACAGAATGCAAGTAATTGTTTTACTGCCATTGACATATGTCTCTCCATAATTGTTTTGGCTTATGCCCTGGGTGAGTTAGGAGGTGGCAACCATGACTTAATATTCTCACCCCCCTGCCTCTTTTTCTTTCCTTGTTCTTTTTTCTTACTAGTTGCAAAGAAATTGAGCTTTTAAAAATTTTTAAGCTAGGCTCATACTTGTACCCTACTGTCTTCCAGTGTTTTTGATTGTAATGTGACCTGGTGAGAGAGAGGAAACAATACAAAAATCTAAGTTTTATTATCTCTGGTATGGAAAACATCCCTAGAGAAATTAGTGAGTGACAGACATACTTTTTTATTCTGAAGCCCAAAGAACAGCAATGATACATCTTCAGGCAGGAAGCTAAAAGTAGAGAAGTATTACTCAGAGGTTTACTAAATGAAAACATCCTTGCTTGAAAGGAGGAGCCCAATTTCTAAGACTTACCAGGAGAGGAATGATTCTCTACATGATGTGGAAAAAATGAAAAAGAATTGCCAGCACCTTTGGAAATGAAAGAGATATTACTTATTAATTAATTTGTTATTTAGCAGAAACATGTCAGCTGGAGGAGGTTTTGGTTTTGTTTTGGGTTTTGTCCCGAGCAGGAGGGTTCTGTAATGCAGGGCTCTGCCAAGACTTTTGGCTTTGGAGCTGATTCCCTTTGTGGTCCTTCTGCATGTGATTGAAAAGTCGTCTTCCTCTGAGGCTAGGGAGCATTTTTTGGTAAGGTGAGGTTTTTTGAGGTGTGTGGGATAGGAGCAAGGTCATGGATGGCATAATGATAAAGCTAATGGTCAAATTTGGCTCCAGCTGTGCAGTTACCAATGTGATTGCAAACTGAAAGGATGAAATACATGGAACTGAAGCTCATGAAAAAGGTTTGTAAGAAGGAATGTTGCAGCGAGGTCAGAAGAAGAGGAGCAGAAGGCTCTGGGTTGACATTTTTTGTTAGATTGGCTTGCAAAGCCTATTTGGTGTGGAGCAAGTACCCGAAGTTTCCATTATGGGCTCACACTGCTGCTGCAGCAGGTGTTGGTTGTGAGTGTCCAGGTCTGCTCCAGTAAACCAGATTTCTCTGGAGACTTCGGAGAGACTCTGTGGGAGTAACCTTCTCTGAAGGAGAAACCCTTAATATTTGTAATTACAAAGTGCAGTGGGGACATCCACAGACAGGAGGCCTGGCAACAGTAGATTGGTGACAGCTACCTCCGTCCTGTGACTCAGCTCTGCCCCAGAAATAGGGAACAACGTGATAATATTAAAGACCAGCTTCAATTTCACTTTCTTCTCCTTCAAGACTAATTTCAAAATAAATGCGTAGGGATGCTACTTATTTCCTGATCATTTATAAAAGTTATTTCAGTGAAGGATAGTAATTTCTGCTCTTAGTTGAAGACATTCTTCTGAAGATCAAATATTTCTAATGTGTCTTGAAAAAGAAGTTTATTAATAGCTGGAGAAACAGTGCAAAAGCTCAGCTATGCTTAAAACGTAATATATGCCACATCAGTGCTAATCACTTTGTGCTATGTGGCATGATGCCTTTAATCACCTGTGAGAACTTTCAGGAGTTGTTAACATTTTCTTTCATTTGTACAGCAATGTCATTCTCTGTTTTTTGAGGAAAGAATAACCCTCTGTTGGCTTATGCAAATAAATCATCTCTTACTGCACTTGAAACAGAATGATTCCCAAAGGAAGATGAGTGGCAAGTCAAACTGGCTGCAAATGAAAGTAACCTCTCAGACCAGAGTTACAAATGTTTTATTCAGATGAACAAAGCATCTTTATTTTAGCACTTTAATCTATTTTCCTTTCACTTTTTTCTAAATAGTACTGTCATTCTGAAATGACAAGGATTGATCATTAAATTACCGTTGCCTAATTTACCTCATCGCTCCTCTGCAGACAGTGTTTGATTGAAAGTTCAAGTCTTTTGATGGGTATAGCTAATACAGAATTTTTAAAGTTTGGGGCAATATATTTCAATTTTTTACAAAAATGCAAACAGTTTGCTGCTTGGATGATTAACATTTCAAAAAGAGATGATTAACATTTGCAAAAGAATCAAATGTCTTGGTTTTAATTAGTTAAAGAACTGTATACTTGGTGCATCCCAACATGATAGATTTTTCCCAAGTCACTTCTTTAGCTGCTCATTTAAAATTCTGGATGTTGCCTTAGTGAGGATAGTTTTGCAGTCAGTATATTCCAAGTTCACTTAAATTTTTCTTCTCTGTTACTCTGCCATGGATTATCTGGCGAATAATGTTTTGTAAGCATTAATGTAGTATCGTCACATTTGAACACTATAAGAATGGCATTGTTATAGTTAGATAAAAAAAGACCCATTTTTTGGCAAAAGTCCTCCAGAGAAGCCAATATGTTTTAGTGAAACTGCCCTCCACCAGCTGTCACGGATTATAGAGCTGTATTTATACCTCTAGGATTGATGGAGAAATTTTCATCAGAAAGGAAAAATGAAGCAGGGAAATACTGTATTGTTTTTGCCAATTTCCACGGCTGAATGAGAGAGAATTGGCTGCTTTTGACTGTAAGCGTGAGTTTTCCTATTTGTTCCTTCCCTGAACCTGCCTTTGCTGAGTGTATTGGATCGCTGTGTCTCTGCCAACACTGCGTGTGTTTCCATGTTCAGGAGGATTTTTGATGATCCAGCTCTCAGCTGCCAGAAGTGTAGCCAATGAACTGATGCTCCCAAGGTCATCCGTAATGCGTGTGGGTGTATTTCCTTGCCGTAAACTGTGTTCACAGCCATCCCAGGAAATAGAGCTGGCTTTGATTTTTGGCTTTGGCCAGAGCTTCAGACAAATCTGCCTCTTCACTTAAAGCTGGGGAGAGAGAAAGCTGATGCATAGAGGGGAAAAAAGAAGCAGAAACAATGCACTTTATATGCCTGGTGGCTTTAATTAAAATCCCAGTGCAAAGTTTACCAAATGCACACTTAGCAGTTTATGCTAAAGTTTAGTAAAAGCATATTTAAGTGCTCATTTGTTAAGCAGTTGGTTTTTTTAGGCAAAGGATAGTTGATGCTGGCAATATAGAAGATTCATTTGTATCTCTGGATTGCAGTTAGCACCATTCTTATGCTGTTGGTTTTATTGGTTTTATAATATTCTGATGCCAAGCAAAGAAAATACTAAATGTAATGAGGCATTTTTAAAAGTGTTTGAAAGCAACAGAAATTCCTGTAAATTCAAATCGATTTTCTGTAAAGCAGAAGACAAAGATCCCCTTATATATATACATGTTTGTATATGTGTGAAAGTATATTTATCAAGAGAGGACCTGCATTTTTTCTACAAATGCTCATACAGATAAGCATTTATTTCCTTCTTATTTTCTTTTTTTTTTTTTTTCCCAAAACACAAGTTAGTTCTGTATTTGAACGTAAAGAGGGCAAGCTTTCTGCTTAGTTTTGTGTGGATGGAAGCAGATACCAAAATCGTTATAGTCATCTGGTCTGACTTTTTATGCCTCTTCTGTGCAACATAGGAAGTGTTTGGGCTGGATTCCCCTGATGTCTCAAGCCATGTGGTGCAGGCACCCCTGTTGACATTAACTGCTCCATAAAAGAGAGCTTTATATTTGTCTGTGTGTTCCCAGCGGGTTGCATATAATATACAAGGAACAGCCTCCTCAGCAGGACACCCAGACGCTGGCAATCGTGTTTATCTCAGCGGTCTTTTGACTACAACTCCTCTGAGAGTCCAGATAAAGCCTAATGTGTCATACACTCGTATGAACCTTTTGTCCAGAAAGCCCAGACAGTAAAAACTAATCAAACTCCCCAATGTGAGTCTATAGGTAGCTGGAGAGATGTAAGCTGACAGCTGTAGGCTGTGTATTGATTTCTCTCTTCTTTAAATTCAGGACCTATGACTGTGCTATCGCCCAGTCAGCGGTACAGAAGGACCATGACCTTGTTCTTGCTGAAGTCAATGGGGGTTTTGCTGTTGACTTCAACAAGAGCACAAGTCTGGGGTGAGAGGTGGCTGCAGGTCTTTAATAGAAAATGCCTAACAAGTTTTATTTCTTTGGGGTAATGTTTAACTGTTTAGGTTTCTCTCTCTGACATCTGCACAGAAAAGAACGTTCTTCCCTGGAGGAGTCCATTGCAAGACTACTGTTGAAGTTTTATACTGCTGCCCAACATTACTCAGCTCCCCTTGTAAGAATTTTATTAATTGGCATTTTTATTTTAGGTGTAACGGATGAAGGATGAAGAGAAACTCTGAGCTTTGGTGAAAGCTTTTGTCCCAACAGCATAGTATTAGTTGTGGTTTTAAAGTAGATGAGCACTGATGGCTGTTTAGTATTCCTGATAATCAGGCCTATCGCTCTGGCAAACAAGTTAAACATCCTGATGAATCAGAGGTAAGACACTGGAGAAGTGCATCAAGACCAGAAATCGTTTTCTGAAGAGGGTTTTAAAGATTTTTTTTTGCTTTATGAGGACAGGCTGACTCCCAGAGATTTGTCCCTATAATCCTGGGGAAACTTCTTAACCAGTTAACACAGGAATTCTCCCATATGACCCTGCAGGCACCCGTTAGCAGCAAGAACCAAAAATAACGTTTTTCCCTGATAAACTCCTGGCAGAGATATGATCTATTGAGAGAGGAGCTGGGAGCTGATTAGGTGTTTTAATATTTCTGTAGCTGTACTGGCACTTATACATGCCACCTGAGAACTGACAGAATTGAGAGCAGGATGGTTATAATGAGATCACGATGAAACCAAGGTCCTTACCCTGTTGGTAAGAGTCTGGGGCCATGTATGACTACGTTGACTAAGGTCCACAGTTTCAAATACTGTTCTTATCCCACTATATGGGTTTTTTAGATGGAATTCATACTTTCATAGTCTGTCTTTATTTGGCTGCATACAGACTTCCTTTCTGAGTTTATGGTGATCACAACAAAAGGTTGAATACACAGTCTCCTCTGTATCTTGCTTTACTTTTGTATCATTTGGTTACTTAGTACATTCCATCTATTGCCTTCACATCCAGTTGGAGCAGCTTCTCGATGAGCAGCCATCTTCTATGATTAAATGCCTTTTGTGGAGCTTGGATTCAGGAGCTTCTGCAGTTTTCAAGGAGAACTCTGGAGAAAAACTAGATAAAAGTCAGCTCCCTTGTCCCATGCAGTCTATTCATTTGGTTTGTATTTTGAAGATAGCTTGTCAGAAAAACTAGAACTTGATTTTAACAAAAAATAAATGAGAGGGGGGAAGGCAGGTCCCAGGACTGTGCTGTGCCAACTAACGTGATGATTTCATATTCAAAATAGTTTGCTTTAATCACATTTGCTGTTACTCAGAAGGACTGAGGAAAACATGAACAAGTGTTATATCCTAGTGCTGCTGTGATCTCGTCAGTAGGAGTGGATGCTCTCTTTTTTCTTTCCTTACCCTTCCTGGTGTTTTGAAGAAGGTGAATACCATTCTAGTGTTTCATTTATTGGAGAAAGTCAGCAGGTGTATGCTAAGTGACTTGGCCAAGAAATGCAACCTGTCTGTGCTAAAGGCTTGAACAATAACTGGATTGTCTTGTGTTCTTTATTGCATATATTTGTGAGAAGTACTTCCTAAGCTGCTTGAAAGGAAATGCAGGGGGGAGGGGTCTTACAGGCTTGTTTATCCATAATAATATTTGCCTTTTGAATACTAATTCTTCAAGTTTTCATTAATGAAAGAGAAAAGAATAAATAAAGTAACCTCGTAAAAAATAATTTTCCAGTTTTTGAAAGAAGTGGAAAGTCCATTCTGAAAAATCCTGGCTGCTCAGAAATCCGTTTCAGTTTCAGTAGCCGTCTCTGATCTACAGCTTTCCAGTTTTGCTGTAAGGATGTGAAGTTATTGACAGTCCTACACATCCGTGGAAGGATAAGTAAATGAATTGTTATTAAGGAGTGTTGAAAGAAGTGATTGTCATTGAAGAGTTAGGAAAATGTTAATGTTAGGATTGACAAGGAGGTAATTATACTTCAGTAGCTTCGTATTCAATTGATGTTTACTGGCAGGAAATCTGGAAAGTATTTCAGAGGCCTATAGCCTGCCTCCTCCTTATTTACATTTTCTGTCTCTTCTCTGTGCTCTGGTCCTGTTTGTCCCTTTCATCTATGCACACTTGTGTGCGTATTCATTTGGGAGGGGTGGGTTTAAAAAGCTGCAACCCTCTTTCTCCTTTCACTGAATGTAAAAAGATTTTTTTCATTCCAATTAGAACTGAATTCAGTTCACTGGAGTTCATTATTAATTATGAAAACAATATGGACCCTCTTCTTACATATCGTGTACTTTCTGTGCCTTTGGTTACCTGTGTCAGGGGGACAGTTCTCTGTTTAAATTATGAGATGTTGGGGTCCTGTCCTCTCAAATGCCCCAGTGTTTTCAAGGCACTTCTCAGAAAACTGCAAGCACTGGGCTTATTTTCCACAAGGAGCTAAAAATAGCAGAGGGAGGAATGACTGGGGGCTCAGTGTGATGGGTTTGGGTTTATTTATTGATTAAAGTATTTCAAGGCTGAAGTTTGCCATGACTGGCAAGTTGCATGTTCCATCTGGTCCAAAGCTAGAGGCTCTGATACCTCAAGAATCTTCCCATGTCCTATCCCTGTGTGCCCAGGAATTCCTGTCATTACCTAGAAAGAAGGACATCTTTGTAGCATTGTGTGAATGAAAAGGGTTTTTTTCCAGAGCCATCTATATATTCCTCTAGTAGAGGTTTCGAGGTCTTGCAGCTGCAAGACGTATTTGGGCCAGCACCAATAGCAAAGGAATTGGAGGAATTTTTTTATATATTTAACACCAGTACTGCCAGCCTATTTACGGAGTAATTACAACAGTTGAATCTTGCTTCTAAAGTGCCTGGGCAGAAGATGCAGGTAATTATCTCACAGTGTAGTGTACCAAGAAAAAGATGTTCTTGCTGTGGTACAACAGTCCTTTCTGGGAATCTAAAGGGCAATGGGGATGCCCCTGTGACGAATGGCCTCTTTGAGTGAGGGAGCTTCTCTAGGCTGCTCTCCAAAGGACAGCTGCTTGAGCAGGAGAGACCCAAAAGGTCCAAAATGTTTGAAAGCTGCAGAGCAATTCCTGACAGTGACACGTTCCCGTGGCAGCTGCTGCTGGGGATGTTTCTGGTGAGGAGAGGGAAGGGCTGGTGCTATTGCTGTGCTTTCATCCAGCCAGTCACTCCAGGGCTCCTGCCTGTGCTATGGCAGGACCTGTTTTTTCTCTCAATGCAGAGCAGCTTCAGTTCCCCGCTTATCATAGCGATATGAGATCTTACCTTTTTCCTCAGAGTGTCAAAAATGAGCAGCGTGGCTGGGTTTGCTATTTATTTGGTACCAGCACTGCAGAAACCATGGAGGTAAAGCTGTCTCAGTCCTGAGGCTCTGAGCCCCCTTTAATGTGCATCTCCTGTGGCAGAGGTTGGCTCTTGCTGCATTAGGGCTGGCAAATGCAGGAGATGACATCCTTGGCCTTTAGGAACTGGGGTATGAAAAACAAACGCTGGACCACACTGAGCACCTGCTGTATCTGTCAGTGGTGCCAGCAGATCTCCATAACCGGCCTCAGCGAAACAATCAGCTGGCAATTTACCAACAGAAATAGCTGCAGTGCTAATTTTTAGAGGTGCTCAGCACCATCTGCTCTCATAGGACTCACCTTACTGAAGAGAAGGTTAAGTGGCTATTTAATCATGGTCTGTAAGTACCCACTGAGGGATAAGATGTCTGGAGCAAAGGACTCTTTAGCTAGCAGGCAAAGCCACAGGATCCAGCGGCTGAGAGTTGAAGTCAGCAAAGATCAAATGGGAAATGCAAGGTGTATTTTTAAGAGAGGGTAATTAGTCTTTGGAACAACTTGCTGGTGGATGTGGTGAAGCTGTCTATCACTGCAAGCACTTAAATTGCGTCTTACACTCTATTGCCATCACAAGTAGTTGGGCTAGACAGAGTGGCTTGGCAGGGAGGAACACTGTGCCCTGCATCATGCAGGAGGTCACCTGAGATGGTAACGTAACCCTTCCGTCTGCAAAGCAATCCGCCTGGAGTCCAGGATGCTTCACAGAACCCAATGTGAGAGGAGGATTCCTTACAGCACCCTTCCAACTTTCACAATTGGTTTTCATTCCCCGGTGAGCCACAAAAGCCTCTTTGTGTGCAGAAGATGCATAAGCCCTATGGACAGACAGTTACATTACCGAGCTGCTGGGGATAAAAATTTAACTCCCTGATCTGTGCCAAGCAGGGCGAGCTTGTTCATTGAAAGTTGCAGAATTAGACAATGTATAGGATTGAATCCAGTCAACCCCATCTTCTTAGCGACTCACCTATTGACTCAAACACCTGAGGTCTATCCCTGAAAGCTAGTTTGAAAAAGAAAAAGTGTGTCTCTATGAAATGATTCAGCTCCAATTAAATGTGATATTTTTATTAAAATTTTCAATTAGATCATGTGCTCAGGACCTGTGAAAATCGGCTTTGAGCAAGCAGGAAATGAAACAATTCCATCATGGTTCGTGCTGGAAGAAGTTTTCCTTTTGCACTGAAGAAATAATGCCACTCTGCAAGTGGAGAATTAACCATGACAATCTTCTTGAGGGGGGGGCAGGGGGAGATGTTTTGTTGGGGATTCGAAAGAGAGAGGCCAGCTGGGGCAGGCAGTGAAAGGTCTTTCAGTTGCAGTGGGCACTGTGAATAAAGATGCTGAGGATCACGGGGGAGAGGCAGTAAAGGAAGAAGGGTGTTGCGCTTGCTGCCCGGGGGAGCTCCCCAGCTGGGATCACTGGACATGGCTTATCAGGCTTATCAGTGCCACAGATGAGATCAGATCTGCGTGTGCAGCACTCTTGTCCATGCAGGAAACAGGGCCAGAGCTTGAGAACAGAAAGAAAAGCCAAGACTGTACCCTCTTGCTCCCAGTATATGGGATGCTCTACACTAAATTAATGATGATATGTGATTGTTGGACTCCACGTTAGGGCTTAGGCTCGTGTGTGTTGTTCTGTAGGGTGTTTGTAGGAGGTGGTTGCCTAGACTTTGGTTTTGGTTTATTTGATGGGTTTTGGACTGCCTTCCTGATGCTGAGAAAACATCTGAAATCTGAACTCTCTGAACCCATAGCAGGAAGGATGGCTGCTGCTTGTATGAGTATTTGTTAGCTCTCCTGTGATGACAGTGGTCACCGTACCGATACACCCTTTTTGTGATGGTGAACCACTGTGTTTGTCCCCGTATCTGAAATCTTGGTCCCATCCACTTGGTGGGTCAGCATTGCCCCACCCATTGCTCTAGTAATACATCAGGCACATAAGACACTCCCACTCCCCCAAAAAGTGATGTAAGGATGGGGAGAGACGTTAAAGCTCAATTCCAAGACAGGTTGAAAAGAAAAAGAGAGTCTGTCTGGACTCCTCGGCATTTTGAGTCTGTCAGTCACTGCTGTTTGCTGCCCATGGAGGGCTTAGCACCACGGGAAAAGCTTTTCCTTATCAGTGTTGCCACAGAGCACAGGGGTTTGCTTTAAAGCTTCTAAAGAAAGTCAAGAGGTTTTAGAGATGTAAGCTTTCCCTAGAATCCACTGTCACTTGTGTGTTTCACTGTTAATACTAGTAAGTTAATACTTTATATGCCTGGAAACAAATGCTTTTTCATTAGTACTGAGAAGGTCTGGAGGCTATTCTATTTGTATGCTTGCTTGATGAAATTACAGTATATCGGTGGTCGAAAAGATGTTACATGGTAATTTACACGACAGGGCAAATCTGAGAGCAGTTTTAGCTGACACGCCTGGTAAAATGTGCAGCAGTTACAATATTTTTGGCTCCTTAATTTGTCTCTGAGGTATTACATGGGTTTTGATTTCGCACAGGCAGTTTAGAAGTGAAATGTTTAGATTTAGCCTTTTGAATCGTTTGGTATGCGAGTTTTTCCCTGCATATTTTAAGCATGTCTGGAATCATTTGTAAACTTTGCAAAATAATTTAGAAACTTGATGTAGAAGGAAAGCATACTCCTCAATAGGTGTATGATTTTGGACAAAAACTTTTGATACAAGATTTGTCGTGTGATATTCAGAGAGGAGTCACAGATGTCCATGCATCACAGGAAAACGGTTGTGATCTCTGTCCAGTTTGAGCTAAATTTTGCCGAATCTGACTTTTTTTGTTTTGTTTTGAGAACAGCCATATTACTTAGCAGCACACTGCTTTGCCTCCTTGCTGAACACAGTCTGGCCTTATTGAATAAGATGTGACAAGTGTAACAAAGTATAGCAATAACAGAAGATCAAAACGAGTGCCTTCAAAGCTTGGACTGGAAGACCTAAAGAGGTCTGCAGTTTTCCCATCCCCCTTTCACAAACAAATATTAGAATAAATTGTCCAAATAAAGTGTGCCAAGGGGAAGGGGGCATGTTCTTCATGTTGAAGAAAAAGAATATGCACTCAGTTGCAGTCGGGTAACCACAAGTAATTTGGACTAGCATCTGGCATTTTATATCTGTGGGCTTCATCTGCAGCTATTATCATCAGGGGATTGGGGTGGAGAGGGAAGGAGGGCGAAAGGACTCGACTTGATTGGTTTCTGTGTTTTGGCTAAGACAGTTTAAACTTTGTGGGAGTCATCTGCTTTATTTCACAGAAACAAAAAGCAGATGGGGAAGAAGATATAAACCAGAGAAGAGTTAAGGTGCAAGGTTAACAGGAATAGTTGTGTCTGCTGTTGAGATACCTGCGTATTTCTTTGAATAACATAATAGATGATTTAAAAAAGAGGTGTAATAAGATTTGTATTCATTAGCAATAATGCAGTTGTAATTGTTCTGTTATTGCCTTTGTACCACGTTAGCAGAAAAAGATTTGTTTGCTGACGTGTACTGAAAAAAAAAAAGCTGGATCAGCAGTAATAGGATAAACGGATCTGTTTTGAAATATATGAAAAATATTATAACACTGCCAGTAGCATCATTTAAGTGGGTGTTTCCATTTTAAAGCTGACTGGGTGAGAGTTGCTTCTGCCAACAGAAGCCTGAGCAGACTTAACCCATCCCCTGTGAGACTCGTAGCTGGAATTGCTTTGCCTGAGTGCCCTGTGCCAGCCGTATCAAAACTGTGACGTGAACAGTCTGGGTGAACTATAGGAGCTGCTGGCGAAAGCTTTGCTGACCTTATTTCGGCAAGAATGTTCTCTGATTTGGGAAAGAGACAGAGAAAAGTATTTCTAACCCTTTCTGTATCACAAGACCAAGCTGCTGTTCAGCTGCATCTTTAACTGCACGAGTTAACTGAGAAGAAAGCAGCTACAGTCATGCTCTGCTCTGATGCCAGGCCAAGTACAGCACTGGAGCGACTCAAAGCGATAAACTGCCAGTGTGGCCATCATTCAGGTTTCAATAATTTGCACATTCATTTGAGAAAGATCCCTTGGATCTCAGCTGTAAAGCCCTGGGTATTCTTGCAGCTTTAAATACAATTTGAAGGAGCTCAGAACACCAGGGTTTCACAAACAGTGAAATAACCAATGTCACACAGTTTCTGTAAACAAATACTGGGGTTTTTTTCTGGGTAGGTGATATGCAATGTTGCCATTCCTGGAAGTGTCCAAGGTCAGGCTGAATGAGACTTTGAGCAACCTAGTCTAGCTCCCCATCATGAGATGCTTGTACTCTTCAACACAAGCTTTCTAGGCTATTTATCCCATAAAAACTGCAAGTTTATGGCCTCAAACCCAGGCTTGCATCAAAGAGGGAGGGCTCAGGTGAGACTTTTAGCCACTTCCAGCCCCATACAACACTGTCATCTCTCTGCCAAGCCTAGTACAGGTTTTTCCTGCACTGGTTAAACCCTTCCAGTTCCCTGGGCTGCTCAAGTCACTCAGACATTTTGGCAGTCTGATGTTTTATTAGTGTTTCTGCAGAACTTTAATGGGAAACATTTAGCATCAACTTCTTGTGTATATATGCACACATATACTTCCTTTTATGTTCTGATATCATCATGATATATTTTGTAGAGATACTTACATAGTTCTGGACTAAATACTTTCTTTTTGCTAATATTCTAATCATATTTGTAAATGTAGCCACTGAAGTATGTTTTAAAATGACATCTAAGTAGTTATTTGTGTGTCTACCAGCATTACATGAACCTAGACTATTTTAATGACAGTTTTCCAAATATATGCGCTTGGCTATTTCTTTACAAAAAAAGCAAGGAGTTAAAAAATAAATTTAATAATCTTCTGGTGTTAGAAATGTATTGGTTTTTTCCCAATACTCCCATTGACTTCACTCGACAATTTCTAATGAAATACAAGCATTCAGTCCTCATGTTCATTGTGAGAATTAAATATGAATATGGCACAAAAGCATTTAATTCTGGTATTGTTTAAGCTCATCTTTTCTCTAAAAGCAATAGAAATAGCACATTTCCACTGGTTTCCAGTGGTTTGTAGCCTTTTTGTTTGTGCA
Organism: Cnemophilus loriae; assembly: GCA_013397755.1. Taxonomy (NCBI): domain Eukaryota; kingdom Metazoa; phylum Chordata; class Aves; order Passeriformes; family Corvidae; genus Cnemophilus; species Cnemophilus loriae. The sequence goes on along the minus strand of VZTF01000272.1, from coordinate 477,058 downwards.
AGCATAGATTTTTGGTGGTTTTTATCTTAAAATATTAGTAGATGTATTTGCTACTAATGGAAATACTGGTTTTTTTCTGGCAGTTACAAAAACTGAAATGTTTCAAGATGAAGCTTTGGAAAAAGCAACCAAATTTCTTTTTAGATTTGCACACTTGACAGCGTTAAATGTGAATAATAATAATAATAAATGCTATTATTCTTCTTTGAAAGGATATACAACTTGTGTGCATTTCCGTAGTCAAAGACATTTTTAGTGGTCGGTACTAATTTCATTTATATTCTAACAGCTAAATTATAAACCTAGGACACAATTCACATTAATTATGTCTCAGATCAAGCCCCAGTTTGGGTAGGAATTGTCAGGGTGACGATCACAAATAGAGTTTATGCTTTCTGCCTTAAATTTTCGTTGGACTCTGACTGTGCTAGAAACCTGGATATTAATTCCTGAATTACACCTGTGTAGTGATAGAAATGGATTCTGTACATGTGGCTTTTTTAAACCAAAGGGTAACCTGCACAATGGAAAATAAACTGAAAGTCAGATGGAAAAATCCCACAAGTCTGAGGAGGGAGAAGGAGGCAAAATGTTGTCAAGATGTGGCATGGGGTGATTTCTGATTAATTTTTTTTGTATTTTCTCTTTTTATTACATGAGAAGCAGTACCTTACTAGACCTGGCAACTCAGAAAATGATTTTCCAGTAGAAAAAAAGGGCTACATTTACTGAGTATGGGTGAAAAGACCATTGTTAAATTAATCTAATTCTGCACAACACAGAGTTCATTCTCTTTCAAGAGAATTTTAGAAACTGGCTGGATTTCAAGCTATGTTTTAATGCAACTTTTTGGCTGCCTGCCTCCCCGGAAAGTCAAGGGCCTCTGCTCAATAACTGAGTACAAATACAGTCAGTGCAGTAGGCCTTTGTTTCAGTCATGCAGAACGAATTTCTAGTTTGATGGTATCACTGTTGCATGTTTTTAATTGAAACTGTTGTGAAAAATACTGACGTAAATCCTCATTATTATTCTGTTTCCCCCCTGTAAGATTATGGTGCTGTCTGACTTTGTTTGATGTTGCTGTGATCACCAGCACTTATATTCAAGCATAGATATATCCCCAAGTTTGAGAATTGGGATAAGAACTACCTTTTCATGATTAAAACCGGAGTACCAGAGAGTACCAGTGTATTCATTAGCCTGTTAATGAAATGCTTCTGCTAATGCCAGTTGTTATAAAGATTTAATAGGTTTAATATGGGGCTATGGCACAACCCCAGCAGCCCTTAGTGCTCTTACTGAATCCAAATATTCATCTTGGCAAATGTGCCTGATGTTTATTCCATAGTGATGATTTCCTCTGCTGCCCAGCAAAAAGAAGTGAACCTCTAGTGTATGTTAAACATACCCTTCAAAACAACATTTTCAAAATAACAAGTGTTCCTTGAAAGTCTGGTTTTCTTTCTCCTTAAAATTAACATTTCCCATTAATAAGGCATCTCTTTTATGAAGAGATTCTTTTAATCAGTAATTCTTTCTGTCAGTGGCTCTTGTACAGAGAGTTAGATGCTGAGAAAAGGTGTCAGCATAGTTGAATTGTAAGTCACAAAAAGTGAAATAACTCCTACTGTGTCTATAAAGTTTGTGTTTGGAAATTTCTTCCTTCTGCCCCTAACCAGTACCTGACTCCCAGGAGGAGGGTGAACGTCGTAAATATTGAATTTAGAAAATTAATGCAGTCATAGAGAGAGGAAAGTTTCTTTTTCCAGCAAGGGTCAGATTTTGAAATCCATCCACAGGTTTTGCTCGGCCTTGCATTTGAAATGGTTATCTGAGGTTTATCTTGGTGACCTCTTCCAGCCCCTTCAATCTTACAGTATCTCGAGAAGAATTTCAAATGCAGCTCTGCAACACCATTGCTGTTCAGGGAAATATGACTTTTTTCTGTCTCCTGTTTTTAAAGGGTGATGCTGAAGCAAAGGCAAGACAAAAGGATGCAAGCTGTTTGCTGAGTGTGACTATTTTGAGGATATTTTTTCTGGTCTGTGTGTTTTCAGACAGCCCCTGAGGGGCTTGGGGGATAGATGTGTTCTGTGACCTGTCCCAGTGAGGAGCCTAGCACAATGAACACTTTGCCCCTTTTTTAAAGTTGGGATTGGACTAGATGGGTTAATTTTTCTTCATGTGTCTATAGCAATGAAAATAAGTCTGGTCCTTAACTGATTCATAGCTCTTTTCTGTACTGTTGTGATCTCTCAGCTCTTTAATTTAAGAGATAAGGTGATAGAAATTAGTAGCAATACTTAGCACAAGTGATGACAGCTGCAATGCTATAATATCAAAACATCTCACTTCCTTTGGTCCTCAGTGCCTACCACACGGTTGTTGTATTGTCTTACTTGATTTTGCCATATAACAAACCTGGAATTTTAGAACTGATGCAAGGTTATAAGTAGTCAAGTTTTATGTTCACCTTTGTTTCACCTTTCTTTTTAAACTGATCTTACTGTGTCTGCTCAGGGCAGATCTGGTTATTCCCTCTACTTTTTAATGCTTATATGGTAGTTAGTGTGGTTTTGTCACCTCCTGCTTCTTGCTCTTTCCTCTGTAAATGTACTTTAAGCTATGAAAATCCACCTGTAGCACTTTGCCATCCATCCTAGTCACTTTAAATGGGTGACATTCCCTGTAGGAAAAGTAAATTTCTAGGTCTTCTGTGTGCTGACTGAGTAGTTAAATATTTGGATGTTCTCAATATTTAATCAATTAGGTTTTTGAAAGGCACACAAAAAAGCTGGTAATCCTCTTGTTTGTTTATTAGTAGTAGGCTCAGGTAGGGTGATTATTTGTTGTGTCACTAGCAGCCTGAAAGGAATATTTGGGAAGACTCTGAAATGTAAATTTGGTAACAGTCCACCAGGAAGGAACAAAGATAGGGATTATAGGAAAGAATTTGCAGGCGAAGGCAGATTAAAGGGACTTTGTTTTACTCATTAGTTTCTGTTCCTTCAGGAGATCAGCTACAAATCACCTGAAAAGCTCAAGAGTCCACTTGCAGGCTCTGTGCACTTGAAACTGTGTTGAGTTTTGCCCTCACTTCTCCCTTAAATACCAAACTAATTGGAAAGAAAAAGTATGACTGCTTTGTGCATGCTGATGGGTCATAGAGAGCGTTACCAAAAGTGTGCAGATCTAACTTTTTACCTGTCTTCCAATATTGTTGTTCTGTAAGGAAAACATGGCCCAAACTCTGCCCTGGCTTGCTAGGGCCAGGGCACTGGGTAGACTATCTGGGGCAGTATATTGCTCTAAAATTTGAGTAGTGAATACCTAGGAAAATACTCACTGATGGCAGTTTCATGGATGGACTCAGTTTCCGTGGGCAGTTTTAGGCACCACAAGATAAGAAGGATATAAAGCTGTTAGGAAGGCTGTTATAAAGCCAAAGGAAGGCTACGAAGATGGTGAAGGGCCTTGAGGGAAGCCAAATGAGGAGTGGCTGAGGTCGCTTGGCCTGTTCAGCAGCCTGGCAAAGAGCAGACTGAGGGGAGACCTCACAGCAGTCTCCAGCTTCCTCTCACGGGGGGCAGCAGAGGGGCAGGCACCCGTCTCTTCTCCCTGGGGGGAACCAGTGATAGGACCTGGGGGAATGGCTTGAATTTGTGTCAAGGAGAAGGGGAGTGGGCTGGATGTTAGAAAAAGGTTCTTCCTCCAGAGGGTGGTTGGGCCCTGGAACAGGCTCCCCAGGAAGGTGGTCACTGCACCGAGCCTGCCAGATTTCCAGAAGCATTTGGACAACACTCTCAGGCACATGGTGTGATTCTTGGGGTTGTCCTGTTCAAGACCAGGAGCTGGACTTGATGATCCTTGTGGTTTCCTTCTAACTCAGGATATTCTGTTATTCTTAGTAGGAAAAGCAGAGGCAGGATGCGAAGAACTTACAATGCTTGGGGCCTTGTGACCCTTTCTGCTTCTGTCTCCTGGGTACCCCTGGGCTGGGGAATGTATTTGCCTTCGGTGGTCTCTATGGGCATGTAGTTTTAAGTTGGAACAAGCTTTGCTCTTCACTCTTTTTCCCCACTGAAGCCTTTGGCAAAGATCCCCAACGTTTGCAGGCAGTGCGAGGTCTATTTTCTAGGAAGTGTTTTAAGTACATTAGTTAACGGTGTGAGGATGGAATTTTGCTTCTAGCTCCCAGGAGCTGTAGAAATTTTCACCTCTTGGCACGGAAAACCCAATAGGCCTGAAATCTCCTTTCCAGCCCAGCATGGTGATCAGGCAAAGTCTCATGCTGGTCACTGAGGAACACCCAATTACAGCACAATTTTCCTAATTCCGTCAAAAGTAATTTATCCAATGGCTTGGTCAGCAGTGTAAATGCAGCTTGAGATTCGTATTAGGTAATCCGAGCAGACAGGTAGAACAAATTAAAGAAATAACATGGTGGCATGGGGTAGGTTGGCGGAGCATAGCTTCTGCTCCCTCATTTCCCCTCCAACTGTGTGAATGCCCGTCTGAATTCCTCTGGACACGTCAAGCCTCATATTCTGCTTTGCACTGCTCCTGCTTTCATCCCGTGTCACTTGGCAAGGATTTGTTGGGACTCCTCAAAGCCTAATCTGTAGGGAGACAAGAATGACCAGTTTATTTCTTTGGTGATTTTTTTTTTTTTTAAAGTGATAGACTTTTCTCTTCCATGTGACTTCCTTTTGCCCTGCAGCTCAGTATCTCATTCTGCATTAAGAATAAAATCCTTCATGACCACAGAAATTGCAAATTCTTCATTGTGAAGAATTACTCTAGGGTCCGCCAGAGTGAAAAATTCATTTTAAAAATTGCATGTTGATAAGTTTGATGTGGATTGTGTTCTGCGGTGATCCCTGATGATTTTTTTCTTTTTTGCACCCCTATTTTAACTATGAATGCAGTTTGTGTGGACGAAGAAGGGCTGCCATTCTGTGCAAGACACACTTGAAAAACTTTTTGTGCCTAATTGTACCAGGACTTATTCAAAATACTTAAGAGGTTTTTTGTTCCACTAAAAAGCAGTTATTGTGTGCAAAATTTGGAATTTGTGTGACAATTTACTTTCTTGTTTCTGTGTTATCAAATTAGCTCATCCTAATATACTATAAGTGCTAATAAAGTGCCTGTTGTAAGACATAGTAAGCGAACTCAGTATTTTAATTCTCTGCCTTGCATTTGGTAATGTAACAGAAGAGGTCTTGAACACATGGTTCCTTATGCTTGAAATAAAAACAAAATCCTTTATTCAACCTAGAGAAGACTGGCTCTCAAAAAAAAAAAAAAGTTAGAACAACTTGTTATGAAAATACTAGCTGCTGAGAAAGAGAATAAACATGTCATTAGGTATTCAAAAACATATAGTTTGCCTTAAGCATTGTAATTTTCATTCACATTCTTTTCTGTTGAAAAGATTTTATTTGTCTAATGTATTGACTTTATGCCTGCAAATTATGCTTTTTGCTGATAATATAGATGAAATTCTTGAAATCTGCCAGTAGGAGACATATTTGCGGGCAACTGTCCCATGCAACACTTTAGTATTCCATTTAAAAATAAAAACTAAAACTCAAATAATTGCAGATAATGACAGCACAGCAATTTACATTGGGTGTAAATTTGGTTAGATGCACTTTCTTTGACTGTTAAATACTGATTTTGGATCTAGATTGTTCATAACACGATGTTTTCCCGCCTGCTGTCATGTGGCCCGGAGTTTGTAGAAGAAGCCTAGGATGGGGTAGGATGGGGACTAGTGCAGGGCTCATAAATACAGCAATGTTATTTGGTTTTTAATTGCATTGGAATCTGTGGAATTTTCACTAAACCTGTACCACTGCCAGGATGCCATCAGGCAGTGAACTTACAAAGGCTTTTACATGACGTCTGGACTGCAGTGGATCTCTCAGGCTTTAGTGATCTAGCATTTTTGTCTACGTGAATGCATCAATATGGTTGTATTTGTAAACTCTTCTTGGGGTTTCAGTAGATTCAGTGCTTCAGGACAGAGAGTAACTGGCCAACTTTCTCAAAAAGGCTTTTGCTGTTGTGAAATACGGGATAACCCTCTTCTCTTTGTGTTGAGATCTTTCAGAGTAAAACGGTGTTATAGTCAAAGATCATGATCATCCCTCTAACCCCACTGACAGGGTTTTGGGAATCTTAACATCTGTTGTCTAACTCTTCCCAATAATTTTGGCACTGAGCAGGGCTCTGTGCTGAACAGAAGTATAGTGCAAGACACAAATAATCCGTATTTGTGAGCCATCCATAGAGCCTTGCATCCGACTCGTGGCAGTGCTGTCACGGACTTGCCATACTTGCTTTTTGTTCCACTTATTCACAAAATAAATTATCTTCGTTTCAATCCATCTGTGTTGGAAATGTCCACAAAACTTCCTCCAACATGGACAGAACAACAAGCTCTGCATTTGCACCAAGGCAGCTGGTCCTCAAAATTTGCCTTTGATTCAGTGCTTTGAGTTTTGAAATGAAAATACGAAGTCTGCTCCTGACAGCTGGTGAGGGTATTCTTTGCGATGGCTTGGAAAGTCCTGGACTCTATAGATGTGGCTGAATGGGGCATGCGGATGTTTCTAAATGATTCTGCTAAAATTGGTGCTTCTGGTGCAGATAATAAAAATAATATAAACCCAGTCAATAACTACTAGTCTTGCACTGAAGGACTATCTTGTTTGGATTATTTTTCTAGTAGGATTTATGATTTCTTTTCCCAAAGTACTAATCAGGTTCTTTCAAAGGGACGGTCAAATGATGGGGAAAAAAAATTACATCTTCAGAGACATGATAGCACAAATACTTGTTTCTACTGAAGGTCAACAGTCTCTTTTTGCACACATATTTTTTTATGTGTTTACCATACTGGCAATTTTTCATGGTCAGTCCCTGGTGTCTGAACCCTATAATTAAGCATCTGTCAACACTCTAACCGTGAGATGTCTAGGCTGGCATTCTTTTTCATGTGCTCCAAATATTTTAGCTTTAAATCTCATTCTTCTAACTGTATAGTGTTGTTTCTCATTGATTTGCAATGTAATTTTGCATAACAACCCAACATTGTTTTGAAGTTGCTAAAGAGTTTTTTATAAATCAATATATCTAGTCTAATAAATCAGATGGTGGACTATGCATTGACTTTGGTTTATTTGGTTGAAAATTGAGAGTCTAATTCTTGGTAAGTGGTGGGAATGCTCTTATGCTAGTGCCTGAGAAGAGGAATACTATCCTTCATCACTGAGTTAATTAATGGCAGTTTACATTCTATCAGGGTGACTGGCCCAGTGTTGTTAATCATGTCAAGCTTCTCTGATTTATGTTTAGTGTAACAGTTTTTTGATGTAAGGCTTATTAGCTATTTCAAATCACAGTGGTCCAAGGGTGGGTATAAAATTACTAGACGGGTTTGAATGACTCATTCTTATTTTACTGCTGTTGTGCTACTCAAAATCTGGTACGATGCTTCTTCGGGAGGGTGTGGGGTACATTTGTTTTATTTTAAAATTGTGTGAAAATGATGTTAAAATTCAATATTAAGTTTAAAATTCTGCTCAGTACTAACAATGTCACTGTCAGATTCTTGTACTTGCACCTGATTGATTCTGGTAGAATTGAAATATAAAGACATGGTTATGTGCTCTGCTAGATATACAGAGTATTTACATTTGAGCTTCTAGTTCAGTATGGGGATGAAATCTGTGGAAGTGACTGGTTTCCATCTTATTCTGTGTCTAGTTTTATTTTTGTTTTTCTTACACATAAACAAGAGAAAAAAGTAAAATACTTTTCTCTTTGATTGTTCTGGTATACAAATACTTTTTAAAATAATTGGCTTTATTGTTTGAATATCACATCTATGCAAAGAAACAATGCTTTAAGATGCATAACCCTGCTGACTTCGAAGCATCAAAGAAAACAGGATCCTGCCTGGTTCCTTAGTACACTGTCCTGCTTTTAGCCTAGTATAACTTTGTTTTCCCTGCAACAGATTTTTTTTGGCTAAGGTGGGTAAAGAGGGGGTGAAATGTGATGGGACATTGGACCCAGATCTGAATATGGTGGTGGCTGCCAAAGTTAGTCATGGCCAGGGTCACTCTGAGTCCTAGTGGCCCTGGCTGAGCCACAGAGTTGAGGTCATTTTTCTCTTGACTCACCAGCCAGGAAATTATTCTGTGGAGATATTAATTCGGCCCAGAGAATTGACCTCCTGCTCTTTAGAAGGAATATCAAGTCACTGGTTAATAGTGTTGTATGCTTCCACTAACAAGGACGTTGATTTAAAGTCTTTTCAGTTGGTGTCTTCACGTGGACCTACATCAAGGAGACTTGGTTGAGAAAACTGCCGAGCTAAAATGGAAATAAATCTACACTAGGGGGGAATAGCAGTGCTATAAAAATATTCATCGTGTCTGTGTTTAAATAACACAGTGCAGCATCTTTCGACGGATGCATATTGTGTGTAATAAAGTAAACATTTTAGGTTAACTGCTGTAGGTGGAGGTTATATGCCAATGAAGCAAACCCTTCTGTCCTTCCCGTAGCTTATTTACATGGCAGAGCCTGATGCTGCTGCATCACTTCACAGGACACTGTTGTGCCCTTGGGGGCAGAGGTTCATCCGTGCAGCTTAAAGGGAAGAAAAGTGCCTCTGCACACGCGTGGTCCCTCTTGCAGGGCACACAGTGATTGCAGCAGAGCCATAGTGGTGGAAGTCTTCCTCTGCTATGGACACAGGCTGGGAGAGTTGGGGCTGGAGAAGAGAAGATTCCAGGGAGACCTTTATAGCAGCCTTCAGTACCTCAAGGGGCTGCAAGAGAGCTTTTTACAAGGGCGTGAAGTGATAGAACAAGGGAGAATGTCTTCAAAGTCACAGAGGGCTGGTTTAAATTAGATAACAGGAAAAAATTCTTCACTGTAAGGGTGATGAGGCACTAGCACAGGTTTCTTAGAGAAGCTGTGGGTGCACCATCCCTGGAAGTGTTCAAGCCCAGGTTGGATGGGGCTTGGAACAACCTGGTCTAGTGGAAGGTGTCCCTGCCCACGGCAGGAGAGTTGGAACTAGATGATCTTTAAGGTGCCTTCCAACCTAAACCATTCTATGATGATAGGTGATGTCTATTCTGCTGGCAATTTATCTTTCCAGCGTGCTGCCTAGTTTCTGAACTATTTGCTTTAAGTATGTAATAGCTTGCTTCAGCAAATATATTATTCTCTACTGATGTTCGTTTTCAATTTTTCTGCTTCTCCCTAATCTTCCACATCCCTTATTCTCTCACTTTAATGTAGCTGTGTTATAAAAGTATGCAACTATAATAATCTAGCAATAGCCATGTAGTGGATACTCTCGAATATTTCCTAAGACAGTGCATGAATATTTCCCACCCCTTATTGTAGGGATAGCAAATAGACAGCAAATAAAGGCTTGTTGATGCTGCTCCTTAGGCACATTCTGTGTGCACGTTTGCAGGGAGGAATAGGTGGATATCCAGATTTGTGTGGGTGTTCTTACTCCGCACAAGATCAACTGCTTTAATTGCTCACTGTCTTTCAATCATCTTCCTTAAGATGCTGAATCAAAGTTCCATTCCTCTGCTAATCTCTCTCCACATCATATATTAGATTTCACAACCGCTCCATAATTTCTACAAGAACTAACAGATCGTCAGACGCTTGTAATAAAAGTGCTGTTTCATTCCAGTTGACTACACAGCACAGTCACACAGCCTGAGCATCGTAAAGCTTTGACCTGGCTAATGGAAAAGGGAGCAGCAAGAAAACGTGTCAAAAATGCACCATGTGCAGCAGAACTCCACTTTAGTCCAGAGCTGTGAGGGGTAAAATAGTGCACCTTTCAGCTAATAATCTGCAATCCCATTATCTGTGAGCCATGAACTGCATTGTTGGTGATGTACAGGCTGGATTATCCTATCTACTTTTTGTACCGTATATCCAAAAGTTGACACTTAATTATGTTGTCCGACAGTAGATCAAGTTTTACAACAGCAACAAAGGATTAAAATGGTTTTATATTGGGGACATTCAGAGGATAAACAGTGCTGTGTTATAAGACGGAACGGCACTCAGCTGTGTTACCATCTGGGAGAGAAACATTGAAGTGCTATTAATATGTAAACCTTTTAGATTTCATTCTTTTTTTCTTTTTTTTTTTTATTTAATTTTAGAATTGGTAGCATTCCTAAAGAATTGATTACAATTCTGTAGTCAATTTTGGTGTCAAAGGATGCTGCAAATAGTGTTACAGCAACAGTTAACAGGAGCACAACTATCTTCTCATTTGCTTTTAAGGTGTCTTCTTCAGACACTAGAGCAGAGAGGGTAACATCAGAACAGGTTTTGTGAATGGCAATAAATCCACTGTGTTGCATAAGCACTCCATCTGACACAGAAGAGGACAGTGCAGACTCTTCTCTATCTCAGCAGAACTTATCCATGTGTATGGCAGTTACTCTTTCAATTCAATGTGGTAATCACTTAAATATCCTAATTGGCTAATTTTATTATTGCATTCACTGCTAATGTGCTAATTGTTTTATTTCTGGGAAAGCTGTAAAAAATGCTACTTGATATTGATTTATTTATCTTCTGCTCCATTTAGTTTTATTACAATATGGTTTGATTTCATTCTGTATTTCAGGAAATCATTATCATACATAAATATTTTAGTGAAGAAGGGTAGGGGCAGAGTAAAAAAGGGAGAAGAGAGATAAATACAAGGTAGAAATTTTGTGTTTAAATGATTTTCTTTTGTGATCAGAACATGTTTGGCTGCATTTCATTCACTTATTTTCCGTGCAATAAAACACAAAAATAAAAAGCCAATCAGTACAAACTCTCCAGGGTTTTACTGTCCTGGATTCTGGTCAACATGGCCCAATTGCCTCTTTACTTTCTTGAAAGCATCAGCCCTTTGAAAAGGCTCATATAGCTGTGCATAATTGCTGAGACTCTGCACAGCCCTGAGCTATGGAAGGGAATTAGCTCCCCAGAGCCAGGATGCTTTCCTTTGAGAGAAAGCAGGGGAGGAACAGCTTCTCATCAAGATGATACCAGGTGAAGTACAGAAACTTTCAAAGTCCCATCTGGGAAGTCCAGCTCCCTCTGCTACAGGCAGAGATTCGAATAATACCGATCCATCAGCCTGTTTGCTATACTTTTGCTGTGCTAATTATTTTGATGGCTGTGTTAGTTGCTCCACAGGCCAGTGCTGACACTTTTAGGGGTGAAAAGCAAGTAAATTCTAAAGATAAGCTTCAGTTTGGAAAATAAAGGAATGTTTATGCTTAAAATTGAGCCCACACTGGACGTAGGTCTGCAGCATTTTCCTCCTTTTGCATTTACGGGGTCAAAACTTGGAGCGAGACCCATGATTTCGTCTCATCAGTTGTAGGTAATTCTAGAAACTCTATTCAGCTTATAGCATTTGTGGAAGGTGCACGGGTCTACCTTGGTTCAGCACTATTAAGGACTATCAATATGGTTAATGGCTGATTCTTTTCTCTTTCTGATATGAGAGAGGAAAAAAGTGCGTTCTGACCTCTGTAATTTCTCTCTTTTGTTGCAGCACATCCTAAACTCTACACATGCTTAATTTCTAAGTAGTCCAAATCTTGTGGGTTTGAATTTTCCTTTTAGTCATGGAAATAAAGAAGGAATTTGAATTCACTGAACCATGAAGCCATTAAAGAATCAAATACAGCGTTTGGAAGGGTCAGCTGGATAAAAACTAGACTTGAATATCCGAATAGCAGAGAATGCTCTTCTTAAATGCTCTCTTTTTAAGAAGTTACCAAATTGGAAAAAGTGTCTCTTTTAATGAGAAGATATATTTGGCATTTTTATAACGTATTAGTTAAAAGATATGTTTTTAAAGCGTGTTGCCTGTTTTTTCATCATAAACGTCCCCTTTACATGACCTCAGAGATGCCTCATTGACTTTCTTGCAGTCAGTGGACTTTCCATGCTATCCCTGATGAATCTTTAAAAATCCTAAGACTTTCTCTTTTTAAGGGTTTTTATGTTCATTCTCTGATGTAGATATCCCTCCTCTCTCAGAAGTCCTTTTAAGCACTAAAACATACTGTTAGTTTTTCCTAGAAGTTAAGGAGTTTTTGGGTAAGAAGTTTCCAGGATTACATAAATTGTGCCCTGTCTCCCTAACTATATTGAGCACACTTCTATCCATTGTTTTTCTTTATCATTGTGCCTTTTAATGAAATATGTGGGGTTTAAAATCTCAGGTGAAAGGATTTGGGCAGGGGTGCGAGCAAGTTCACTCCTAAAGCTATCAGATCTTTTTGAAAAAGCTTTCTGTGGCCTTTAGCAAGACTGGAAACTAGTGAAAAGGATACAGTTCTGAGACTTTGAAATAAAGGTGGGTGCCAACAAGACTTCCGTGAATTTTAAAGAACCTTCTTCCTGTCTCTCTCTGTGTTGCAGTATAAGAAATCTTTGCTTCCATAGGAAGCAACTTTATTTCTACCCAGGGCTATATGTTTTATGTGTGCTGTCTAGTCTTAATATGAAGTTTCAACAGTATGTGCAACTTACATCCACAGTAGCCATCTATCAGTTGAAAGAAGGCTTTAATTAACAGAACCCTAATTTTAACGAGGTACTGAGCCGTGATCTTGTAAATTCTGCGGCACGGAGAATCACTTAGTTCAGGTTCATTCGTAGCAATCCTCAGCAGCACAGTGTGTTTTATGACTGTTTAACAGATTTTGATGTTAATCTAGGAACCCTTTTGGGAGCAACTGTGTTTTTTACCTTGTAAGCATATTTTGAATTAATTGTGTTAAGTTTTTAAAGCGTAACTTTTACTTGCCTTTTGATCAATATGTCTAGTTATGTCTGAACTATTCACCCTGGGCCTCCAAGGGGATTCACTACTCTCGAATCCTTTCCAAAAGTGTCTTTGCTGCAGTACCTAGGCCAGGGTGGGTATTATTTTTGCAGAAACCACTCACATTTAACAGCTGCAGCAAAGCAAACAGATTATGCCATTTCCTTTATCTTCTCCTCCTGTGACTTCAGGAATGTGCTGTGCAGGAGGAAAGGGCAGTTTCGGTGGCATGCTTGATGCCCTGGCTGAGATGCGCTAATTTAAATGTGCTGCTCTTGACACAAAACCAGAAGGTGGGAAGTGAGGCATCCTCACGTTTCTGGATCCTCACGTCTGAGCTGGCCCGTCGCCGGTCCGCGACTGATCCAAGGTGACGGCAGCACGCTGAGCTGCTTTAACCTGTAACGAGCTCTCCCCGCTCCCAAGGGGCAATTCCAGCGCGCTGAAGACAGAAAGACGCATCTACAAGATCCCTTTCCCTGAAAATGCTGCGTGAGGCAAAGATGGTGGCTCTGCAGCAGTGTGAAAATGTTCCCTTTGTGGGAGGGATGGCCCTGGGGCAGCAGTGCCTGCTGCTTTCCCTGCTGTTTCCCAGAGCCCTCGCTAAGCAGAGCACGTAGGGGAATTTAAGAATGAATCCCTGTGTGAAAGGGTTTTTTTCCCCCCTCTTTTGAAGTATTTTCACTTACAAGAAGCCATTCAGGTTGTTGTGAATGTTTTTTTTTAATGGGGACATTGTAAAGACAGGGCTCCCCCATGGAATCAAGAACCAGAAATGTTGCAATAGTTCCTTGACAATGGAAATAGAGCACCATCCTGACAGATTTTAAGCACTAAATATACAGCTGTTTATCCATAGCAAAATAGGAAATTGATAAGACTCAAAGCATGGGGTACACTTTGTCAGGTAATAATCATGCATTAAACCAATTTTTTATTATTTCATAGTCCAAATGGCCCAGTATTTAAACAGGGATTTTTTAACTATTATGGACCTTTAGTAGTATATTTTGAAAAGACTGAGTAGAATCAAAAAAGTTTTGGGTTGGAAGGGACCTTAAAGACCATCTAGTTCCAACCCCCCTTCCATGGACAGGGACACCTTCCCCTAAACCAGGTCACTCAAAGCCCCATCCAACCTGGGCTTGAACACTTCCAGGGATGGGGCATCCACATCTTCCCTGGGCAACGTGTGCCAGTGCCTCACCACCCTCATAGTGAAGAATTTCTTCCTGATTTCTAATCTAAACCGATCCCTTCAGATGTAGCCATTTCCCCTTGTCCTATCAGTCTGTGCCCTCTTGTAGCCCCCTTTCGGCACTGGAAGAGACTCCAAGGTCTCCCTGGAACTTTCTCCTCCCCAGGCTGAACAACCCCTCTCAGCCTGTCTTCAAAGAAGAGGTGCTCCAGCACTCTGAGCATCTTCATGGTCCTCCTCTGCACTCACCTCAGCATGTCCACGTTCTTATGTTGGGACCCCACATGTGAACACAGCACTGCAGGTGGGGTCTCACCAGAGTGGAGCAGAGGAGCAGAATCCCCTCCCTCACCTGCTGCCCATTGGTGCTTTGGATGCTACACAGGTGGTTTCTGCGCTGCCAGTGCACGTTGCTGGGTCATATTGAGTTTCTCCCCCACCAACACCCCCAGTTCCTTCTCTTCAGGGTTGTTCTCATTCCATTCTCCACCCAGCCTTATAGTTGTGCTTGTGATTATGCTGACTCATGTGCTGGAAGTACGTTTTTAGCAAATTGATATGTTATTTAATATCTTACTGATTCACTAATGTTATGTGAGCACATAACATTATACCCATCTCTATACTGCCAGCATTCACACTTGAAGTGCGGACTTCTGTTTGCATTTTTAAAAAATGTGCATTTCATAACATTGGAGTTCAGCATAATCTTTCAACTTCCCCATCAACCTCTATTTCATGTTATCAAGGAGCTCCACTTCCAGAATTTAACTGATGCTTTCGTTCAAATTATTGGTAAATTGTTTGGTACTAAGATCAGCAAACTATGAGAATAATTTTATTTGAATCTAACTAATCTTCCTATTCATGGACTGTTGAAAGAAAACTTAAATCAGCATTCAAGTTACTATTCAGACTCTGGATTTTTTTAAGTGATGGTGCATTTTCGTTGTCTTGTCCTACTCATGTTGTGATGAGAATGTAGAATTAGACCTTCTGGTATCTGTGGTTTGTACAAATAAATATAACTCTACCCAACTTGTTCATCAGCTGGTAACTGAGAAATCAGCAACGGTTTCCATTTTAGTTGCAAGCTCCAACAGTTTTGTTTGTGGATTGGCTTTTTTGTTGTGGTTTGTTTTTTTTTTTTTTCCTCCAGAACTTAGTGGAAGTGAATGTGCATCTACTTTGAGAATCTCATTTCAGGGGATGTTATTAGGAACTCCTTTTTGGAAGCATCAGTGTGTTCTTCTTGGACCTGAACCCTTGCTGAACACTAAGAGCTACTCAACTAGTTTTTACAATCTGTTGTCCTGTAAAGTAATAAATGGCCCAAATTTTCTACACACTAATTAAAATTCCATTTCTCATGAATTCCTTAATTGAGAGCAAGTCATTATGTGCTTTGTTGATTCTTAAGTGCAAAGATAATTGCAATGGGCAGCATGAAAGTGGTTTGATTATTGCCTGTCGACTCTTGTGAATTCTAATAGGTCTAATTGCATAGCATCAATTCATCATCTCAGCATCACTTTTTATTATTAGCTCTCTGAATTGTAATGTGCTCATAAAGAAGTGTAGTAGTATATCAAGGATGACATGGTACCTGGCCTATTGTAATTTTCCTTCCTTTCTTAATGTTACTGTTGAAATTAGAAGTTTATTATATGGTCCCCCTTTCCAGAAACTACTTCAAAATTTGCCTCCATGAAGAAAAGGATACTGTCTTCCTCTGAATTTGCATTTATAATTTCTCTGCTAAATTATAGTCAGTCCTGTTCTTTTACTTTTCTAAATCGTTCCCATAAATCCTGACCATAATGTGTTGGCTACGAAATATCTATCAAAAGCTTTATGACAGGGTTCTTTGTTATTGCTGAATATTATTTAAATGATGAGGACGCTAATGAGGTGGATTTCCCAACAAAACTTCTGTTAGTTTAGAAGGAGGGGGAAAGGAGCACTTAGTTATATTAGAATTTCATTCTGTGGGAATTTGGGAAGGAGGATTGGTTTTGTGGGGTGTCCTTTCTTATCCTTTGGGGTTTTTTGTTCCTAAAGCCAAGGGTATCAGTTTAGAAAATCTTGAAGATGGCTGAATGTAACTAGACAGGAACACACAGTATTTTAGCTAAAGGTTGTGAGGTTCTGGATCAGTAATTTTTAATAGGTTTTACTGCAAATATGCAGAAAAATCCTAGCTTCTGTGAAAGGTGAAGTTTCTACTAAGCCAAATATTTAAATCATAAACCATGAACGCTATCAGCACTAACATGGGGTAAAAGTTTCCTTTTGAGTTTTTTTTAAGAATGAAAAGATGCCTTTGTGCTTATGCTAAAGCGTTGCCTTTTTCTAAAGCTTCAAAGTGTAGTGAAATCATCATCCGAGATTCCTCATCCTTGGCCTCTGCCATCTGGTACTATTTACAGACTTCTCAAACAACAGCCACCACCAGCCAGTGCTGCAAAGTGATTTTCCAAGTCATACAGCAGCCCAGGTGGGTTTTAGCACTTGACTGTGTAAATGGCACTGATGAAGCAATTGGATTTACCTTTTTCAGTGTGCTGCTTTCAGGCCCAGAATCCACACTGAAAACACTCACGTGCGTAAGGTTGGCTTGTTTGCCGTGATTAGTATCAAGCATTTGGCTTGCTTTGAATTAAAAAAGTGCAGTGGTATCACAAGAACACGTGATGGAAGTACACGTCTGCGTTTGATTTTCTTTTCTGCTGTCTTGCCCAATGTGTTTTTGCTCGCTTGATTTTATGCTGCTCAGCTGGCAAGGTCAGCCAAATGGTTTGGTGCTGCATGTGCTCCAATTCTAGCGCTTTGTGGACAATAGGAGCTGACATTATTCTTGAAGCAATTGCTTTCACTGTGAAAATACCAGTTTGTCCTTCCAACAACCCACGCAAGGCGAAACGGTGCTGTGAGGTACAACTTTGCATGTGGACTTCTAAAAAGTCCCTCTAATCCTCAGGCTGGTGTTCAAGTGGTAATGGGATTTTGCAGACATTTCTTCTTTTCCTGGAGAAACAATGCATTGAGCTTATGGGCACCACAGGTGGCAAAATGACCGTTTTGCCTCAATAAGAAGTGCAAGAAAATTTACAAATGTTTTTCTCAATATGGTTCCCCAGAAATGAAGCAGTTCCCTTCAGCAAGGGACAGTCTTGGGTTTGTAAATGGCATGTGGTTCTGACACTTGTCACCCTCGCAAGTTTTGCTATCTCCCCATAAGGTTTTTTCCAAAGGCATTGCTTCCATTTCTAGCCCCACTCTTTCTGGTTCCCAGTTCCTAAACCCCAATATCCCTTTTGAGTGACTTGAGTCAGAAATTCTCCACTGGTGACTATTGTGAAATGCTTGTGACAGGCTAGTGGCACGCTACAATATTACTGAGCGCATAAGTTGACTTTATTTACATCTGTGTTTCCTTTACAGAAAGTTGAAGCTCAAGAATGTCCTTCAGCAGCTCTTTTAGCTCATTACATGACTTTCCAGAAGGTTGTTTAAGTACATTTTTCTCAATTGAGCTGAACAAGAGGTGACACCAGTGTTTCTCTAAGGGCTTTTCCTAGTGACATTGACATGGAGAACATTAGCAGTGTAACAAGCCTCAGCAAGTTGCTAACAGTTCACTTTGCAATACATTTTTTATCTTGAAAAGAAAATAGTTTCCCTGTTTCTTATTTTGGTATGTTTGTTGGAAGTTCAACTGTTTACAACTTACATTGATGCAAAACACTCTCAAGATGTTTGTCAAAGCTTGTTTTTCACTTGGAACCGCAGGAGCATTGCATATTGTGTGAATATCATACCACAATTTTTGCTAAATACCCTCGTTGGATGCATTTCATGTTTCTACTTAGCTTTTTTGTCTGCCAGCGATTCTGAACACGTTTGCTGGAGACTTTGAGCTCCTTTCCACCTCGGCGGTGCTTACCTGTGGTGTTGGTGAGCTGACCTGTGTTGTGAGCAGGCAGGCTCTGTACCCCAGCTGGCGAGTAGCGTGGCTGAGCTGGTCACAATCCATGAGAGGGTGTCTACGCCTTAATAAGAAATATTGCTCAGTTAGATGTTGTGATATGAACACAACCAGACAGTAAATGGAGTAGAGATGGAGCGGCGTTTTCTTGTCGTTTTCTATTCTCTCCTTCTGGTATCTTTCTGAGATGGAAGGCTGAAAAAGATCAGGTGATTTCAATGTGATGCTTGTGGGATCTGTGAAAGCTCAGCTCTGAAAGAAAACTGATAAAAGCATTAAGGGCAGAGCACTATGGCCAGGCACAGCCATATCAGTTTCTTTGTCCCCTCGCCTGCTGCGAGTCACATCCTGCTGCCCTGTCAGCGGAGGTATGAACTGAAGGGAGAATTGTGAACTTGGGCTGGAATTTAAGGAGTCCTGAGAACAAGCAAGATGTAACAAGTTGTGGGGTGTGTTCTGTTTGCACTGGGCAAAGGCTCTGCTCGGCTGAGTGTGTGTGGAAAGAAGTGGTGTTGGGGCAATTCTACCTCCACTGTACCCCTGCTCTCCCAAGCAAAATGGCTGCTCTCAGTCTTGATTCAAGATTTATATTTACTTAGTTCTGCTAAAACAGTGGTTGGATTTATTAACAATATAAATTAACCTCTTTTCTCTTTTCGTTTGAAGCATTCAGAGAAATAATAGCTGTTTATTACAAAGCATGCAGGTAGCAGGGTTGAAGCACGGCAGTTCTTCTCTAAATCTGCAATTTTTTTCTCTGTGCCGTATCTGTAGCATAGATCATCTGTCTGCAGTCTGTGCAGACACATGTCTTTCTATTTCCCTCCTCCCTCTAGGACCAGGCTTGCTTTGTGCCCTGCCTCCATCATCTGCTGGGTTTTCTTTTAGGATGGATTGCAGAGCACTGGGTTCCAAGTGCTAATATTTGTCTCATTGCCAGCTGATGGAAACTAAACTATCTTCCAAACTAGAGAGCATCTCTGGGGAACAGGCAGAGGGAGAATGGTCAAAGGAATTTATCTTGGCATGTACAGCATTCTCTCAATTTGGTGTCTGGAATATGTTGATATCAGGAGGATGCTTTACTGTGGTTTCAGCCACATAAAATTAAAATACAGTTGATGATAGAAAGTGAGATTCCTCTTCTAGGCAAGAAGTCTCATCCTCTGGTTCAAAGAGCTGCCCAGTTATTTCACTTATCACATTTATATAAGGCAATTAAAGTGGCACTGCCAACTGGAAATCTTGTCAGCTTTTAAAAATGAGTTGAGCTTGCTTTTGGGTGCTGCATCATATGTCCCTGTTTCCACTGACTGTGTTTGAGTTGGGGAGAGAAGTGTCAATAGTAAATGTAATTTTTTCCTCTTTTTGTTGTTTTGTGATGGGCTTACAGGCATAGCAGGGGAAACCATCTCTTAAGGAACTGACTGTAGGCGAAGATTTGTTAAATGCAGCTTGCTAAAAGTACAGAAGAGAAATACTTAAGGTCAAGTAAATTAGAGAGTATTTTTTTTCTTGTGAAAGTAAAAAGGCAGTAAGAGTGAGATTTTTCAGTGATGTCCTTTAAAAGATGAAATGGTAAGCATGCATTCCTTCATCCTGAAGGTGTGCTCTCATTTCCTTTGCTGGTTTGTTTGGGTCCTTGTTACCTTTAAGCAGTAGTCTTACCAATTTCTGTGAGATTGCTCCCAAGCTTGGAAGCAGTTTGCCGGTTTGGGGCTATAATCACTGTGTTTATTGCGATGAGGAAAACACAGTATTCTCTGTATAGAATGGAGTCCTGTAGCACAGTTCAAATGAATCATCAGCTCTGTCTCTTTAAACTGGGATTTATTGCATTTTAAAAAATATTTAATGGTTTCAGTCTTTTAATTTCTAACCTTCTCCTCCATCTGCATCCACTTGGATTTGAGAGGTGATAAATGGTACCAAGAGGCTGCACAAGGCTCTCCTATCTGTATTGCAAGAGCTGTATTGTATTGTTTGTGGCAAGGGAAATACTGAACTTTCCTTGCATGGTTTCTAGTGTTCAAGCTTGAAAGTTAATAAGGCTGATTTATCTGCCATTGGTTTCTTTAGAAGATACATGGAGAACCTGTAATTTTATCATCTTGTTCCATTTTTCTTAAAGAAGACATGCAAAATCCTTAGCAAAACATCTAATTTCTGCTGTGAGGGATATGTAGATTAGAGAAGTGTCAAACAAGAAAGATGTGCTCCAGTTTCTGAGGTGAAAGAAGTTTGTTTATCCCCAAGAAAACGTATGGTAATAGTAAATGAAAAAAACCAAATGTGGTAACTTTTTGTAATGTGCTGCCCTTAAGGAACAGATGCACCAGTGAAGCTATGAATATAATAAATTTGTCTTTGAAAATCTAAGTCATACTTTGCTTCTTGAAGAAGCCAATAAAACTTCCTATTAAGGAAACAGTTCTTTCAGTCTTTTTAAAAAACCTTTTTACCTGAAGTGATCTGATTAAAATAATAGTATCCCTTCAATGGGCAGATAAAACCAATGCTGGCAGTTTCCCCTTGTTTCACCTGAGGTTATTCTGCTGCTAGTGTGTGATTAAGGTTTGTTTAGGTTGGTCTTCTGAAAACTTTCTGCTATAATCACCAGTCCTTTCAAGTGAAGATCAGTGTTTTGTAAACTTTTATGCTAGTAATCTTAAATGCTACACGAAGGACATATAATTTGAGTGATTCAATAGTTTCATGAGGGAAAGAAAGCCTTGAAGTATTGGCACAGTATCTGGGGATCTGCTTGTATTTAAGATGTCCCATGGCCACGGTAAACATAACATGTTGGATTGTTTTCTTTGTTTCTTGGGATGTCTTCCTTTGTTTCAGCATCCCTACAATGAACTTGATCGAATAATAAAGAGCATTTTAATAAGAAATGCTGGAAGTTATCAAAACAGAATTTGCTCAGAAAAAATCCTTGAAATAGGAAATAAAGAGCTTTTGCTATGGCTTGCAGTTAAATTATCAGAGCACTCTGTAGCACTGTTCAGCACTCAGAGAAAAGCATAAGAAATTTAGTTCTGAGTATTAATCTTTTCTGGATAAAAGTCGTCTGGTACTATGTTTTGTAGTGAGGCTGAGTGAGGTTTTTTGTGGATTTTTTTTGTGGATGGTTGGCTTTTTTGGTTTGTTTTTGGTTTGCTTTGGGATTTTTGTTTTATTTTGTTTCGTTTGTTTTGTTGGTTTTTATTTTCCCCATATCCTAGAGGGTATATTTATGCTTTAATTGTGCAGTACTCCAGCAGAGGTAACTAAATTCACTTCAGCAGAACTGGGTTGGACACTGAGAACAGATGAAGTGTGACAAGGGGTCCGTGCTTTGAGAAGCTGAGAACATAAATTAGCTCATTTCTGATTTCTGTGCCTCTGTAATTGATCCAATTCCAAAACTAGAACTGAAGTTAACTTAATCCCCATTTGCATTTTTATAACATGATTTGTGTTGCATGTTTTTTCGGGTAATACTTTCAAGATTCTTTACTGAATCAAGGATCAAGTGGGATTAAATATCCCTTGAATTTACACAGCTGGTGTTATATCCTTCACCAGGCTCTGGATTTTGGTGTAAAATATTTTGTGGAATGGTAGGCTGGAACTCTGTCTTAGTGTTTGAAGAAGAAATACTCTCAGTTTAGGGCAAGCAAGTTTATTTTTGAGCGTTGAAAAGCCTTATCAAATGATTTAAACCCAAACTCGCCCACGCACATCTTTTGCTATTCAATGTAATGAAAATAGAGAACATTTGTGGCGCGTGCTTTCCTATGTGTAGCAAACATAAACAAAAAGACAGATTAGGACATTTTTGTCTATAGCCCTGTCCACTTGCAAAGAATAATAATTAGTGAAAGGTGGAGAGCATTGCTTGACTCAAGAGGATCACTTGGTATGTGTTTCATGAGCCACTCAATGAGGAGGGTGCTTGGCTGGGCTCCTCTGCTGCTACAGCAAAGTGAGGTTTCCTCTAGTGTGTGGAGGACAAAATCTGCTTGGGGGCAGCACAATTTCATCTCTTCTGTTGTTCCTAGGTATATTAAGGTCTTTATTTTGGTAGGAAGGTAAGGAACAAGGATAACATTCGAGCATTTCTGCTGCGAATTCGTCCAGTAGAGGTTAAAAAAGGAACAGAGAATAACAAGTCGTGAATGTCATAGTTTCATGTTCAGTCTTGTCATGTTCATTTCGTGCTCATTCGTATCACACTATGACTGTCCCAAGTGGAGCTGTTGCCTTTTAGCTTTACACGTAGGCAATTATTTCCATGGAAGTTGTGGGGCCGTCTGTCTAGCCGCTGCTTTGACATCTGTCATCGTGGCACTAAATTGCTTTGTAAAACCTATTACTTTGGGATATAGTATAGCGTCTCTTAATTGCACCGCTTGCTTCTCCTGCCTGAACAGAGCCTACTTTTGTTCCTGACGTTGATGGCGAGGCCCTGATGGCAGAGCGATGCTGTGAGTTCATTGATGGGAGGGGAGCTGCTCTGGGATTACATAGACATACTTGGGCCTTGTATTTTATGACAAGCACGAGTGCCAAAAAGGCTTGGGCTTTGACTTGTGTGACTTAATTCTCTGGCCGGCTGTCGAGGCAGTGGTGTAACCACTGCAAACAAGCTCTCTGTGTTTTTCAGCTTCCCACGGATGCTGAGCGGTCGCTCTCTGCTAAATGCAGGCTATTGAGTGCAAACTTCTGCGGCTCCCCAAAGGATCTCTCGGGCTCGGCAAATCCTTCGCCTCTCCCTTTGGGAATATTGTTTTCTGACTGTCTGTGCTGTCTTGTAGTTAGGATATACATCTAACCCACAATGAGGGATGCTGGTTAATAATTTACAATAAATATATTCTTTACCTTTCCTTGGCAGACAATGCCATTTAGGTGAAAAATGGCTTAAATATTTTACACAAGTGACTTCTAGATATCGTAGCTTTTGCAGCTAATGAAACATTTTTTTGTTTTCACCCAAAACAGCTAATTAATCAATGAAGGCAGCTATAAAAGGTACAAAGTTCAGATTGAGCAGTGCTTATTGCCTCTGCCTCTTACTGACTCTTTAACCAGTCATAAATGCAATATATAAAGCAGAGAAATGCTTTTGAACTTAGGAGTTGTATTTTATGTAGTCACATGCAGCATTCCGTGATTTATAAAAGGTGTCTTACATTTATAATATTCAGCTCTGCTAATCTACTTTTGGAGACACAAAATTAGACTCTGGTCCTGTGGGATTCATTTCAGCTGAACTTAAAATTAGCAGTTGTTTCTTGCACACTGGAAACGCACTTTTAATGTGCAAGTGCATGTAGCTAGAAATAGAAAATGAACAAGCTGAGCAATTTGTATACCAAAGCAATAAGCTGTGCACATTCCTGAAGAATAGGGGTAGCCAGTAGGTGTGAATATCTGGAGGCAATTTCATTTGCCACCAACTGAACCTCAGCTATTCCTTTTCAGCACCAATATGGTGGGTGCTTATTGTGTAAATCAACCAGTAATATTTACAAATGGAGCTCTTAACGCTCTGAATTTTTATCAGTTTTTTTTTTTTTAAACGAATTAAGTGCGGTACCTTCCTTCTTGAAATTCATATGGTTCCTGCTGTGATTGACAGGGTACAGCTTCATTATGCAGTTGGCTGGATGGGCCGATTATGGCTATGAATGTGTAAATGGGCTGAAAGAGAGAAATATGTAATTGATTCTGGCTGTGGTTCATTAACAGTGTGAGTGCACCACACTCTCATCTGTAAGGGAAGGAATGAGAGAAATTATTTGTACTTTTTCGGTTGTTTGGAAAAACTCACTGTGCTAATACTTTTGCCATCTAGTGTCACATTTTCAAAGATCAAGGGAAGAGTAAATTACATTGAAGGTAATTTATGTCAGTCCTCCAGGTTGGTTTTTGAAGCACAGTCACTTCACCTTTTTCAGCTGGAAGTCATGTTTCATCCTTGCCCTTGCTGCTCTGCCCTTTCTCCATAGCAGTGCAGTTAAAAACTTGAGTGAGAAACAGCAAGTTAAGGTGTATGGGTTGACTTTTTTAAGAAAAAGGCCTGAGAAAACAAGCCTCAATGGCCTTTTTACGCATAAAGTTTGTACTTTACAGCAGCTGTAGTTTCATTTCTGAAATATTCTCCTTTCCTTATGAACACTGTTTTAAACCAACAGCTTCATTAGCATTAAAAGCACTTTGATCCATTGCTGTGGCCTGAATCCCAGATGAGGATATACCTTCCTTGGGGGCTCTCCACCTCAATGTACTATTCAAAATGTAAGCAAACATCTCTGCTCTGTGTACACAAAGTGATTTATGGACCCATAGATTGCAGCTTTCTTTTTAATGAAGTTTCCTATCAGTGTGCTTGGCTGGAAGACTGACCACAGTAAATCAGCAGCTTCACAGCAGTGCTGGCAGCTTCTTTTGACATAAAAGTTAAAATACTACAATTGTTTAGTGTGGCATTTGCTGAGCGATGACTGTTCCCTGTTTTGATCTGTTTACTTGGTTTTGAAGATCAAAAAAACATGTTTTGGTTTTTGGGAACTGTTTGCATCCCTTACACCGTTTAACCTCACCGAGAAGTGCTTGGACCCCAAAGGGTGCAGATGCTACAAGAACGAACAGGAGCCAGCTTTTCCAGCCAAACTAAATCTTTTTTGAGTTTCTCTACATTTCCCCCAATTTAAAAGTCTTTAGGTGATGAGATCGCTTCTGTTTCATGCCACTGTGTCCACAGTGTGCCTTCAGACCATGGTCATGCTCATCCCCAAGGCTGGTGCTCCCACCTGCCTTGCTGCTGCAGTCAGTTTGCCTTCTCTGGTGAAGCTCATTCCTGTGAATGTGTCCTGTGACAATCCTTTACCGTTGTGTTTTCCTTCAGAAAGGCCGTGCTCTTCCCCAGGGTGGGTCCTTGTTCTGGCCGGGTGTGGAAGGCTAGGGCTTGCACATCCGTGGTTGTCCTTGCCAGCAGTGCTGGAAGTTTACATTTGGGGCTGGCTGCTGTAGTGGGTGGTCAGAACAGCAGGGCAGCAGTTCTGCCCTGAATTTGCTTGTGGACAAATGTCTGCGGACCTCCCCTATGGCACATACTCCTCCATCCTCCAGCTCTCTGCAGGGGATAATGTGCGAGCAGAAAGGAAACTTTATTGTGACAGACAAGCGTGAAGTTTGACAGTCTTTGTTGATATATTAAAAATAAATGGTACCGCTTCAGCCTGTGAAGTCTGATTCTCAGGTAGTAGCTGCATGGGCTGAAGGAAGGCGAAGAGCTGTTTTGTTTTCTGGTTTCTTTCCTTTATGCCTGTATAATCTCGAAGGGTTTTGCCCACCTGCAAACCTTAAGGTATTTTGGAATATCTTGAGCAGAATAGCATGTAGTTTAGGAAATGTATGTATACACTGATTTTCTTCATAATGTACAACAATAAAATCATTACTTCGCTGTTTGTCTGCCGACCATAAAGCACTGGCATGTTAGTAATGCTGCTCTGCTAATAAAATCTAATCTTTATCTTGTGTTTCAGAAGAATAATGTGCCTAAGAAAAGCATTTCTTTGCCAATAATATGCTGTAAACAATTACAATAGTTGTGATATTTTATAAACCAGGTCACAGAATCATAGAATGCCTTGGGTTGGAAGCGACCTTAAAGATCATCTGGTTCCAAAGCCCCTGCCATAGGATGCTTCCCATTAGATTGGGGTTGGTCAGGGTCTATTCAATTTGTAACCATCTTTTGTGTCCTGTCTAAAGAGCCACCTATGATGGACTTGGAAAAATGAAAACATAAAAGCTAATAACTACATTAAAGGTTACCTATTTACAGGAAGTGTCTGGTGCAGCAATACAAGATTGGTGATGAGGTGCTATGAAAATGCTAAATTGGGAAGTTCTGAAAAAAAGATGACGAAAACATTTTGCATTTATTGAGCAGAGGCTTAAAACTAGTGTTTAATGATGAAAGACTAAAGGAATGGAGTTGAAGATTTAGTGAGTGAAATGCAGCTAGAAATTATACTGTGGGAGTTTTATACAGAAGAACTCCGGCGAGAATTTGGTACTTGATCTGTTCCCCAAAACTCCTTCTTGCCTTTAAGTAATCAGTGAATAATTTAAACCATTATACTTCAGCTTTCAAGGAACTGCACCTTGAAATGCAAGAAGGTCAGCCTTAGCCTAAAGAGGGAATTGTTCATGATTATTTTCTTTTGTTATTCAGCCTTTACACATTCTTTTTAAGTTGGTTTTAGAGTTGTTCCTTGGTTTGCTTGTTGGCTGCTGGGTATTGTGAATTTGAAGTTCATCATGATAACTCTGATCTTGGTGTTTGTAAATGTGGAGTGAACTTGACTGAGACGAGATTCATGAGTATATTCCTTTCCCTTTAGAATCATAGAATCATTTAGGTTGGAAAAGACCTCTAAGGTCATTGAGTCCATCCTGTAACCCAGGCTGCCAAGTCCACTGTTAAATCATGTGTCTGGCTCAGTGGTTGAAGTTCACCTGTCGTAAAATAAAAAAGAAGGGAAAAAAGTCAAGAGAGGGTTTTTTTTTTTCCTTTCTCTGAAGCTGCCAGCACTTCCAAATAGAAATGGTCCTTGGAAAGTTTCAACCTCCAGGAAACTGCTACAGTCATGAACAGAAATTATAGTCTTTGGTAATGGAGGTACTCACACAACCTTATCTCTGCACACGGAAGAAAATTTTAAACTAGCTCTTTCCTTTTTTCAAGTCCCTTCAGTTCATGATGGTAGCTAAAACACGTGTAAGAGTATACCTCTTTTCTGAACTCACAGGTTGTTTTAGTGTCCTGCTGTCATCCTGCTGGTCAGTGGATAAAGGCTCAACACCTACTTGATGGTTCAGTTGTAGGGAGGGTTCTCCGGAGTCGCTATCTGGCAGCTGTGACATTCAACAGAAATTATCTGGTCTGTCCATCTTGTTCCCACAACTGGAGAAAATTGCTGTAATCAAAATGGAGAGAAGAGTTCTCAACCTTTTATTTACTTCCCAGGAGGGGAGTTTTCTGTAGCAATTGGGAAGTTTAGCTCTTACAGGTTTCAGTTTCCATCACAGGAGTTTCCTCAGTGTTTCTGGGCACTGGGAATCAGATGTGCTTTTATTTCCTGATTTATCAATACTTTGCGGCTAATGTATAGAAAAACTTCTGAATTTTTCAGAACATTATGGCTCAGCATAAAAGCCACCTTTTAAGTAGCAGAGAGCAGGACTTGATGGATGATGTCTGAGTTAAAAAAAAAAAAAGACAGTGTACATTTTAATGTTAGCTTGTCCATTTTCCCTTATGCTTTGGCATATGTTGGATGGAAATCATCAAAACCAACTTGGACAAAGAATAATGGTGTTAATTCTGTGGGATTTGTGAGTAAATTAAAATATTCTGGAGTGTAGCAACAGCAGATATTGCTTGGAAACCTGCCCCACATGGGACAGAAACACAACCTAAAAGGGGACCAGCAGTACTGCAGCTGAAAGTGTTGGCCTAATCCCTGTTTGTGCAACACTGGGAAAAAAAAATAAATAGTGCCACTGTTTATTTCTGCTATACATTGTAGGAAATTATAAAGAAAGGCAAAAAAAGATATACGTCTGCCACCATAACTCATTTTATTATGTTCACATATACTATAGAAGAATTATGTTTAAAAAGTAAATGTGCTTCATAATAGTTGGGGGGATAGGAAGAGGGGTGAAAAAAAAAATCATGGTACCTTTTAATTTGTAGATTTCTTTTCAAGACTTTTTTACTCCAGGCTCTTAAATTCATTTTTCTTATAGCACTTTAGAGACTTTGATTGATTGCAGCATCTGATTTTGATGAGTCCAAAGCCTTCATACCTAATACGACTGTGCTTTCTCTTTTTGCTCGTTACAAATTTCTTCAAACAGAATATTTTATTTTATTGCATGGCGTCTGCATCTGGTCTGATGTGAGAGGAAAGCATGTTTTTTTGAATAACCAACACATTCCTAAGTCACAACTTTTCTTCTTTTCAAATTGTTGCTGAGGAAAAACAAAGATGACCTGTGTATTGCTAACGATGTGCTGAGGTTCTGTGTAGCGAACTTTCCCGGTGAGTAGACTTGGAGAAGTGAAAAAAACTGTTTCAAAGTTTTACAGTATTTACAGTTGTAGAGGCCTGAAGATTTAGAGGATTTGTGCAAACATTTCATCTCTCCTGCATGTGCATTGCAGTCGACATGTAACAAGCACTCACTGTATCTTTCTCATTTTCTCCTTTAGTCCAAATTCTTCAAAATTTAACCTTTGCTGATTTATGTTTAATGATTGCACACGTAGATTATGATGTGTCTTCCAGTTAAATACATTTGCTTGCATTGTTATTCCTGCCTTTGTGTGTAGCTACAATACCAGTTCGGATTGATGTGCGATACAGCAGCATATTTAATGTTTCTTTATTTTCTTTTTTTATTCACTGCAGATGTGATCCACACTGTTGGGCCGATTGCAAGAGGCCATCTCACCGACACTCATAAAGAAAACTTAGCAAGTTGCTATAAATCCTCTCTGAAACTGGCGAAAGAAAACAACATCAGATCAATCGTAAGTACCATGGGAGAACACATTATTCTTTTTTTCTAATTTGGATCTTAGTTTCCTTGATGTAGAATAATTATGATTATAAGCTTCCAGATACGTTTCTTGCTCTTGGTGTTGTGAAAACCCAAAAAATTAAACATGATTTGGCCAAAACAATTGCTGGATGAAAGGGCTAAGCTTATTTTAGGAGTTAGGGAAAGCATGCCTGGTAGTAGGAGTACAAGCAGCTGTCTCATTAGAGACGGGAGGAAGCTGGTGCCATGGCTCATTCTTATACTTTATTATTTATTTAAAAAATCCCTAAGAAGCCACTGGTCAGGAGGATAACTGCACACAGTATAGCCTCCTAAATAGCTGGGAAGTGATTCATTTGTTGCTTATTCTAGCCATTAATGTTCCTTCCTAAAAATAAGGGTATTGGTCAATTGTCACTGGTTCTAGCACCCTCTCACCAAAATTGATCATAAAAGAGCCTATTATATGATATTTCATTGAGCTATAAAGTTCATTGAACTTGAAATACATGGTACAGTTTTGTACCTCAAAGTGCCAAATCTTCAAAGGCCACAGAGAAAAGGAGCTTTTCCCTCTCCGGCTCCGGAGCTTTAATTCTGTAGCTCACACGGTTGCAGTTTAAGTCTTCAGATAAGCATAGGTTAGTTCCTTGTAGGTTTAAGAAAGATTTTTTGTGTTTTGAGCCTGACTTCACACTTTCGGGGTCATTTTGGCTGGTTATGTGATAGCACAAATGTTTGGCAATATAGAATGCAAACATACACACAATATTAAAAAATGTAAGCTGAACCGATGGTGTTGTATGAGGGTGTAATATTCAATAAGAGGAAGCTATTAACACTGAAATATCACAAATGGAAAATAAAGCTTTTTGAGGAGAGGGGCAGGACAGTTTGTAGGACTTTGAAATCAGGTTAGATGTGCCCTTCCGAGTCGGACCTGATGAATATCACTTATTTCTTTCTTTTTGGTGAGAGCTGTGTTCTTCAGCGCTTTTTGTGCTCGTGACATCCTCTCTCTGCTTCTCAAAATGGTGTCCAGCAATTCTTCTTTTTGCCATTAAACAAACCATTGTGGGATTTGTTTTCTTTGGTAGGTTTGTTTTTTTTTTTTAATTCTAGGCATAAAAATTAGAACTGAGAACAACCTTGGGTTGGTGGGTATGTTTTGAACCCCTCTCTGGTGTCATTTAAACACTGAAGGATGTTCGTGTCCTGCTGTGACTCTCACTAGAGCCAGGAAGAGTTTTGTGCAGTTGCTTCTACATCCATCCTTGTTTCTGCCTGCTCTGGGCAATTCCTGGCTTTTGGGGCATTCAGGTTAGTGTGAATGGAGTTCCTAATATGATGTGGGAAAAAGGAAATAGAATAATAATTATGAAAGGGTGTAAAAAAAATTGAAATAACAGAGGAAAAACTTCAGTGGACATTGGTTAATGCAGGTAATGTTTGTATCTGTAGGGAGTCTAATTTTTAGGACATTCTAGGTGGTAGCATGGTGTTTAACATGGAATAATAAAAAGGGATCGTACTAATGGAAACTAGCCTGATATTTTAATAAGAAAAGATAACCACAGGAGAAATCATCCACAGGTTATTTCCTTGCTGGTTAAGAGTTGTTGACTGTGCACCTGTTTGAGATAAAAATACTCAGCACCCAGACTTGCAGAACACAGCTGCACAAGCTGAACAGGAGCCAAGAGCCATTCATTCATACCAGGATTTAGGAGCTTAGCAAGCAATATGGATTTTGAAGTCCACACGACAGATCATGGACTATTCTGAAAAGCCTTAAGTCCAGTGATTTCAGTGATGCCTTGGGAAGTGAAGGCTGCTTGAGTGTCTGTCCTAATGAACAAATCAAGCCTGGAGAAAAGTAAAATGTGTAATTTGTTCAATTAGGGAGCAGTAGATGACTGTGAGTCTGAAGGAAAAAATGCAAAGTGTAAGTGGGTTTCACCAGATCCAGTACTGTAGGTTTAGAGGGAAAGGAAAGAAAGTGAATAAAAATATCTGTAGATTTCTGAGGCTTGCAGAGACCTGATAGAGAGAGCAAAGGATTCAAATTGACTCAAATAGACAACTTTTGAGTGTAGACTGGGTTATGGCAACAGAAATATTTGCAGTACAAAGCCAAACAAAAACTGGGAGGGAAAAAAAGGTTGCCTGTGTGAAATAAGGAAGAGAAAATCAGCTGTGCTGATGGATGGCCTATTTTAATTGCCTCTGTAACAAGCAGATGAAATAAGTATGTGAAAGAGAAAAACAAGGAATTTAAAAGTAGATAATGAGTAAAAGGAGGAAAAGATGTATATTAATGGAACATAAATAAAAAGGTATTTGTGATAGCAAGTTGCAGCATGCTAAAAGAATCAGCTAAACCAGAGAGCATCGGTGCACTAGCAATTGTAACAAGTGAGGAGGAAGCAGGAAGACATTAAAGGGTTTTAATAGCCCAGATGTGTTACTTTCAAAAGAGAAAGGACAACAAGTCTAGAAATTAATGCAAAAAGAGGAAAAAGCCCTACCACTACTGAAAGTATTTTGAATATGAATTGTGTCAGAGGAGTTAGAATTGCTGGAGGCATTATGAATAGAGTGATGATGAATGGCAACGTATTGAGCTGGACCGAAGCATGCAGGGTGACTCAGGGTGCACCACTAAATGCAGTTTAATTTAACATCTTAATGATTTTTGAAGAGTACGTAAACAGCTCATTAATTACACCTACAAATGATACTACAATGGGCAGTGTTGCAAACATTAGAAAAGGACAGAGATATATGATAACAATTGATTGGAGACTGTGAATATAACCTCATCAGCATCCACTCCAGAACCAGAAGGGAGTTTCTGCCTTTGTTGCAATGGAAGAGAGGTCAGAAATGGAGCTGGCAGCTGCAGGGGAACTCAGCACAGGAAAAAATGGAGTAGCATTTGGTGGGGAAAAATAACCTAGTTCACGAAAAGTCAAAGTGTGTCAGAAGACCAGCACAATAAGGAAATGGTCTTGAATAATAAGTCTCAAATTAGATGTACTTAAAGCAGTTACTTGTTTCACTATTACATATTGTTGATCTGCCTATGGAGAAATGATGGATGCTGTAGATAGAGATTGTATTTTGGTTCAAAGTGGACTGGGGAGAACAGGAATAGGATTCAAAATAGACCCAAACTCTCTTACACGTACGCGTATGTAGTTGTTTTACACACTGAGGAAGGGAAGCAATAGCCTTGAAATACTGTGTAAATTCTGAGATGCAGCTTTATGGAGGGGAGGAGAGAACAATATCATTGTGTGTATGACAACAGGGCAGTTCTATGGTGTAGTTGATAGTAATTTAGGTTGTGTTCACATCCAAGGTGTCCAGGCATGGATGAGAGCAGCTCTGGCTAGCTCCTAAGGGGGCACTGATATCTCATCTGAATGTGTTATCATCTTGGTATCTAAAAAAAAAAAAAAAAAGATGGGTACAACTGAAAATGAGATGAGGGAATGTAATGAAATGCCAGTCAGAGTGATTGCCGAGGTTCATAATCCACCAGCAGCCCAGCTGTGGGTGAGGATCTGCATAGCCATTAATGCAGGAAGAAAAGCCTCAGGAACAAATTTGATCATCCACAGGATTGCTCCGAGAAATCACACAGCCCCTGACATTTGTCTCCTGAGCCCGTTTTCTCACACGTTTTATATTCAATATGAGGTTTCAAATGCTATATCAGCTATTTTGTACAGAGTTAGTCTCTCTCAGGTCATCTATTCCATCTGACTTCTAGGTCACCGAAGTTTGTAGTAGTGTTTGTCCTTGTTATCTTGCATTCCCAAATCCAAGCCTTGCTTTTTCCTCAGCACTTGTTTATGTAGCTGTGCTCCCTCTAGGACACTTGTGCTGCTGTCTGACTATTTGTGTGGTCAGGGTGAACCTTTTGTGTTGGATGAGTCTTATTTATATAATCCTCTGACCGGTGAAAGAGGATACTTGAGGCGAGTTTCTGTTTATCTCCACTTAAGCTGGTACAGCTGAATGGGAGAAAAAATATTTAAGGCAATTCAAAGAGAGTAAATAGTTGGCATTTGAGCAAATTAATTTTCTTAAAAATTCGGGATAATCTCTTAATAATAAAAAACTCGTGTTTTGATGTTGGTCTCTTTTGCACAGTACTGGGGATTGCTGTCATGCATCAATTAAATCTCTGCTGCCTGAAACACTGGAAATACATTATAGGCATCAAATCTTTACTGAAAGAAGACAGAGTAAAAAATAGTCTAATAGATGCTTTTCCCCCCTGTTTTTCTGTACTGGTTTTCTAAATAAGAGTCTAACAGGCCAATTAATTGTTAGGTTATCAGGCAGACTGGGGGAGTTGTAATCACTGTTTTCAGATTTTAAATTGGTCCCCTGTTTACACAGTCTTTGAAATTATTTACTCTGTGTGCTCTAAGTTTTTCATGGGACCTCTCATCCTGCTTTTCTTTGCATGCACTGCTTTGAAGCCATCTGATACCCTGGAAGCTTTCTGAACATCAAACACTTCCCTGCCACCTATTTCATTCAGACTTAGCTTGTGGTTAAAAAAATTTCAATCAATTGCTGTCAGTCAGAGCCAGGATTGCAGTTACACAGGGACTTTATGAACTGCTCAGAAAATAAAAAAAGATGGTGTGTGTTGCTGTGGGTGGGATCCAAGCCAAAAGAGCTGCAGTGTGTTTGCAGAGAAGGGAAGTTGGTGCTGGTGCCTCACTCAGAAAGCAGGGCAGGCTTCCTCCACAATGGTTAAGGAAAAGGAGGAGTTCTGTTTGGGACTACAACTCTGCTGTTGTTCAGGACTTTATTCAGAATTGCAGTCTTCAGGAGCACTTCATGTTGGCAGGGGGTGAATTGTAAAGCTTTAACAAGAAGCATTTCTTTAGCCCGCGCCCTCTGACCTCCACCTCGAGGGAGAATTATAGGGGACCAAAGGGGGCAGGAGGAAATCCTTTAAGAATGTGACTTTTTGAGTTCCAGAAGGAGCTCTGCTTATCACCAGCAAATGTATTAACAACATTATATGCAAAATTCAGATTTTTTTCCTCTTGGTTCCCCAGAGTCAGGTAGGGAAGAGTTCATGCTGTTCTAGAGCCTTACTGGGTTAACTTGCTATGGCATAAAGAAACACCACACCAAAAAGATCAGTCTCTTTCTCTTTCTGCCTGGGTGTCTGTGCTGTGAATGCAGAAAGTTGTCCTGCTCCAGGGAAAACCTCTTAGCTGGACTTCTCAGAACAACCCCACTGCTCCTCCTGTCTGAAGTACATAAAAAGGCAAAAGGCCATCTAGAAATAGCTCAGCAGTGAGAGGGCCTATTCAAGGGCTGACTCGCTCATCATCAGGTCGAGTGGAAAAGCCATTGCTTGTGGTGGGATGGCCAGTGACCTGTAATGATGGGATATTCCTGGGAGAGTAGGCTGTGTCTCTGGGCTCTGAATAAAGGGTGTCCCTCCTGTGCACACAGCTTATGCTGCGTTTTGGTGAGCTTTTCTACAAAAGTATGTTAAATAGGATCAGGACGTGCTTTTTGAAATCCATGTTTTGCCTTCATTTCTGGGGTCTTCAGTCACTGTGCACAATGCATGATACTAGCTGCGCATTTGCAGGGGCTTTAAAATTAGAGTATTACTTGAGGCTTTGTTAGATAAATATTTCTTTCATTTATAATTCAGTTCATCTATAGGGAATTTCAACTCGTATCCTTTTTGTAGGTGTTCTTCATAAACAAAGGTCATTTAATAATATTTTGTCTGTGATTGGCAAAGTTTATACGAATATTAGTATAACTTGTTTGTGCAGAGACACAACTTAATAATTATTCAGAGCAGCATATAAAAATACATCAGGAAGGGTACCTGCCACTTAACTGTTTATAGCACTTAAGAAACAAACAAATTTTTTTCACGGTCTGAAATATTTGTCTCCACCTGTAATTAGGGATTTTAAAAATAGGTATGCACCAATATTCTTGCTATTTGTAGCCACTTTCAAAAGGAAGCTGTACTTCTGCTAGGCTGCACAGTTTCACTGAGCTTCATTTGAGTGGAGACACGTTTAGCCTCTGTGATGCCTGAATCTTCAATTATAGACTGAAATTTTCAATATTTATTTCCAACCCAGTGTGTTTTCAGCTCCTCCTGTTGTAAATTAAAAAATTCATGAAAGAGGAATTTTATTTGAATTGTAGGATGCTTTAAAAGGTGCACTGTTGTGTATTGGTCTAACAGTTTGGTTTATACTCTTGCCTTTACC
This sequence comes from Cnemophilus loriae, assembly GCA_013397755.1. Classification (NCBI taxonomy): domain Eukaryota; kingdom Metazoa; phylum Chordata; class Aves; order Passeriformes; family Corvidae; genus Cnemophilus; species Cnemophilus loriae. The sequence continues at coordinate 442,069 of VZTF01000272.1, read as the reverse complement.
TGTCTTGTTCTCTTATGCTGTAGAGTTATGTTTTAGGGAAAAGTAAAGTGATTTTTAAAATTACTTCCAAGGAAACTTATTTCTTGCTGAGAATGTTGCCATAGCAATGAGTTATAAGTCTGAAATTCCTAAAGGTTGACTTTATCATCTTGTTTTCTGATATAGATTCATATCCATCAATCGGAGGAGTTGCTTTGGAAGGAAATTTCCGCAGTATCATAAATTCACTTAATTTGTTTCTTTGAAACACTTGTTTAACTTGTAAGCTATGATGTGACTGATGTTATGTTTTCAGACTCAGTTTTCTCTCCAGCTTAGCCTTCCTCTTTTTTTTTCTCTTTTTAGCTTTCTTCTCTTAGATATTTTCCAGATAATACCCTTAAAAATTAATCTACTACTTTAAGTTTTTCAGTTTGCTTAATCGTCATGTTGGCATCAAATGAGGAGGTTGTGGTCTTTCTCTGTGGTTCCAGAAATTATTATAGTTGGCCATGCTTTTCTTAATCAAAGGTGAACCTGCTGCTTTGTTTCAGATGTGCTCCCAACCATTTCTTCCAAAATGATCTTGGTAGATTGAATTGCAATCCTGTTTCTTCAATAAGGGTTTCATTAAATGAGATGTATTCAGCGAGATCAAGTGTAGATTGCTACACCTAAACAGAGATGCTCATTCAATTGGGAAAGGCTGAGGAATGATTGAAGCACTGGGCAGAGATTCCTCAGAGAATAAGCTGAAGTTTGTAGTGGATCATGCACTGGAGGTGAATTGACAACCTTACACTGTTATGGGAAAACCAAGAAAGGAGCAGCTGTAGAATGACAATTAAACAGGAAAAATTGTGAAGCTACCTGTTGTGCTGCTGTGGCCAGTGTGGGGAAGACAGTGTCTCAGCCAGAAATGGAGTTAGAAACACACCAAAAGCAGAGTGAAAGAGAAAGGGTTTTAAGCCCAGAGTAAAGAAGACTAAAGATGATGAGAGGAAGATAAAAAAAACCCTAATACATAAAAGGCTGTTGAAGAGTAAAAGTAAATTGTTGTCTGGGCTGGGGGCACGACAAGAAGAAACAGACTAAAGTTATAGGATTGTACATTTAGGTTAAAGATTATGAGTAATTTCCTAACTGGAAGGTTGGTAAAACATTGGGGAAATTGCTTAGGAAAGTTGTGGCTCCACCAGTATGTTTAGGTGGGCCATCACCAGCATTTAAATTTTGATTCTGCCCCTGTATGGTTATAGATGCAGTATATATTTCCTAAGAGGAAGTGGGTTTGTTGGATTTGATGCTTGAAACCTATTACAGTGTTTGCTTGCTATGGCTAAGAGTGGCAGAAGCAGCTCAGAGGGACACAATGATCAGTTGGGAATATGTTTTATAGCAAGGCACCACATAGAAATTATTTGTTGTAACAGTGATGATGGTGTGACATGATGTGATTCTTCCTTTTTTTAAAGTATGTAGTGGAGTATGCAGGTGATGCTTCCTGAATAGGAATATCCATACCCCCCCCTTTAGGGATGAACACCTTAGCTTAGGTCTTCAGGAGTGTCTTGAGTACAGACAGGGACAGGAACAGCCCAAAACTGAGCAAGTGCTTGAACCTCTGCTGGCAGGTGGACGTCAGGATGCTGGGGCTCAGCTACTGCACCAAGGGGCATTAACAGAGGACAAAAGCTGATGTAGCCCTTTCACCCACCTCGTTCATCTTCGACCACAGACTGTCTAGATGGTGTAAAGAAATAACCGTGGTGCTTTGATAAGCTGCATTACTAGGAAGTCTCAGTCCTCTGTTTTGTTGTTCTGTGATGGTACTGTTGTAGCTGTTCTTGAACTTTGTGATGAAAAGAGGGACAAAGGTGAGTTATATTGGGGGGGTTTAATGAAACATTGACTAAATGCTTTGAAAAAAAACACCCTGAACTGGTAGGGAAAGAAGGCAAATTACTTGTTCGGGAGTAAATCTTGCAAGTTTGTGGATGTGGTGGGTTTAATGTGTGATAATTTGCCAATCACCCTGTGGGAATTCTTTGCTTAAAAGGGTGAAACTTTCTAGAGGAAACTGCCTGTTTGGCTCAATAATTGGGGAACTGTCTCATTAGGGAAGGATAAAGTACAGAACTGTCAGACAGTGGACCACAATGTTGGTTATATGAGACAGCTCATAAAAGCCAGGGATTGCTGGAAAGTCTACATCATAAAATGTAGAGGAAGAGAATGTTTGATGTTTCTGTGCAGAGGAAATTGTGCTTCATTTGGATTGAAAGAGAATTAAAAAGATAATAAAAGTAGACTAAAGAGATTCTTATTTGCATGCACGTCTCAGCTGTGCGGAGTCAAGTATTTAAGAAGCTTGTCATTATTTCAATAGCACATTCTTGTGATGGAAATTCGTACTAAAAGTTGATGGCATATACAAATTCCTATCAAATCCCAGAGAACTGGTGAGCTGTGGCCATCAGGCTCTGTGCAGAGCCATCGCTGTCCTCGTATCTTGCTTCCTTTCATTGACCTGTTCCCTGTCACCTTGTTGGCAGTTTGTAGGCTCTTCAGGAGGGCTTGTATTTGCTCTGTAAGGGCAGTCAGTGCAATCCCTGTTAAGACTCGTGGGATTCTCGGCAGCAGCAGTAATGCGAAAAACGAGTTGCTACAGGGTTGGTTTCTTTGGGTTTTTTTTTGGCACTGACTGCAGTGATTCTTTCCATCACCAGAAGTGGAGTCAAATTTTGCTGAAATTAGAAATCGCTTATTCACAGGTTTTTCTCCTGGAGGTACCTTCTGTGATGCCTAAAAACGTATGAAGGGCTTTCTGGAAGATAGTGACTTATCAGTACCAGATTATTTTTTTTCCCTTGCAATTTGATGTTGAGGAAGAGAATGTGTGATGCTGCATTTTATCACTGCGTGGTGCTCCCAAGGTCCCTGTCACTTGGCTTTTTTATGTCTGATAATTTTGAGACACTTCTGTACATCCCGTTTGCATTTTTTAAACATTAGCTTATCTATGCAAAGAACAAACAATAGCATGAAATTTGTCTGCTTTTTTTTTTATTTGAAATCAGTCAATTTTTCAAATAGCAAATTAAAAACTCAATCATTTTGAACATTATTTTTATATTTACATAGCTAATATGAAGCAAAGAAATGAGCAATTAAAAGCATAAATTATTCTGTGTATCAGATGGGCATCATAATACTTACTTAGGTTAAAAAAAACTAAATCGTGACTGCATAATATCTATTTAGGATCAGAGTAGATATATTAGAAAGTAATTTTGAGGAATAATCAGAAGGGCATGCTTTTGTGAGCCTTATTTGACAACTCATTAAATATGATTTTCCTGAATTGCTAGTAGTTGCTTGGAGCCATTTACATTATGCAGAAATGATATATTAAATCATAGTTACATATAAAGAAATAGCCATGTTCAGTAGTCAGCTACAAAATTTATACCCTTACCTGAGAGGTTTTTTAATATTATTCCTGTGGGATGATGTCACGTTATCTTTTAAGGTCTCTAAAGTGTAAAACCACTGTAATTGGAGTAATATAATTTAAGTAATGTGACTGATACTGCAGTATTTATCCTGATGAAATATTAATTTCTTTCATCTGAAAAACTGTTCTCACCGAATATAGAACTACACACAGTCCATATTCAAGTAAACAGTTTAGCAGCCTGATTTTTCAAAGCTGACTCCCCTATCAACTCCTAGGGATGCCTGCCAGTTAGGATTTAGAGTTTTGTTCATAGCAGAGATGAAAACAAATATAACAAATAGAGTTAGTTGCTTTGGTAACAGAAAATAAGATATAAAAGATGTGTTACTGTAGTATGACTTCCCGTGGCTTGTCATGGAAGGGCATCACTGCTAGGGGAAAGAATAATTTTAAATTGGGACAGTTATAGGTAAATGAATTTTTCATTTGCTCTTGTTATGCCTTTCCTAAAAGATGACTGTGTGAGCGAAAGCTGTAAGCCAAGAACACACGTTTCTGCAGACTGTAATTAGCTTTAGCACATTTAGTTTACTAGTGGTGTTACTAAAAATTATTATTTGTTCTATTCTCATTGAAATATCACATTGTAAATCTTTTTCTAAGGAGGTAAATCAGTGTATTGCTGGGTTTTAGGAGTTCCCGTACCTTTCTGAAGTTTCTTTGACATATACTGGCTGTATTAAAACTTTATGAAATAAATCTTAGCCACAGAACCTTGCACCAGAGAGGTGGAACTCACATGAGACAGTGGTATTGATATTGTTCGTACTGCTTGATGTAGTTTGGACAGAAACCTTGGGTGATGATGTCAGTCTTAGTGTTTGGGCAGAATTATCCACTGACACGTCCTCCTTGAACGGCTGAGTCCACACTCCCATAACCAGAGGGCAGTTTTTCCCCTGCTTGTGCGAAAAAGGAAGACTGAAAGCATGTCAGAACCCCCAAGAAAGGTGAGAGAGCATATGCCCAACAAATTTCTATTTTTTACTTTTTGGTATTCCTTAAATTCCTTTCCATTCCTGGAATGCATCCCTCCCTTAGTCAAGCAGAGAGACTCAGGCTTTTTGCAGGGAATTTTTCTGGCATGGTAGCGATGGGATTGATCCTCTTAGTTTGTAAGCAGATGATGTTGCTTCAGTGTGACTTCTCTGTGATGATTACTTTGGTGTGCCCTGGATTTGTCTGTGCCCACCTTTGTAAATGTGCTTCTTTGTGTTTTGGCATGTTGGAACCGAAATGTGCCCCTCCCCACCCCCATATTGTCACGTCCCTGAAGCTCAGCATCCGAGTGTTTGTGCAATACAGAAAACTTTGTACCTGCAGAAGGAGGAAATGCTGCCATTAATGATTCTGGATCACTAAAATGTTTCTGATACTGATCTTAAATCTCCATCTCCTACTCAGTTCTCGTTTATGTCTCAGGTCCTTGTTTTTTCCAGCTGGATCACTGCAGATCAGAATTTTGTTTTTAAAGCAAAATACGCAATGGTACAAAGCATTTCTCACCCTTCTGTGACATGTCAGCATTCCTGTTTGGCCGTTCCTTATCTATTCTTCCATTTTCAAATACACCAAGACTAAGTTTGGTGACAAGGACAAGCTCAAGACAAATGAAAATCATCAAACTGTCACTTTTACTTTCTTTCTGCTGAATTCATGTCTCCCTTGCATTCTAATTTCCCTGTTTATGTACTGTGGTGCCATACTTTCTTTCTTTGTAACAGAGAAACACATTGTTCCAAGCACGATATTATTACTTACTGCAATCTTGAATCATTATGTTGTTGTCTGTAGCTTTTTTTCTTTCTTCTTCTCACTCACTGTTTATGTACATCCCTCTTTGGATCCCTCAAAGTGTGCTTCATAGTGTTTGAATTCCATAGGATATTTATTTATCCATTTTTCTGATCTTTCCTCATCACCCTTTTGTTCTTTATTCTCGTGTGTCTTCATTATTTCACCCCTTTTGAATAATCTGTCAATTTTTTAAGGCTCTGTGACTATCAAAGCCGCTGAGTTGCATTAAATAGAAGCAAAGTTGTATCCAGGCCCAGATAACACAGCAGGTACGTAAAGATTGTTATTTGGTTATTTCTCCCTAACACATCTCTTCTCCATTGCCCTGGCAGAGAGATGATGAATGTGACATATAAGCTCAATTTTTGCTTCAGTGTTAATATCTGAATGCTCATAATTCACCAGTTCAGTTCTCTAGTTTCTCAGGAAAGCAAGCAAGCCCATAGCACCATATCCAGGGATATTCAAAATGAAATCGAGAAACTCTGCTAAGAGAGTATTCTGGTATTCTTAAAAGAAAAATGCAGTTTCATTAGACCACCAACCATTTGGTGCTCCAAGAACCACGTTGCTAGAGAACTGTGAGGTGGCAATGCTGCCTGACACTGGTTCAGTTGAATAAGCTGCCATCCCAGATGATGTATATTCATCATATTTCACCCCCAGAAGCTAATGACGTTAATGATGGCTAATTCTGCTTAGGCCTGATGGTGGCAGTGACTACAGCTTGTAATCAGGCGTTAGAAACATGCCACTTGATAAATTCATGGATGCTGAGCCAAATCACCTACTTCACTGTTCGCTTTAATTAAAATTGCTCGTGATCAATGTTTTTAAAAGCAGGAGCTGCTGATGTTGTTAATCACCATTTATTGTGCATCATTTCAGTGGTACATCTGTTTCCCTCATTTATAGCTGGGGAGGGAGATACTTTGCTGTTGTCATGGATTTGGCCTTAGTTGGGCTTATGTTTTGGAAGGCCTAATCCAGTGTTACCAACATCATCTATCTGAAGGGTTTCTGCAGGAACCAGAGATGATTGAAATAACTTATCCTATTCTGACTAAACACTCACGAATCTTGACCATAAAGAGCTCCATCATAGTCACACCATCCATAGTCTCTGAACTGGGTGGCTTGGATGTGGTAGTACAATTTATCATCACCCCTTTCTTTTGCAGTGCAGGTGTACTTTGAATAAACAAAATAATTTTTCTTTATTATCTTCTTGTTAAGAAAACCAGCCCTTGCGTTCTCCCCAGGTGAAGGGCTTCTCTGAATAAATATGCAAAGTATCATTTCACAAAATTACTTTCTCCTGAATCCCTTTGTACTTAGTCCCAGCAGAGAAGGGAGAGCTGAGATGGTTTATAAAACAAATGCGTGCACCTTTATGAGGTAGTTTGGGGAAAAAAATGGAATGCTACAAAAGAGCCAGGGAGATTCAGGTTAAATGACAGGCTCCAGAAAAGGCCTTGGAGTAGAAAATGCGAAGTTAAATTCTTACTAGTACCTAAATTACAGTCTGGACTTAATAAAAGCACTTTCAGCCAAATAAAATGTTATGTAGTTTGGACTGAATTGTGAAAGGTTTTGTTAGTTAAAGACAACAATTCCCTTGTAATTCTGGCTTCTGAGCAGTACCTATTTCAGCAGTTAAATCTAAAGAGGAGAATAGCAAATAGGCAGGAATACTGAGGCGTGAATGCAGCATAAGTATAGGTCAGGAAGTGCTTGAAACATCCTACCCAAGGCAAACTTGCAAATTGGATGAACACTTGTGGAGAGGCTAATGAGAAGCAGATGCTTAGTCCTTTGGAGTTCCAGCAGGACTGGGGGCAGGTGTTAGGAAGGTCAGGTGTTTGAAGTCAAAGTCTTCCTAAAAGCAGATATAGATACAGATATAGATAGATGTATCAATATATATATATCAGACATATAACCTTTCCAGTTCTTGTGAAGTTACGAACATACAAGTGATGTTGTTTAATTAAAATATTCCTAGAGAGAGAGAGACCTGGTGCTTTCCTGGTTGTGCATCCATTTTTCACCTCAGTGTGTGCTGAGAGTGTGACAGCACCAGCATCAGCAGGAAAGTTTTTACTGAGATGTTTGCATGTCTCATCTATGCATCGTCTGGTATGCAGAAGAGCTTGGATTTCATTAGAGAAATGGCAGCTGATCAAAGTTAAGTGCTCCTTTAAAAATTAGTAAGCAACAGTGGCACTGGTAATAGTCCAAAGATTTCTAATTCAGTAGGAAGAACTGGTTCATATTAATAAAAAACTTTAACTGTAATGGACGCGTGTGGAGGCTTTTGCTTATAAAAGTCTCAGGAAACCTTCTGTGCCTCTGTACTCTAAATTGTTTTTCTTTTTCTTTCTTTGAATTTGGCTCAGGAGATTTTTTTTTTTTTT
>VZTF01000272.1:227928-434341 GCA_013397755.1 Cnemophilus loriae | reverse complement strand
GGGGATTTTTTTTTTTTTTTTTTTTGTAAATTGTGTGGGTTCTGTGGACATCAAGGGAAGCACCATCCTGAAAGACTTAGAGTCAATGAGCTAAGTTCATGTCAAATGATGGCTCACTTAGAATACACTAATATTTTATGTAAAATTTTGGGAGGCATGAAATCTGTAAATAAAGGCTATGTGTACAGTGGATCACTTTCCTATTTTCCCCAAGGTTTTTTTAGTCTATTTATTAAGCTTCTCCAGAATACATTGTGATGTTTTAGACTGAAGAATAAATAAATCAAAACCTTTAATGCAGTAGGCTCTCTTAATGGTGAAGAATAAACTTGCAGCTACACTGCTGTCCTCATCTGAGTTAGTATCAGGAGAAATAAAATCTTTCAAGGGCTCTCAAACACAATGGTATTAATTGTGTGGACACATTGGGAAATGCCAGGTTTTAAGAAAAAATTCAACTAACCCACCAAAACCAAACCAGCAACCCCTCCCCACCCCCAAAAGAAATGAAAACGTTTGACTTTAAATTGAATGATCATAAGTGCTTTCTCCCAGCTACTGGGGATGAAAAGTGTGGACTCAGCTGAAGCTACTGGTGTCAAACTCCCATGTTGTGTATCTGAAGTGAATCTCATAAATTCTCAGCACTGAGAATGTCTTCAGCTGGCAAAACAACTGCCTTTAAGAAGTGAAAATCAAATTTTAGACTGGCAGAGGGAAGGCTCTGTACGTATTCTGGTAAATCACTCGTTACCGTGTTGATGTCAGAAAACAGCACCAATGGAAATGATCAAGGTGGGGCAGTATTCTAGAGCAGAGCAGCGTCAAAAATTTAAGTTTTTGCAAAAAGGCTCACACAATTTCATATAAATTTTCATTTTTATTATGACCTCAATCATTGTATACTTGGGGTTTCACTTCAGAAGTGCCTCAGCTTTTGCTGCAAGCCATTTAAATGTGCTTATCACAGACTATGGTCCCTGCTTTCCAATCACTTAAATGGAACAAAAATTATTAAAGGCTTATGGAAAGTCATAATTTAAAAGACCAGGATGCTGGTATGCTTTGAAAGCTAGTAGGTGACATTTGCCATAACAAGTAGTGATGGACAAAGCCCCAGCAGTGGAGTAATTGCAAATAGCTGGACATCTACTGGGAGCTAAGTGCAGGAGTAAGCCTGCCTCCTAGGACATGCCCTGGCTGCAGGGGGATGATTTATATGGGTAGATTTTGGATTCATAAACTGTAGCCGGTTTATGAATCCAAACTGTGCATAGAGAACCAAGGTGGATCTTATGTTTGATTTGTTTTCCTTGCCTTGGTTTTAATGTTTTTTTCCTAGCAAGGTAAGGTGAAAGCTTGTGTTTGGGTGACAGGCTTGAGAGTGAGAGCTTCGTGGGGGAAGGATTGTGTTCTGTTTGGATTGACTGAGAGGGGGTTAAAAACCCTGGCATGCTTTGAACTTGGAGACATTTCTGTAGTAATGTCCAGCATGGAAAAAGACATGCTTAAGTGATTAGGAAATTAAATCTAGAGGGGGACTGATTATAGAATCACTGACGGAAAGAGTGAAGAATAATGCAATTTTAAAAATTGTCTGGATGCAGAACATAGGTTGAGGTACAGTAGCTCAGAACTGGAAGGAGGCAGAATAGATAGCAAGTGTTGGATTTTTATTATTTTTATTTTTAAAATGAATTCTGGGTCGAGGTAAAACAAAATCTTGCATGTTTTGGGAGGTGACTTTAAGGTCGTATCCTCTATAAAAAACGGCAGGATGAGAGGCTAGCGAAAAAAGAATTAAAATGGAGGCTCTCTGAAAGGGAAGGAGGAAAAGATAATGAGGTGTTTACCAAGTAAATATTTTCGTGGTACAACTTGGGAGTTTGGTTTTTTTCCTTGGAAAAGCAGATAGGCAAATATGGACAGGGGCAGGCTGGAGCAGAAGATGGTTCCATTCAAAGCAACGCAGGAGTGCCTTGGCCACCCCGTGCAGGCCTTATGCATCTGTAAATATTTACATGGGAAGTGAAGTTTACTTCTCTCTGCATGGCGCAGCTGTTGTGAAACAGGTATCTCTGAATCCTAATGACTCACTTCCCACCTGTTACTTAACCGAAGCAGTGTGGAAGGATGTAAAAATACTGGGGACTGTCAATGGAAATCATAACCTGACTCGTTAATGCAGCCTTCACAGCAGCAGGAAGAAGGCTGTAACTTTCCCCTGGTACATACGGAGTCAGTAATTAGCCAGTGACATTGTCAGAATTGCACTAGTATTTTTAGAGTACCTGTGGATGATCTGTTCTCACGGTGACTTGTCACTCCATTGTAGAAACTTGTGCTCTAGTCCACACGGAATTTTGAAATACAGCGGATGGGAGAGGATCCGAGACTTTTCTGGAGCAGATTCATAAGAAAAGCCAGAGGTAAAAGGCTGGCACATCCCAAACACCAACTACTGCGTGTGCTGCTGAGCAGAGGGGCTGGCTCTTTGAGCGAGAGTGATTCACCTCAGCTCTTGGTGCTGCTGCTGGTGCTGTGTGCACATCCCCATCCTCTGCAGGGATGTGCAGCCCGGCACACCAATCTCCTTCCTTAGCCTGGGCTTGAGGCTGCCAGAGTGCTGGCTGCTACTTCATGTGGGGCAAATAGCTCCTACTTCTAATTCCCCTGCTCCCTCTCTACTTTTAGTTGACACAGGAGGCTGAAGGAGAGATTACAAATACATTAGAAGTGTGTTATTTTTAGACATTTTACTGCATCTTGCATGTTTTCCCAACAGATGCAGCTTTCTACGTTGTTGTTATTTTTTCATTACATAGACAGTGTTTAAAATAAGGATTGTTTTGGGAAGTCTTTTTATAATACTATCAAAGTTCGGAATGTGAGCACCATAGCTTAGCCTGAACTATTTTTAATTAGCAGTGCTTTGTTTTTCTGCATTGTTACCCAGATAAACGGAACAAATGGAGAAAGGCTAATTGATTTACCTTGCTCAATTTATGGTAATGCTTCTGATAACATTTGACATCATTTTATTAAATGTGATGGAGAAGGGAGAGTTGTGGAATGTTTTGTTCTTCCTGGTGTGTTATTTTTGGTAAATGTCTGGGGTGCATTTAGATAAACTACAGTGCTAAGTCTAAGCAAGGAAGACCTAAATATCCACTGAATTACGCCTATTTGCATTGAGAAATTAACTGTAATTAGCATTCAAGTTTTAATGATACTGTATTTGTGAAGCTGATAAGGCCTCTGGGAGTGTGATTGCAAGAAACTTCTATTGTTTACTATATGCAAATCGAGCCACTTAGCTTTAATTAGAGGTTGAAACCTGGAGCAATTATCAGCAGTTGCTTTAGTATTAATGAGCTTGACAAAGCTGTCCATCATAGTGTTGTATATGATTGAGAATTAGAATATTTAATCCCTGTTGGTTCACTGTTCAAAGAACGTGCAGCCTTCGTCAAGCAAAACCCTTTCATTTTGTATGCCATCCATTTCATTGGTTCCAGTCACTGCAAAGACTGAAATCCTTACAAATTTGTATAGCTGCTATTTTCTGCAGGGTGGTTTGAGAATATATGAGACAATTTCCTTTAAGGCTTATATTGCCAATATTTTTTAAAAAAACCCGAGTTGTTCTAAGAGCAGTTGCGTGGTTGCAATACAGAATTTAGTTGCTTGACATCTGAATATTAGAGCTTGCAATAACTATTGACTGATGAGTTTCCTCACAAAATTAGCTGGTGCCTCCTCATGTGTGATGGTGATGGATATTTCCTTTCACGTTCTGATTTTAGTAGAGGATAACAAAAGAGATAGAAAGGAAAGAGAAAAAGCTTATAATGCCTAGCCCCTGAAATGGTTTTTATTTCCCTCTCAATGGAAGCACTAACCATTAGGGCCTTCTGTTGCTGCTCTTTAATGCTTTTGTTTTTTAAAAGCAGTTTTTGTGTTAAAGAAGTAAAAAGTTTCCACAGAAAATGTATATAGCAGGGGGGGAGAAGGGGGATTAGGAATTGCCTGACATTATTGCTTCTGCTTTTCAATACACTGTTGAAAGTTTTCTATTTTTGGACTAATTCTTTGTGAAGCACTTCTCTCTTCCACAAGCCTTTAAGTAATTATAATAGGTACTTTATATAGGGGGATAGATAGATATAGATAGATAGATAGGTAGATATAAAAATGTAACAAAGTCTTCATATTTTTTTAATTATATTATCATAGAGAACTAAACCTAATTGTGAACTTTCTTATGCTCTCACAGGTGAGGCTGAAATGAACCCACCCATGGATTTTTTTAGCATTTCTCAGGTTTCTTAGGATGCAAAAAGCTTTACTGTTTTGAATGATGATGCAGTGCTGTCTAACTGTTGACCATTTGGGTATGAAATGTGGTTTTAGTCCATCTATATTTAAATACTGGAGGTTGTGTTTTCAACAGAGATGGCAGACCAGGAGCATTTACAGACCATTATTTTAGAGGTGCTATCGGATGACCCCAACTTTGAAGGTACAAAGTGGGGGCGAGCTGTGGAAATGGCTTGTGGCACGTGGGAAGCATCTTTTGGGGGTCCTGCTCTGCCATCAGGACGGATATCTGGGTTCTTGTGTGTATGGTGGGTGCTGCCCTCGCTGCAGGGTGAGTTTTTCCTTCTGCTGGGGGTCCAGGTTGCCTCCTGTCCCCATGCCACAGCAGAGCAGCTGCCACTCGAAAGACAGAGCCTGGTTACATTCTTAGTGTTGGAAGGCTCATATTGAAAAAGAAAGCCTTGTTTTCAGGGGGAAGGGCAACTGTAGAAAGTTTTAAAAGGTTAAACAACTCTGCACATTCTAGATCAGTATCTTTGACAGCTGAGCACACTGAGTCTCATTTGTTTGTAATTCTGAGTAAGCCAGAGCTAGATGGAGGAGAATTATGAATCAGATGTGGAGATGCTAATACCAATTTATTCCTCCTGGAAAATACAGCTTCTAAGCCATGTGCTTTTTGGGGAAACCGCACTTCTGAATATTTCCTGGGTGAACAGAATTGAGGTTCAGGGACTAATGCTCTATCTCATAGGCAGTCAGTTGGGTTGTTATGCAGCCATGTTGTATAGGAAATGTAGTATACAGTAATTTTCTTAGCTATTTCGTCTTTGGGAAAAAGCTAGTTAGGAATTATCAAATAAGTGATCTAGCTGGCTGATTAGAAGCCATTAATTACTAACTAACTCCCAAATCACCGTCCTTTCACCATCCTGGCCTGTGAATTGCTGCTCTGATTGTCCATAGTGGGGCCAACTTTGGTATAATCATATGTAACAGTAATCTGTATTTCACATGTCAGGTAATCTGATTTAAGCAACAGACCAAACAGGCCACTGAAGGATAAAAGACGGCACATAAGTTACTCACCTTAGTGAAGCTTGTTTGATCTGTGCTAGTTCATTATTAAGTAGTGAAAATGGGATTCATTTTGCCCTTTTATCCTCTGGCCTGAGAGGTAATTAAAAAATTTCTGCATATATAATTTCCTTATTGATACTTTCCCTGCTATTAACTTTATAATAATACCATATTCAATTTTTAATATCTAAATTACATAAAGCATTAATTCTTCAGAAGTTTATTTTTCCTATCTTTTCTCAGCAAGGAAGCTGTGATTTAGTCTTGCCCTAATTCACTCTGAAGGTTAAATGTGGTTTCAAGAAAAGCAGAAAGGAGGTGGTGGTGTTGTTTTTAAGTGCTCCAAGACTTTTTACGTATTTTTAGCATACTGAAAATTTACCATTATTATATAGTAGTTTATATTTAGCGTTTGTCATCTTTCTTTTCTGGCTCCTTTTAGTTATTATATTCATAAAGATAAAAGACCCATAAATTACCAGTGAATCAAAACCACATTTAGCTATAGTTACTTATCCAGTCAGGCAATATTTCTGGTTTTGTTTAGAGCTCTTCATGTCCCATTACTTTTTTATATTTATAGCCATTTACCCACAACATCTTTGTTAAATTTTTTGCAAATAGGTGACACACTCAGCGTTTCTTAAACCCTTCCAGTGGCAGAACCTTTTGTTGGTGTGTTTTCATTTTCAAGTGTTACCCACTTCGTTTAAAGTCTATTTGAAGTCTTAGCGGCAAAAAAACCTGGAGGGGGACGATTTGGGTATTTTTATTATGTTTATTTTATTCTATTTGAAAATTTGAAGTAGACTTAACACTAACATTTCTCTTAGGAAAGATTTTGCCTATCCTCTGATCAGATGTGAACCCTATCAAACAAGCATCGCTCTGAACGTAATAAGATTTGGAAGTAGGGGTTGCATTTGCCAGGCTGCCATAGGCGTTTTAGAAGGTACGGTGTTATTTGTTCTAGATATAACTCTTTGAGTTTGCTTACATCAAATCTCTTTTGCGCTCGCCTAAGTGGTAGCTCTGATAAGTTGCCCAGTAAACATGGCAAGGTCATCGCAATTCATTCCCGGGAGTTGATTCTCGCTGTGGAGCAATCACTTCAAGGCACACGCTTGTTGTTTAGCAAAGAGCAAAAGAGAGATGGGACATTGTGGCTGCTTTAGAGCAGCTTTGATCTTCTCTTTCCTAACAACGGTGCACAGTGGTAATTACAGTTCCTTTTAAAACGTGTTACAGAGGTAGGATAATAAGTGAAAAGGGAATTTTCAGTCATTTTCAGTGTCGATGAATGCGTTATTAACTCCCAGTGATTTTGCAGATGCTATTTCTGCCAGATGAGCCTGAATGAGAAGCGCTTGCCAGATCAGCTATTTCAGGAACTCTGTTTCCTGCACTCAGCAAGGGATGGTTCCAGTCAAGTCTAGTTGTAAATCCGAATCCGGGAGACGGGGTGTCTGTTCGGGCTGCCAGCATATTATGTTACCCCAGGTCTGATTCTTTTGTCTGGAGCAAAACTGAAAACCCTGCTAGAAAATTCCCTTTTTGATGACTGCAGCCTTGGCTGGCTGGCTGACTTAGTTCTGCATCATGGAAGGGCAATTAGCTTTGCAGATGTCTCTGGGCAAGGCAATGAAACTGAGGAAGGCTGCAAAGAGAGGCCTTTCCAATACAAAATGGACCACCCCAGATGGGTATTAGAGCATCAACGCCCATGCAAAAAAATTCTGGCATCACAGAATCGTAGAATCATTGAGAATGGAAAAGACCTCTAAGATTATTTAGTTCAACCATTAACCTAAAACCACCTGGTCACCAAGTGCCATATCTACAAATTCACATGTTTTGTCTTTGCGAGACTGACTAGGGAACCTCCTGGGCTCCTTCCTGTTTTGTGGTGCATGAAATTTGAATAAAGACATGCCAAGTGACTGTGACTGCCTCAACATCAAAATGTCTAAATCTACCTGTCACTAGGTAAATGGTATGTAATTTTTTTTTTTGTTAAAGGAAGAATCTGGAATTGTTTTTTAAGTTAAAGAGTTTAAAAAGTTTTAAGTTTTAAAAATCATTCTAACCCATAGATTTGTATAATTTTTTTTTTGAAATCAACTTGAGTGTTTAGAGCAACTCCGTGTTTAGCAGAGGCTGTAATGGCGTTCCTAAGCTTATAAATAGCAACAAAGCTAGCGATCAGTTTTAGTAATCCATTGGCAGCATTGCTTACCAAAAAAAAAGTGTACATTTTGAAATTACTTCAGCAAAAAGCTAATCAAGCTTAGTCACACTCTCTGAATGACTAACTTCTGCCTAGCAAGTTTGTTTGATTCTACGTATGCTACAAAAATTGCGGTTTTGTGGTTTCATGGAAGATTATCTAAACTAAGAGCTTTTCAGAACAACTCTGCTGTTAAAGAACTTGAGAGGATTTCCTTTATTTTTTTTTTTTTCACTTGTTTTTCCTCTGGACAATATTGCAGGACTAAGCTTGTCTTTCATTATTTCGTTCAGTCTTGACAGTTGTAGCTCCTAATATGCTTTAGTTATCATTCTCTACAACAGTTTTGATGCAGTGAAGGAAAATAATTACAGCCAGTCAAAACATTCATGTGAAGCTGCAGCATCTTTGTTCATGTTACATTAGAAAGTTGAATCTCAGATTCGTAATTTGAAATTTATGTGCCATAAAATTGGAAACCAGAAAAGAATTTCTTGAGCAAGCAAATAATATAGCACCTGTAGCAACACGACTGCAATCTGTTTCCCATGTTATCTTTAAAATGCTGATTTTTTTAGAGATCCATCAAAACCTCTGTTCCTAAGAGATTATTTTTATCAGATCAGTGGGGAAGGTTTCTAAGAGGACTTCTTTGATTCATATGCATTTTCTTGTATAACCTGAAGGAAAACATTTGTGGGACTGGTAAATGTAAGTAAAATTCATTAATTGCTACAATTAAGTTAAAGAATTATTCTAATAATTTTTTTTCAAAGTCAAAATAATATTACATATTCTGAGTAGATGTTTTCTGAAAAGAAAGCTTTGATCAAATTTTCTTGTGAAGATAGTGCTCCTTTGTAGAATTCACTTGCAACATTATTTCTAGCAAAAGGTGACAATCGAAAACATTTTCAGAGGACTTGGACTCCATGCCCTTTTCTTGAACTCTAAGGAATTTAAATGGAGTTCTCCATTGTTTATATATGTGTTTTTCTTGGATATCTTTTAATTTTATTTAATGTTTCACATATATTGTTATTATTTTACTTTATTTCTCTTTTGGCCCCTCAGTGTATCTGAAGTCTAGAATTCACAGAAGTGACTCAAGGGTTTCACAGTAGAGTGGCTTCAGTAGGAAAAAAATTAGTTTTACAGCATATTTGATGTGTAACTGTCTTCTCTTGAGAGTTGGTAGCAGGAGCGTTCGTAGGGAAGCACGCACATTCTCGTTGCAGGTGTCTTGAATAGCTCATGCCAGGACTGAAGCCATTAAGCTGGTGGTGACACACCGTTGTCACTTGCACACTGAGGAGTGAGTTATTTCGGAATCACAGAATCATTTAGATTAGAAAAGCCCTTTAAGACTGTTGAGTCCAGCCATTAACCCAGCAGTGCCGGGTCCACCACTGAACCTTGTCCCCAGCTGCTGCATCTTTTACTACAATCTTACTGCAGTTTTAGTTGCTTGTCCTCTATAACCATTCTGGATATTTTGAGGTTTTTTTACACAGGTAAAAGTTTCCCCACCCTGCTGACCTCAGTGGGATTTGATTTCAGTCCATATCGAGCTAAAAGTTCTTCTAAAGAGCTCTGTAACTGTCCTTGTTATATATTCCTTATTTTGGTCACCATTAATAATCATAGTGTTATAGATGGTGTTGAGGCACCTTGAAACCTAATTTGCTTCCTTTAGGCCTGCACTGGCAATATACAATAATAAACCTTTCCAAATTTGTATCTGTTTTTGTTGAGCCATCTGGCTCATCCTGTAAATAAAATATGGAACAATCAGGAAAGCATTTATAGCTTATCTGGTGCTGTTACTATTAATTTGAAATTCTTATAAACTTAATAATGTTTTAATTCACAGTCCCTTTGTCAAATTGTGCTGTTCTTGTAGCAGGAGAACTAGAAAGGTTTCACTGAGTCAGACCATGGATCTCATTAACTCTTGTGTCTGCTCTCAAGGAGTGGCAAAGAACAAATACCCGGAGAAAAGTATGAGCAAGGAGAAGCAGGCAGCAATATTATTTTTTTTTTTCTCTTTGTTTGCTTGTCTTAATCTCTGCTAAGCACTGAGCTGATGTTTTTTTCACAATTACACATAACTCCAAGCTCTTGTTTCTGAGTTCTAATAGCTAAATTACCGCTTATCGTTGTGTGAGTAAAGTCAGGAGTGTTTTTTCAATGCATGTTAATTCGCATTTGTCAACATAGCATTTCATCTGCCATTTCATCACCTGAGCAGTCAATTATTGTGGCATCCTTCCACAGCTGTTTGCAGTGGGATTTGTTTGTGAGCTGTCTCAAATAGCTTTGCCCAGGCACAGGTCCCCACCACAGGGCAGGGTTGGTGGGGGATGTATGCATGCTCTCTCTGTGGCAGTCTGTGTGGAGCCTTAGGGGTGAGGTGACAGTGGTGTGGCTGTCCCAAGACTTTAATTTTAAGGCTTGTAGCCCTTCAGAACGTTTCTGTGAGGGCTGAACTGCATGTGTCAGTGTTAGAAATGCTTTTCAGATTTTGTTGAGCTTCCTTTCCTTGCCTTCATTTCTTGGCTAAAGTTTTTGAAGTAGATCGTTGAAGCTTTCTTACGGCATTGGAGATGGCTTGCTGGCTCTTCAAAGTCCTTGTAGTTTGACACGCCCATCTGAATTGGCACCTGTCTTAGTCTCATTTCGCTTTTAGAGGAAACATGTTTAAAATCAGAAAAAATACACCTGCAAGATGTTGGGGGTGTTTTGGTATGGGTAAGGCTTCTGACACAAGACACCCCTTTTCCTAGATGATAGTCCAAATCTGACAGATTTTATAATTTTACCCCTTCTTTTGGAAATTATGCACCCAGTCGTACTGCTGCTGGCTCTGAATGACCAGACTGCCTTTTCTGCTCATATCATTGCTTGTGCTGTTATTGTTGTCCATGTTTTATTTCATAATTGGTCCTTTCTCACAGGATTGCCAGAGAAGTTCCTCAGCACATCCTTTTTCCATGGCACTGGCTAAGGCATCTTTGGTGAGCCGCTTATAGCACCCAGGCTGCAAATTTTGGCAGCAGGAAACGGAACTAAACTGCTGCCAGCTTTTTTAGATAGATACTGATGAGACACATTGGGATGCGTGGCTCCAAGTGGGGAGCGCAAGTCAACAAATGAGTGCTGGTGTGAAATAATAAGGGAGTTTTGCTTAACATTTACTTCCTTGTCTTTCATTTGTGCCTTAAGAACATTACTGTCAAAAGATATTTTTTCTCCTCAGAATCAATACCACACGTTTGTGGTGATGTGTTCTTGGGGAAAAAGATGGAACTACTCATCTTAGGCAGCATCGGTAATTTGGATGGGGTGCATTTTGTGGGGGAGGAGTTGGTTTTGGCTGCTTATTGCTGTGGTTTTTTGTTTGGTTTTGGTTGGGTTTGGTTTTTTAATTAATGTTAAATATGTCGCATTAGATGGTATAGATGTGTTAATCTTCTGCCCGGATATGTCTCTTTTTTTGATCAGTGTGTGCCTGGGAAGAAGCAGCACTTTCCCTACCTCCTTAGAGAAAATTCTTTTAGTTTGATGAGGACTGTGAGGAGTGTTTCTGTTTTAATTATTTGATTATGTGCCTTCCAAATAAACTTTCTCCTAAAGGAGTATTGTACAGGGGGAGTTAGAAAAGCTCATTAATGGTGACAGGATATAAAATAATAACCAGTAAGAAAGGATGTGACTGAGTCGTGGGATTGTGTCTAACTGATGATATCTTGCTCTTAAACAACTACTTTAAGTAAAAAACAAAGCCCTGGCCTCGTTCTTGCCTGGCTAAGTGATGCTTCAAGACACTGTCAAGGTGTTGTGTGAGATTTTTATGTTCATAAGTTGATAAAGAAATACAAAGAAAGATTTAACAGAGGATTTAATTGAAAGAAAAAAAAATAACTAATGCTTTAGTCATTTAAGAGACTACCATGGGACACCTTATTTTCGCAATAATTATTACACTTAATATTTTTTGATGATTCATCTTTTGCCACAGAACACAATTAAAATGTCAGCTTTTAAATGATTGCTTTAATAATAGTTTCAATAATTTCTCTGGCTTTATTCATGTTACTGGGAACTTTTAATAAAGATTTTTTTAATCGGTAGCAGTTCCGTTTCTTGATAATTAAATGCAAGTTTCATAATCTCACCACTTTTAATTTGTCCCGGAATGATGCGAGACAATTGAGAGGTTGGCGTAATGCTCATAGTCAAGGACACACTGTTTTAAATCTGAATCTTAGAAATCTTGCAAAACCAGAGTTTGGGTGGCTTTCAAAAATGCATATAAATCCATGCTTACTGTCGGAAAGTGATAGAAGAAACAGGTTGTGACAAAGCAGTTGGCAGGAATAGGGGATTTTTGAAGATTCATTAAAATCTCAAAATCTGATCTCACAGGCAGGGATAAAGCTTTTCTTTATTTCTGAATGATTTTTGAAGGACCACAGGAAGATGCAGCAGTTTAACTGCCTTATTAATCACACTTTACTGCTGCTTTACCCACTGGAAGCAGGGTAGCCTGAAGTGCCTTGCTGTTTTGGCATTACAGGTTCCCATTTCACTGGAGTTGGGTGTTAGCAGTTAATATTTTGATCCAGCTGAAAGCTTGGGGAGTTTTAACTGCATGGTGATTCCAGTGATGGATAGATTTGCAATTCTGTTTTGAAAGATTTGGGAGGGAGTAGGATTATGCAAGCCTAATTTTTTTTTTTTTTTTTAAATCATCTATTTCGAGTTCCAAGTCAGTTTTTGGAAGGAAAAAAAAATGACAATTGAAAATGTCACACAAGTCCATTGAGGTGTCTTAGTGAAAAAATATAGAGAATGAAAGTGATTGTCAAGCAGAGTAAGAAAGACATAAGGAAAATGCTACAGGGTGCAATTTCATGAATAAATACCACAGAAAAAATAATCTTTACTAATAATGAGAAAGTCCATATGGATGTGCATGCCTTGGTCAAATGTGAAAGAGACAGTCAGCACTCTGTCCTGTTTCTGTTCAGAAATGTCATTGGGTTTATTATTCCTTGCTGTATTCAGGAAAACATTGCAATTGCATCATTAAAGATTTTCAATTCTTTAGCCTCCACAAGAGACCCCCCCTACCCCTGATTCATTCTCAGAACTCACATCTAAACTTTGAATTGATATTGTCTCTTATTTAATAAAATATTAAATATTGTCTCTTATTCAATATTAAGAAAATTCAAGCTTTACTGAAACCTTTGGCAAGAAGGCCAAGTCATGTAAATTTATTTTTGAACTGTCCTGTGGCGGGGAGTTCCACAGTTCAATCTTATGTTTGGTAAGAGTGTTGGTGGCAATATGAAAAAAGGGAAAATAAAGTCATAATTTGTTTTTCTCTGTATTAATCACCCACTCTGTACTTCAATCTTCTTCCTTGTTATGCATCTTCCTTCCCAACATATGAGTGCACTGATGGTTTAAATCAGTGTAAAATGAGCCAGCTGGGACACCAAAAGCAGAGCAGCAGTACCGTACGGGCATTGGCACAGCTGGATTTGCTCTGCCTCATTGCAGGTAACCCTGTGTGATGTAGATGCAGCCCAAAGTAAATGATCCCAGTGTTTTCAGTCTCTTTTCATGAGGGGTTTTCTGGGCAGTTCAGCAGTCTTTGAACCCTCTCTAATTCTACAAAATACTTTTGGTGGTACTTGGTGTGCTCATAACAGCGCAAATCATCCGTGCTGACACCTGTCTACCGCATGCCCGACTGTTTCCAGAGCTTTCTGATGGCAGTGATTCCACTTAACAGTTTTGCAATATCAAAATACATAGCAACTCCTATGAAATATTTGTTATCTTTAACTCTGGGTTAACTTGATTTTATTAATGTCAGTCCATTAACTTTAATGGAATGCTTAATGTGGTCTAACATTCTTAGATGGTTTGTTCCTCTTTTTTCACCTCCTTCCTTAAGGCTAAATTCTTGCTTTCCTATTCTGCTGTGTCCAAAGAATTGTTTGAAAAAGCTAATACTCTCCTATGTTGTGAGGTCAGTGTGCATTCATGTGAAAATCTGCAAGGGAGGACTGGAAACAAAGGAAAGATCTTTTTTTAAACTAGATTTTTTTGGTAAGATTTCGAGAAATTTGAAACACGGCAGAAGCCTTTTTCACAGTTTGCCGTATTTCTGGAATGGAAGCTTCCCAATGAGGAAGAGGTGGAACTGTGATTTAAGTGAGCACAGAACTGCCATAGCAAAACTGTTTCAAAAATACCATCCCAGTTGGGTTTTATAGTGGTTGCATATGTCGTTGAGCTCCCTTGTCTTTTAAAAATCATAGTGCACATTAATTTTCTCTTTAGTTCTATATTTAAATGTACTTAAAATGTAATGGTCATGTTTCGGACTCAGGAAAAGATACAGCAAGAGCAACCAAGTAGATGTTTCACGTATTTACATCTTTTGCATCCTGGCATTACAATATGTTAACTGTTACTCAGAAAATATCATGTTGTTTCAGAGTTGTGATACTACAGTTTTTATGGCAACATGGAGAATACTTGTGTCAGAGTTGTTTCAGTATTCTAAATACTTTGTAAGTGAGGCAAATGAGGTTATTTAAAATGCTGCAAAGCATATTCCATGAACAAATATATTTTATGCTTTTTTTCTATCCAGAACCATTTAAAAATGTAAAAGAACAGTGTAAAGTGTTTGAAGGATTGTTTCTTTGAAGCTGTGAAGTGTTCAGTACGAATAGATAGTTTGGAAGAATTACCCTTCTAATGATGATTTGTGGCCACTTAACTGTATGATAAACACAAGAGTTGCATTGGCATGATGTTATTGATGATACACGTTCGAAGGGATAGGTCATTTGCTCCATTAGTTACACCAGCACTGCACAGCTGAGGTGGCAGGGTAGGACAGAATGACTGGTTGCTGGGACACGGGAGGACTTCTGAAGAAGCCAAGACGATTTAGAGGAATTGCAGAGGAGAGGCTTCCTGGGAATGGGCCAAACCACCAAAGTTTCCACATGTGTTACATCTTTTCTCCTTCCTTTCTTAAGCCTGCTTCAATTTCTCTTCTCTCTTCTGAACGGCTGATTCCTGTTAAGTTTACTGTGGAGGTTAGTGATCCTGAAGCGTTTGTAAGGTGGGAGAAAAACCTTTGTTATCTCCCAAGTGTATTTCAGATTTTCACGGTGGCAAATGACCTAGGTAATCTGCAGGAGAAAAGCAATGAGACCTGAGAAAAACCTTCTTTATAGATACTGCATGATCTAGGTCATGTCTTCTTCTCTGTGTCAGAAATAAATGGGGCAAGAATATCAGGAAGCTGAGGGTGAGGTCCTTGTATGTCTCTTGTGCCCCAAACCTTTGCTCAAAGTCTTCCTTGAACCAAATTAAGTGCCTAAAAGTTTGCAGTACTTTGAGAAGTGAGGAATGACTTAAACTCTTGGGGAAGCTCCCTCTAACATTTTATATCCATTAATTCATAACTAACAGCTTAGATTCATAGTGGTTTGCTGGGGGTTTAACTGGTAACTGTTCCACAGTGACATGTCTGGACGTGAACAGAGCCGTAGCACGGTTGTGTGTCAGCTTTCCAGCAAATTTGATGTGTCTGGACTTGCTGTGGAAAAATTCTTAGTGGGCAGATATGTTCTTTTCTCCTCTGTCTTTTGGATAGAGGGAAGGAAATGGAAGAGAGGAAGCGTCTTCCTATCTGATGCATATAAATATAAACATAGTAAACAAAATTAGGTGATTAGAGGCATAAAATTAAATATTACTTACTACCAATCTAGAAAACATGAATGTCTGCACTGTGGAAGTTCCTTCTCTCTAAGGGTTGAAAGTAATAAAAATCCTTCCAGAAGGAACTCCAAACAAACAGAGGAACAACCGAAAAACCTACCTGACAACCAGATGTCTGAATTGAATGTGAAACTATGAAAACACATGGGTGGGATCAAGGCAAAATGCAGATTTTAATTTTTTTTTCTCCTCCATGTTCCTGGTGACATTTTTTATGTATTAAGTCAGGCACTGGTTGGTTTCCAGTCAGTGACTTCTTGCCTGCATATTAGGAGTAAGAAAATGAGGCTGGGAGGTACAAGGTAGCATGAACTAACTTAGGTTATCACATCATGCCTGCCTGTGCAGTATGCCTTGAGAAAAATCACATGATTTAATTTGTCACTTTTGTTCTTTAAGAGTTTTATACATCCTCTGTGAATAGTTTCAAAAAGCTTACTGAATCAAAATACTGTTCACTGGAAAACTTTATTACTTATCACTGAAGGGTACTTTGCAGAAAAATGTCATTTTTCAACTCCTTGCTGTTACAGTACTGAAGAAGTTGAACATAAAGATTTTTTAATTGTATTTTTTAGGAAAGGAGTGTTTTGACTGTTCATGCAGAGGTGGTTGAATCAATTTCTTCGAAGTACCTTAAAAAAATTCAGCTTAGGACATAGCCTGAGAGACAGAAATTTGAGACTGTATTGAAACTGAAATAGTCTTACATAGAAGTGCTGTGATTTTAGAGAATCTTAAAGCTACTGCTCTGCATGCTCCATCCACAATAAAAATCTAAGAGAATTTGTGTGATATTAATCCATAAAGTTCAATTTAGCAAGAGCATAGGTTGCTGAAGGCATTGTATTAACCTAAATAACTTGCTGGATCAGGGACTCGAACATGAAGTAAAATGAACTCTTTCAACTTAAATGGTTAAAAATGAACAAGAGAAGTAGGTAGTATAGGGTAAACTTTTAAACTCAAAATTTTAGTGTATTTTTCCCTTTCCCCTTTCTGCCAGTTGCAGCCTGGTATGAAACTGCCAGTATCTCTTTGGTACAGTGGTTCTGTGGGTCGTACAGATTTTATTTGTTCAAATTTTCTGAATGTTACCACCTATTTTTGTAGCTAATGGGTTTTTGCTGTCACTAGTATGTCTTATGTATCATGTAGTGAGTGACTTTGGCAGTATGAAGGGATCCTCCATCTCTAAAGTTGGAATTCCATTGTTGCAGGTGAATTTTACACCCTGCATCTCTAGTCACTAGAAAAACAAAAGACTTTTTTGTTTGGTTGGTTTTGGTTTTGGTTAGTTGGGGTTTTGTTTGGTTTTTTTTTTTTGGGAGGGAGGGGGCGTTGTTTGGTTTCCTCCAATGTGCAGGAGAGGTTTCCACTCTGGGATGTTTATATTTAGCACCAGGAGCCTACAACACTTATCCCCACCTTTAGAGATCCTCTTTAGGAGAGATGTGCAGTCGCAGGCAGGTCGTTGCTTCCTCATTCTCAGTTGGACCATTTCTCTACAGAACTGCAAGAAGTGTTTCTTTAGGAATAAAAGGGAGGCTTCTGTTCTGGTGCAGGCTGATGCTTCCAAGGGCAAGAACCTGATGGATTATGGTATCAGTGCATTTATGAAATGCATCTCAATGTTCTCTCCACGTGGTTTCAGTACTGAATCAGCACCTCAGTGCAGATGTTACTGCCACATCCGTTTGAAATGAATGAGAGCTCGTTTAGTCAGGCTGCCTGTTGTTTGTATTTGTAGGTTTGTCTTCACGAGAGCACCTTTCCAGAGTCTCAACAGAAAATGCGAATATTATGGTCTGCCAGTAACAAAAATGCATTGCAGCTCTTCAGAGCAGCCTTACCTTGCTGATACTTCACTAAATCTATCTCAGTGCAACTTGCAGATGTCTTGGGGTTGGTATTTCAGGCAGTCTTCCAGCCTCTACTGTTCAGCATCTTCTCTGTCATACTTCAGCTTCTTCCTGATCGTATTTCTCTTTTCAACAGCCTTCGACCTCTCCATGCCTGAGAGATGTTAAATATAATTTTTCTTACTAGAGTACAACCAGGCAGTCACATCTCCGTTGTTTTCCCTTGCTCTAGATTCAGTCCTGAGACAGGACTTGCCTAACTGCATCAGACTTGATGTCACTCCATCCTCAGCCCTAATGCTGGTGTGTCTGGGTGCTTCAGAGAAGCAGTTCTAGTATGGAGCTACTGAAAAACAAGCAAAAGCCATTCTTAATGACTTGGGAGATCATGTGGAAAATACCTATTCTTCCTTACTTTTTATTCTTAAATAAAGGAGCAGGGGCAATGTATAGACAACTGAGCAGCTGATCTCTGACAAACTCCTAACAAATCTACTAACAATTTGCCAGACCTTGCTGACAACCATTTCTATCTCTAAGGTTGGGATCTTACTTCTTTTTCCTCTAATTTTGAAGGTTGGTTAATTAAAACTCTTGGATAATGAAATGTTGTTAATAACTGAACTGCTTGAGACCAGTGTTGCAAATAATTTTTAGGTCTGGAGTTGACCAGAAGTCTTTTTTTGACCAAAGAAATGTTTTTGCCCAAACAAAGCAAGATGTAGTAACCTGCTCTAGGCTAGCAAGAGCCTCATAAGACAGGGTAATCTCCTGAGCTGTGGGAAATGTATGCTTCCCTCGTGCCACAGCTTTCCTCTATAAACCTCAGGTGATTACGTCAGCCTCTTCCTCAGCTTCTCCTGATGTCCCTATTTTACTTATTTCAGATCATTAAATATTCTTTTGGCTCAATACTTGATATGGAGAAACTGATGACTTTTTTTTCAGCATTTGGGAGACCCAGGTTCCCTGTAACAGTCTGTCCAGTCGTCTCTGCGTTGACTGTATAAACTGGAGCCGCTTCAACAGGACAGACTGAGTGAGAGACACCAACTCCTCAGTCTGTTAGGTAGGGAAGTGCTCTTGAGGTATGAGGAAAAAGGAATTTAGCTGTTTTCGTCACCTTATCCCACATGTGCTCTGCTGTCGTACTGAAGGAACGTTTACAAAGCGATTATGTGAGAAATAGCTGTGGGTTCTCACAAGGTTTTAGAGAGCCCTTCCCTTGTGTTACTTGATTTGTGTATCTGAATTTTCTAGTCATTCATAGCAGAAAGCTTTATTTGATGTGTGACAGAAGAGGAAGAAACACGTATGAGTTGGAAAGAGATGTCAAATAGGTCACCTCTGAAATCGGTGTGTGTCAGTAAACCACCTTATTGATCTGCTGTGTTCTGCCCTTAAAGCTATGCCTGTGGCTGGAAAAAAAGTCTATTTCTTAGGAAAATTTGATATAATATGATGGTCTGCTCCACAAGAGCTTGTCTTTCTTTAGTCTCCTAAGTTCAATACACTGTCAATCAAGTGCGTATAAGGTTTTTTGTTAGATACTGAGTTGCTCTTTTCTGGGTTTAACTGAAGACTCTTGCATGTTGATGGCACTGTTTTGCTCTCTCACTGGAAGTTAGATTCAAGATGCTAGAAACCAGTATTCACTATCTCTGCTGCTTGTTTAGAGTTTTCCTTTGGGCTGAAAAAACAAGGTTTGTAAGAAGAAAGAGTGTGTTCCATATAATGAATCAAATCAGTCTCTAAGGGATGTTAATGAGTCTAATTACTAAAAATTATGTGATGCTTGATTGTTTTAATAATTTGGGAGGAGCTGGTGTTTTATCTTGACTGCAGTAAGCAGTTTCGATGACATTTTAAAAACCCTTTTCTTCAGGGAAAGAGTGAATCCAATTTTCATTTATTCTTTCATTTGCTTTTGGTTTCTGGCAAATATTTTCAGATTACTGTCAAAAAATTAAGATAGGATTCTGTTTTGGTTATCACAGAATATTAATTCCCTAAGTTATTATTGTACACAGTGAAGATTAGATAGGCTTGGGTAAAGGGCAGATTTCTTAGAAATATCTGTTGCTTTTTTTTTTTATGTTATACCCTAGAACCTTTGTTCTGATCTTTCCAAATCACATGGAGAAAATATTGAATCTAGGTTAGAGTCAGGCAAATAGTTATGACCTTCATTTGAGGCATTAAACCTTTGTTTTGGAACCGAGATTTTGTTAGGCTGAAGTGTTATAGTTCAAATTCAGGATGCTGAAGTGCTGAAGTTGAGAATAAGCTAAAGCAAGTACATGAATACCCTTTACTTTTGGCATAACTCGTGTAATAGACACCCAAGATGGCGAGTCACAAACCTTTTGGAGGAAATGGCCACTTTCAGGGTCTCAGCTTTTGAGGCAAAGCATCATCATTCCTCATTGTGGAAGGTTTTAGAGGGAGTTCTTACATGGTGTCTTTTAGAAATGAAGATGCAGCTGAGGTAGTGTGTATTCACCTGCTTCTCTCTGCCAGTGCATTTGTCACCTCATAGCCTCAATTTCACTGGGTTTCTTTGATCCACTTCATTTGTGAAATTACTTATTATGACTTGGAGATGGAATTAGTGATTATACATTCTTTTTTTGTTCTTTCTTATTTGATGCCCTAAGAAATTACGCTAATAATAGTTGAGAACTGTTTAACCGTTGCACGCCTACATTTAGCCTTTCACAGATGATGTGTAACTTTACTTTTCTCTCTCACTCAGTTGGTCTTGGGCTGGCTGTTTCATTTCGTGTTTTTCCATGTGCAGAGCCAACTTTGCTGATGCTCCTGCACCTGTTTCTAAGGCCAAGCATCTTTTTCTTTGTCTTCACTTACTGTATATATCTTGGTTCCGAACTTAACACTATGAATCAGATGCATAATTGTATCTCATTACATAAATCACCCATCTCTGTTAGCTACAAAGGCAGGGCACTTTTTTTTTTTTTAACCATGACAAGGCCTTTTATTATTAGCCATTATCTAATAAGACAAATCTTGACCAAATAACCTGATAAAGAGGTGAGCTAAAATTTGCCTAAGGAGTACCCATAAATTCAGCTGTATTAATACTGTGGGTGGACATGGATGCTATTTAAAACAGAACATTGCAGAAGTAAAATTGGTTGCAAGTCTTCCTTATCCATTTTGAGAATTTCTCTGCCAAGGTTGCTGTAACTTTTCTTCTGTTCCTTTTCACTTATGAAGCTTGGTGTTATCCCAGAATTAGCAAAGGCTGCATTTTCTCTCTTCCTTTAGCCTCTTCAGGCTGAAAGGATGTCTATGTATCCCTACATCATTATGTGTGATATATGAATATGAATGTAATATATAACATGAAAGAGATTGTGCCTGACGGATTGATTTTTTTTAAAACAGTGTTTTACTAATGTGCCATTCTGAAAAATGAGAGGTAACTGCTGAAGTATTAAAATACTATTACTTAAAAAAAGAATATCCTTTAACACAATGCTACGTAAGATAAGGATTTTAAGCTGTCTCATCACTATGTTATGATAGGATAAACTGGGTCGGAAAGAGAACCACAGAATGGTTTGGGTTGGGAGGCACCTTAAAGATCATCTACTTCCACCCCCCTGCCATAGGCAGGGACACCTTCCCATAGATCAGATTGCTCAAAGCAACCTGGCTCTGAATGCTTCTAGGGAGGGGGAGATACCAGTACATTTGTGTTACAAAACTTCTTTTGGAGTGGCTGGTGTAGACACACACACATCGTTTCCACACAGTTGTGGCAGTCCCAGACACAGTCCCAGACACACAACCATTCCTCTCTAATTTTGGCAGTAGCTTTCTCAGTAAAGACTCTCCTGCAGAGTTTTAGAAATGTCAAAGTCCCATTAATATCTAAGCAATGTCAATGAAGCACTTACCTTGAAGAGTTGCATGTGCCGTGCTACGTTTAGTCCAGGACTGTTTGTTTGATTGTTTCTGGTGGTGATAGTGGTGACAGTAAAAATACAGGTATTTTTGTGAGCAGTGCCCTTTCCTTTGGAATGAGATTAGTAGGTGTATGTACATCTGTTTGTGAGAGAAGTGTTTATGGAAATGGGGGAATAAAAGGTGCTGGGGAAGTTCCAGTTTACAGATGTCATAGCACAATGTCCTTGTTTTCCAGTAGATTTAGCTGTGACTGTATTAGTGAGAATAAATTTCATTTACTCTTCATGCTTGGAATATATCCATCCCTAAATATTTTAACTGTGCTTGATGTAGGCACAATTAGTTAACTTTGGTGTAATTGTTTTAGTCAAACTGTTGTAGACACTACAGATGCAGAGAAAGCAGCTTAAAAACACAAAGTGATATACCTGGACTGGGGGAAGAACATGCAGCAACATTATTGTATGTGCATGCATGAATATCTACTGTTAGTGGAAGTTAATTTCCCTTAGATCAGTATTAATTTATATCAGTAATAATTTTAGTCAAGGATCTGGCTGAAGGTTTCCAAGTATGTTAAATTCACTGAAGTCAAGAGCAATTCTACCCTGACTTCATAACAAACAGATTGAGTGGTGCTCAGAAGTTACTGAAAGATCCTTCTGTTAACGTTTTTATGGACACTGGGGAATGTGGTGTTTCTCAGAAATTCCCGCGTGGCTGAAGTAATGCCTCCTTCCATGTTGCAGATGGACACCCAGTTCTGCAGTGTTTCTTGTAGGGCTCTACGTGCTCCGTTGTGTGCTCTGTGGAGATCTAAAGAAATCTTCCCTTTCCTCACCCTGACTTTAGGCCGTGGAGGAATCATGATGGGAAAACAGCAGGGTGCATAACAGGGATAAATGGATTTGCCGAAATCTCAAAATGGATTTCAACCAATCTGAGTTTTAATCTGCTGGAGTGTGGGGAGGAAATCTATACTTCATTTTTGGCTTGGTTGGTGGTTTGAGCTTATTATCTAAGCGGGTGCTGGTTTCTTCCATTCCTGTTGTCAGGCTCGCCTACATGAACATGGTAAAGCTGTAGGATGTGAACTGCCGTGGAGTGAGACACAAATATGAATGGGCTGGTGTAGCACCATATCTCAATGATGAATTTGTGGTTTGTGTCTTCTTGTATATTACTGTGCTAAATGGGCTTGACAATCCCAACTCTGACCAGTGGATAAACGGCCTCAAACATTTGCGTAGAATTGCTGGGTTTCTGTGTTCATTAGAGGCTTATGCTGTGAGCCATTACAAAAATTGGATTATTTCTCCACTTTACCACAAATTTTCTGCAGATCATTATTGAGGTCAATGGCTTGAACGTTTGAAAAAGTATCTGCAGGGTTATTTGAAAAATCTGTTTCTCTAACGGACAATTAAGTTAGTTATTTTTAAAATATTTATGGATCTGTCACTAATGAAATTGGATGATTATAAAAGGGAATTCAGTGACTGAACACAAAGTTGGAAGACAGACTATATTTGTTGTTGAGATAGACATGAGAAATAAGCAACAGTGAGTAAAAGCCTTGCATTCCCCTCATTCCCCAATACATTATAACCATAAGATTCATGGTATCATCTAGAAGCAGTTCTGGCACTTCTACTCAATCAATGAATATACTACTGTCCCTTTGTGCACTTGAAAATGTCCAAGAGTTGAGTGAGTATTCAGAATGAAATTGCTTTTCTCTGTGAGGCAGCAGAAAATGGAGGTGATTTTTCACATTAGCGCATTTGTGTGCTCCCTGGTGTTAATCTGTGAGCTGGGGATTACATAAAAACCAGATTCCTTAGCGCTGTCCTGTCTTTCTTTTCTAAAAGAAAAGCTGTTTGAGTTTTATTTTTTAAAGTGAAGGGGGAAAAAATCACCTCACTAAAGCAGAAAGTGGTGCTGACCCAGCACAGCAGCGTGGTTCATTAACAGAGGCTCAAAGCACTCCCATTTTCATATTGGTTCTCAGTAATATACGGGAATCCGCAAAAGCAGATAAGATTTATTGTTTAATAATATGACCTTATCCTTTCCAGTGGCATATAAAAGATATTTGACAAAGCCTTGTTCAGTGTTGACTTTTTTCCTGCATACATAAAAGCAAACTGAAGTTTTAACTGCATGGAGTAACTTCTTGGTATAAAGAATTGTTTGGTGGAGAGGGTGAGGATGTTTCTGTGACCACAGATTTTTTTCTCTATGAAATCTGCCTGTATTTTGAATTATAATTAGTTAGTAATGAGCCACATGCGGACTAAAATTAATGTGATCTTTTGGAGACTGCAGCGCAGTGTTCTCTGTAATTCATGAATATTTTTCACGTAATCACAGAAGACCTGAGTTCGGATAGGGCCTCTGGAGATCTGGAGATTTTTTCCTACTTTCTCTACTCCAGGCATGGCCACCAGGAACAGGTTGCTAAGCACAGTGTTCCTTTGGGGTATGAATATCTTGAAAGATGGGAACCCCGTGACCTTGCTGGCCAAATTGTTTGGCGTTTGACCAGCTTCTCAATAAGTATTGTTATAGCAGGTAAGCAGTGAATTTTTTTATGCAAAGTTTACATTTTTGGGAAGTGTTAATTTAAGGTGGGCAGATGAGACAGATTTATTGAACAAAAAGAAAGGAGTTTATAAATAACTCTTCAGAGCTGAGTAACATCTCCACTGTAATAATTTACTCAAAGGTACCTCCAGATGAAATCAGTAAAAATCCCACTGTCAGCTTTGGTGGGTGCTTGGGTCAGATGAGAAGATTTGAGCTTGTGAAGGTAACTGTGTCACTGTAGTCTTTCGAGGATATGAATCAGGACGCCTACTTCAGCAAGGTGCCATTTAATTTCAAATGGGGTTTTTTCATCTTAGCTGAGGAGGCTGATTCATTTTATTTGTCGAAGTTGCATTGAAAGGAGAAAACATCAAGTTTTGAGGCAGTGATATTGGAACACATAATTGTGTTCTGCCTGTGAAACTCCCATTTCATTTGAGCAAGCCACATCTTCCTTTTCAAGCCTGTGTCAGTGTGTTACTGATACTATTTTGGGTGGAATGATGGACGACAGGTTATTTTGTCATGGAACGAGTTAACTGATTTTTGCTGCAAAGCTTATGAGAACTGAAGACTACCAGGAATCATTTCTGTTTATTAGAATGAATCCTTGAGGTCATTCTCGGGATATCAAAGCAAAGATCTTAATTAGGATAAGTTCCAGGTCTTAAAAAAAATTGATTGTGATAGCTTAGGAAATTGGAAAAGATCTGAAGTGTCCTGTTCTTAGCATTGTCAGAGCTGAAATTTTTGATTGAATTAGAAGAAGAGTTTTAATGGCTTTTTTTCTGTAGGCAGAAGAGACTTTTTTTTTTATGTGCTGGTTAAAGAATTTCACTTTTTTTTTGTAAGGCTTAATCTGTTGAAACCAGACGGAGAAGTGCACATAATTAAAATAACTCCTGCATTCCTCATTTGCATCAATCCAAGGCTTTCCAGTTACTGTGGAGCTATAAATCCACATATATATATATGGATTTTTATGTATTAATAGGTTTGTGTTATATATTTTTGTAGAATTGCAGGGAGACTTGTGCAATACACAGAAATAACCTAGTTCGGGTTTCTTCTGTTACATTTAAAATTGTTGCGTATAACGATTTTGTTAGTTTGCTCCCATTAGCAGTTTAGCCTAATTTCAATCCTCAGAGAGAGAGAGAGGGGATCAAGCTGCCAAATGATACATATTGCTGCCGGGTTTTCCAGAAACTTTAGGTTAGTTGTTAGTCTTTCACTACGAGAAAGTAAATCGTTTGATCAGAAGAGAAGATTAATTTGGCAATGTCAGCCTTAAGCTGCATTTGTCGATGTTGCGGAACCACCACCTGGTTTGACGCTTTTGCTTGCCTGATTTGAGAGCAATTAAGAACTGAAATCATGGGTGTACTTAAGATGAAGCAAACAAGATTCTATGAAGAGGTCGCTCATAGCTGCTGGCACTCTGCCTGGGGCTGGGTAGGAATTGCCCTCACAGATTGGAGGGGGAGTCCATCCAATTCCAGATTTGCTGTCTGACAGCTGCTTCAGAAGAGCAAGTTAAGAAGCCTGTGGCACACAGTTAAGGGATATCCTGCCCGTGACCTACTGTTAATCCCTTTTTAGCAGGGTCTAGCTTCAACTCTCATGCAAGAAGACATTGCATCTCTTCTGGAATGCTTATAATGCATTCAAATTTATTAGTTGCTATTTTTGTATACTGCTTATTTGCTGTGTAAAAACCAAACAAGCACCAAGTTGAAAACGCTTCTGCATTTTCAACTATTTTTCAATTTCATTCCCTGCCTCTTTGATCTCTGAGAGGGACTAGAAATTCCTAGTACGTATTTCTCGTGCGATTTATTCTTCCATCATCCTGTGGTTTGCGTGCCTTCCTCTTATTCGGTGCCTCCCGTGCTGTCCAGCAGGATAGCGATCAGAGAGGGGTCATGCCAGGTTGGAGCAGGGAAAGTGATTCCTGGTCTGGCGTGCAGCTTATGTCGTGCATGCGAGTCAAAAACAACGGCAGGAGTCACTCGCAGGCCGATCTCTAAGGCAAGAGGATGCTTGTGCTTTATTCACTTCAGTTAAAACAGACCATTCTGCCTGTTCCCTGAGTTACATTTAGTTTGCTGCTTTTGAGGTGCAAAACATACAGACTCTTCCTGCACGGCACCACTTCCCATGAACCGACACGGCACAACACTATCACATGTATTTTCTAGTTGTAGAATACATTGTAGAATAGATGGTGGGCCTGATACGTGGATTTTTCTTTTTAAGTGGCATCTTTCTTGTGAACAGTGTATTACAAAATGATTGCTATTGGCAAGAGAAAATAAAAGAAGGTTGAAGAGTTTATAGAGTTTCTGTTACTGTTACGAAAGTACAGTTGGTCACTTGCTATAATTACTTTATACTATAAAGCACCTATCCTGTCGAGCTTCACTGTGATTTTCTTATAGCTCTGTTTGATTTATGGTACATACTGAGCCCTCTTGGAATGCTGCTATGCATTAGTATGAGCATAAATCTTTGATTTTCTTTTTGAATTCGACATTTTTGCTTACCCCAACTTGCCACTATTAAATTCTATAATATCCTTTGCATTTATTTTCCAAGAGTCAAGCCCATGGTGGCCAGCTATGTTTTGTTCTCATTATAGGTGTTAAAATGATGAAAGACCCTGTTCTTGAGCTCTGCTGCCCTGGGTGCATCTCAGCACTTGATTGCGTAATGCTTCTCTGGGCCTTTTAGTCCCCATAAAAATGAGGGGAAATGACAATGTATGGAACATATTGGTGAGGTTTGGGGTTCTTTTTTTACAGCTGTTTGTCCTGACTATGCTGCATTTGAGCAGCGATGCAGTAAAGGTGAAGGGTAACCTGGAAAACTTGAAAGCTTTAAAAATAGTTGGAGAGGAAAAACCTTTGGCAGCTGGAGCAGAAAAGGGAAGACTTAACAGACACATTTCCAGCTTCCTAATCAGCAGCAACAGCAGGCTGCTGCTGAACCAGCTTGGTTCTTTATTATTTATGGTATACAAGCTATTTTAAAAGAGCTTCATAATAACAGTCCCATTTCATTCCTGTCTTTTCTCTAACTGCTTTTCCTCCACCACTTCATTTTCAGCCCCAGCGTTTCAATTGCGTGGCGCACCGAGAATTGCCATTTGCCGCTGGTTTATGGTGGAATATGTTCATGCTCAGTAGCGAAAGCACACTGTGTGTAGATCCAAGGTGATCTATTTTGTCTCGTACGTTGGTTTTGAATTTGCTGGTTTTTAAGAATGAATGGACGGTGCGCGAGCCGAATGCGGCACTGGGAGGATGTAGCAGCTCAGCCAAATCTATCACTGACTTTAGTAAGTGACAGAGGCAACGCCGAGGCAATCAGTGCAACTGTCTGCTGTGCCTGCCAAGTACCTACGACTTGCATTATGTGCCAAAAATACTTTCCGCAGCTTGCCATATATTTGCTGCAATGGCTTGAGTCAAACGTGCTGGAGGAAAACAGCAAGGAGTAAGAAAACCAGTTTGGGAGTTCATTTCGAAGCTGCCACTTAGAAAGGGATCAAATTATATTCATGCACCCTCTCTTTATGGTGGGTTTGAGCCTTTAAAAATATTAAGCAGGGGAGTAATGGTTTTGTCTCTTTGGCCTTCTGCTTCAGCTTGAACTCCAAGTCTTCTCATGCTGATCATTTGATCTCTTGTTGTCACTCCCTTAACATTTTTAAGGAATTTTATTTTTTCCCTTCTTATATTACCTTCCCTCTACAACTTACAATTGATTCTGTTTGGCTAAAAATAATATTAGAAATACCCTTATCCAGTCCTGACGTTGCCTTTCCTAATGAAAATGATTGAAAGATTTGTTGCAGCCTGGGTTTAGTTTTGGCTGTAGTACAGAAAGAGCTTTCTTGCGAGTTTTATGTTCTCCCTCACCTTTGTGGTTATGAGAGTCCCCTGTTTCCTCCCCCTTCTACTTGCCCTTTGAAAACATGGACAATTATGTGTTCCAATATCACTGCCTCAGCAATTTCTGGAAGGTTTGCTTGTTTTCTTCTGCCATGCCAATGCTAACCAAGAAATCAAAGTGCTTTCCCTTTTGCTAGCGACTGTCCTTTTTGTAACTCTTGGCAGGGACAAGCTCCTCCCAAATGTGACTATTTCTGGACCTCCAAACATCCTTTCCCCAGCTCTTTGCCAGAGGGGACCAGGCTGATATCTGCGTAGGGATGCTGCTCTTCGCTCACTTGGCACTTGGCCCCATCAGTCTCCAGTCTGAGCCTGGCAGCTCCTGGGGCTCTGGAGAGCCACACAACATGTGTGGAGTTGGCAGCACCATGGGTTCTGCCCCTTTGTCCCTTAGTAAGAAGAGTCGTGACAACTCCTGAGGGATCCCAAGGTCTCCCCACCTGCCCCCTCTCCTAGACATCTCTGCCATCCAAGATTTGTGAGTGAAGACCAAACGAGTTGATTTGATTACAATAAGAGCTAAATAGCTGGTGGGAGATTGGAAATAAAGTTGCAAGGCGACCTTACCCTGGTGTTGCTGCCAGCCCAGTAACTGGCAAGTCCCTCCCAGGCTCTGGAGTGTGTCCTGCTGCTTTGCTGGCAGTATCCTGGCATGTCCCACTGTCAGACCACCAGCTGAGTGGCTTGCAGAGTCTCATTGCTTGTGAGGGACTCCCAGCTGCCATCTAATCCAACTGCCAGCTCAGAGCAGCTCCGGGGAAAGCAGAGAGTAGAATTTAAGAAGCAAGAGATATACTGACAGCTGATTAATATAACGCCCTTGGCTCTGCACAGAGATTAGGCATGACAGTTAACAGGAACAAAAGGGGCTGGGAGAAGGGATTTTGACCTTCATAACACTCCCTCTGTGCTGATCACCCCATCCATGGGACACCATCAGAGAGCAGAAGAGAGACAAGTTGGTGGAGGTGAGAGAGAGCAGGAGGTTGTTAGGAGAACTCACTAAACTGGAAAATTAAAAACAAATGCTTCTTTGTGTACTGTGTGCTAAGAAAGGAATGGAAAGATACAGCCTTGTTCAACCTGGAGAAGAGAAGGCTCCAGGGAAAATTTAGCACCTTCCAGTACCTAAAGGGGCTCCAAGAGAGCTGAAGAAGGACTTTTGACAGGAGCATGTAGTGAATAACAAGAGGAAACAGCTTTAAAATGACAGAGGACAGGGTTAGATGAGATATTGGGAAGCAATTCTTTACTGTGAAGGTGGTGAGGCCCTGGAACAGGTTTCCCAGAGAAGCTGTGGGATGCTCCATTCCTAGAAGTGTTCAAGACCAGGCTGACTGGGGCTTGGAGCACCCTGGTCTAGTGGAAGGTGTCCTTGCCCACAGCAGGGGATTGGAACAAGATGATCTTTGATGTCCCTGCCAACCCAAACCATTCTGTAATTCTAAGACCTGCCATTAAGTGAAAAAACATCATCACATGTAATTCTTGAAACCTCAGAGATTTTGCTTCTAGTGCTTGGCGTATTCACGTATCGGCATGTATTTCATTTGAATGTTACTTTATTTGCATTAATTGTGACCATCCCAAACTTTCTTTTTCACTTATGGCTTGAATTTGCAGACTTTCTTAAAATTGAAAAAATACTGATTAATCTCTGTGTCGACACATCATAATCATATCCAAGTCACAACATCAGGGGCGTATCATAACAAGGGATTGGATTTACTCCACTCCCAGGTACCTGCAGGGTGCACACGATATGATACCAATACTTTTGTATACAAAGCTTTGTGATGGAAACAACCCTACCATGTTTTCTAAAGCCACCCACGGAATTAAGGAGTAAGTTTACATTTTCATGCATTGATTCATTATGATGTAATATAGCCCTGATTTAGTGTATATTGTTTATTGCAGAAATATACAGGTAGAGCGTAAGATATAAACACTGCAAATTCAGTATAAACACAGGTAGGACCTTGTCCAAACTACCCAAAGAGAATGACGTGATATTTGGAAATGAAGAAGTTGAGCCCACAAAATAACAGCTGCAAGGTTTTTATCTTTAATGTCTCCAGTTGTGTTGCAGTGAAAACGAAATCTCTGAGCAAGAAAACAATTTCCATTAACTTTGCTCAGTGTTCTGCAAGGAGTAACTGATTTGAAAGAAATACTGAAAATTGCTAATAATTTCCTTTAGCTCTTGCTTAAGGAAAAGAAATACTGCTTCTGCAGTGGAAAGGCACTGATAAGTAGAAGACAAGTTACCAAGGAAATATTCTCCAACAGCGCTTGGGATCCCTTTTCCTGCTGAGCTGTGGGCGAGAGAAGTGTTTCAGCAGCCAGTTCTTCCATCTGTACTCCAGCAGGCTGGCAGCCAGGCATAGAGCCTGATCAACAGCCTCAAGGGGATATGGCTTACCAGCCAATGAGTAATCTGTTTGGCCGTTTTGTGTTTTGTAGATTGATTTTTTTTTTTTTTTTTTTTCTGTCCAACTCGAAATTGCCAGAGTAGCAGCCCACCTGCCAGCAGTCCAGCCTTTGCCAAATAATTTGTGCTGGCATCCAAATTATCTGGACAGTCCAATTCAAAAAAAAAAAAAAAAAAAAGAGCTGCAGACAGGAGAAGAAGAGCATTGAAGACATTTTGAAACTGTTTCTCTGACAGGAAAAGATTCTTTTTTCTGCAAAGGGATACAATTCTGTTTGATTTCTGCCTCCTAGGAATGCAGACTACTTCCCTACACAGTGTATGGCCTGCAGTGAGGTGCAAAGCAGTGGTTTAAG
This sequence comes from Cnemophilus loriae, assembly GCA_013397755.1. NCBI lineage: Eukaryota > Metazoa > Chordata > Aves > Passeriformes > Corvidae > Cnemophilus > Cnemophilus loriae. The sequence continues at coordinate 403,760 of VZTF01000272.1, read as the reverse complement.
TGATCTGAGCTGAGGAGACCTTGATGGAAGCTCTCCAAGAAAAAAATCTGTGTACTTGCAGGCACATGAAGAGTGGGTGGGATGGTTTGGTAGGTGTCCTTCTTTCCTGTGAAGTCTGTCTGTCCCCCAGCTGACTGGGCAGTGGGTTTCCACAGCATGTAAGGCTTGGGTTTGCTGAGATGGTGCAGCTCAGAGCTGTATTAATTAGCAAGAGAGCAGATTTAATTCTAGGTGAGCCGTTCGTTTTTGCCAGACAGACAAGCTAAGAAACTGGAGTAAAAAGGATGTGGATGTAGAGAGATAAGTAACAACAGAAGATGGCAGATGTGTAGCATCATCCAGCCAGCGTGTTCTGCAGGTGGGTCACTCTGGAAACTGAGACATCCCGGGAGTCCAAAGACTGGAATGCTTTTGCTTTAGTGGTGAAGGGAGTTCAGTCCTCCCTTATCTTTCATAATGCTATTCTATCATCTTTAGATGTCAGATGTTTTCTTCTGGCAGTGTCATGAGTCCAAAACATTCTTTAGAGAAGGAGGTGTTTTGTAGCAGATTTTAGCAGTTGATTCTTTGCAGTGAGAAACCCTAATGATGTCTTATATTTGGTTGTTCCTCCCTTTACATTAGAACAGTAGCTCAAGGGACATGTCCCATCTAGAGACCAAATGACGGCAGCCAAGGCAGGTGGCATGTCCAGGCAGAATGGTGGATGGAGTGAAGCTCTCCTGAACTGGATGGTGCTCTGGGTTTCTGGTGTAACATCTCCCTTGAAGAGGTTCTTGTGCCCGTGTGATTCAGTACGAGCGAGCTGCAGGCTACTGACTTCTTTTCAAACATTTTCTGTTCCTATTTACTTTGGAGGGAGCAAAGACCTTCTGCAGCCAGCGAGACCTAGTCTTTGGTACGTGAAGTTTTCTAAATAAATGTCTAAGGGGCATGCCGTGGCAAACCTTCTGGCACGTGAGCAAAGTTTTTTAGGCCGGCTTGTACAAGCTCAGAAGTGTATACAATGGTGTCCAGTTGGGCTAAGCAAAGTGCTGTATTCAGACTCTGCAAAGTACTTAAATATTTGCTTGACTTCACTGCAGTTTAGCAAAATGGGTAAGAACCTTAATGCTTTGTTCGGGGATGGGCCGTAGTGCAGGAATTTAAGTAATTTTCACAATCAGAGCTCGTGTTGTTTCTCAACAAAGGAAGAAAATTAGCAACAGAAACTTCTGTTAATTCGCAGTTATTCAGTTGCTACAGTAAATATAGCCATTTCAAAAGACTTATTATGAGACTACTGTAGTTGATAAAAAACATTTACATTTCAAATATGGAGAGCAAATAAGATACATTCCAAAGGAACATTCACTTTTGGGAGAAGTGTGGGACTTGAGTTACAGTGATTACCATGTTCTTTTTCTCACTGCATTGCTGGCTAACACACCTATTTGTTATAGCAAAGGAGAATTCATCTAAACAAAGATGCATTGTTGTATGTTGATTTTGGAGAGCAAAGTTATATTTAATGATTTCTTTTGTTTGCATGAATTTATGGAGTGCACTTTACCAGCATTCCCAGTTGCACTCTCTGTTGGGTGGTTTTCTTTCAGTGTGTTTCATTTGTGTGCCAGCATTGCTCACAAATAGAATATCTTGTGCCTTACTAGTCATTATAGGATTGTTTTTAAGATTCAGCATTTTCATTACTTTTGCCAGTGTGTTTTTCCCTTTCTTTTCCATTTGGCATAATTACGTGCAGATGATTATTACCTGCATAAGTCAGCTAAGCACTTCTTTGCTTGAATGTTAATCTTTGTCAATTCTTTACCCACTAAGTGTGAAGGTAATAATATTGCTAACTGGTTTCTGTGAAGCTGCATGCTGAAAAATGTTTCACATTAACAGGATAATTGAAACTGTAGCTAATGTATTGGTCAGAGTTGGTAAGCTTTCTAAAGGCTTCTTGCGGTGATCATACAGAGAAATCCTGTGGCAATTATCCTAAAGAATAGACAATGTATGTAGTGAGCTATTCAGACTGGAAATTCAATGCTTTACATGCCATTTGGGGTGCTGATTTCATCGCTCTCGCTCTTTTGGACATTGGAAGGGCTGTTGGTGGAGTAAAGTCTCATTCAAACAGAATAAAAGGCACCGTAATTTTGTTTTGTCCTGTAATGAATGATCCTTATGATTCAGTGCATGGGTCATGCTTGCATCCTGTGGACAGACTTTGTTTTTCATTATTTTTATGTAACTTGAGAGTTTTTTAAAGTTTTCAAAGTTTTCAAGTCAACAGAGGGTACTGAAAATCCTTACATTTCACCTACCTGTTTTTAAATTTACGGGCTATGTTTACTTCTGCATTACTAAGGCTGAATTTGGTTTTCTGTATAACATCTGTGTTCCCTCTGTCCCTCTTTTAGCTGTCTACATAAGCCAGCTGTCTGAAATTTTACATGGCTTTGAGTTTTCCCCTGGGGAAGCTGGGGAAAAAATGAGAATGAGAGGTACAATCTCTCCGTCTTAAAGTTAGCAGCGAAACTCTTGTCATAAAAGCACGATATCATCCTAGTCTGTGTGCTGATTCTTTTAGACAATAGGGCAAATTGGTTAACATAGAGATTGCAAATTGTTTTGATAAATTTTATAGACTGAGCCCGCATTCATTATAGGAGTCAGAATCACTAGAAGCAGCAGGGTGGAAAAAACTGAATGTTATCCTCAACTCATCTTTAGAAACAAACCCGAAACCAAGAAAACCTGTAGAATGAAATTGATGCCTGTTCATCTGTCCAGTTGTGGGCTTTTATGCCAGACTTCTGCCACTTTAATAGTTAGAATAACTGGAACCTACAGGCTGGTGGGTAGGGAGAGGATTCTGAGACACGGAGGTAGGGAAGCAGAGGGAAAAATAGTATAAAATGAACTTGGATGGTTTCCTGCCAAAGATGGGTTTTGTTTGGATTTGAAATTAAGTTTTTGGTTTCTCTAAGCTCTGTCCAGTGAAGTTTTTAAAGTAAAATGCAATATCTTTCCAGAAATATCTTCTGGTAAACTTCAGTTATATACTATGTAATAGATATTCCTCACCAAAGTACTGTGAATGTGTTGCAGTATGGTCAGAATACACTATTACAGTGGTTATTTCTGGGTTTGGACTGCTGTAAACTTTATAAATGTAATTTGCCTAGAGGGCATGGAAAAAGGAAGAAATTCAGATGTGTGATTACTTCAGCAGCTATGGGTTTCCCCATAAAACTTTCCAGTTTATGCTGTGGATGTTGTATGGATCAGTGCCCAAAGTATCGGAGTATTTTGGCATTCCACGTGCGTGCTGAACTGTGGCGTGACGGAGCAGCTCCGTGGAGCTCTGCAAGGAGGAGCCTCAGGGATCGTAGGAGAGCCTGGTCCTGTTTTGTCAGGGTAGTGTGCAGAATCGTGGTACTAATCCAGCTCTTCAACGTGGCAGCATGTTTTGCTTAATTTCATACAAAAAAGAGTAATAATCGAGTCAGGTACATGCAGGCGTTTTGCGGTGAGCAATAAGCAAAATAAAACAGACCCCTGGATGTTGCCAAGAGGAAGGAAAACCAGCATTATCTGTGCATGGCAGAGAGCCATGTGGTGTCAGGTGAGGATGTGCAGGCTTGCCCTTCTTTGCCCTTCTCTCTGTACCCTTTCTCCATAGTCTGAACGAAAAAGGAGATGGCAGCAGAAGGAACGCAGTGTGAACATACTAGATTTTGAGTAAGGACCAGACAATTATATGTCTGATAACTTGTGCCCCGTAGACAAAAATCAGTATTTTCAGTCAACCAGCAGTAGTCCCAGTAATCCCCTTAAACTGCCTCCCAGCCCCTAAGAGCTAGCACCTAACAAGGCCACAGCACTCCCAATACCTCCAGAAGTGGACTTTGGCATGACAAATTTAGCACTAATCTCGTTTACCTACGCAGGCTGGATTGATGGCTGGATGACAAGTAGTCACAGTCATTACTCCGACCCTGAATTTAGAGGATTTTGATCAGCATTAATATGCAAAGACAGATTTATTTATTTGCTGCAGTTCTCATCTGGACCTCAAAGAACTGATTTTCAGGATTCCTCCTTCCCCTTTCTAAAGATCTTCTTCCAAGAAGTCCCTTTGGAAGAGATTAGAACATATGAGCAACAAGTAGTTGTGAACTGATTCTCAGGATGCTGGATGAAGTACCCATGTGGACACCGCAGACACTGTATCTTTTCTCTGTCAGCTCCTACAAAAGAGAGGTTTGTCTTTATGTTGGACTTAGCAAAGTTCTTTTGACATGTAATTTCCAAATTTCATTAAGACAACACCTCGGATCTGGGCCGAGGACGGGAAAAATGAAGATTTGGAGTTGTTTGTGCAGTTCTGGTGAAATATGGTCTTTCCCCTCATTGCAGCAGCTTGTCCCTTCAAGGTCAGGAAAGCTTACTGCTTGCTGGTTGTTAGCATATCAACTTCCAGCAGAGCTGAAAGGTAATCTTACAGCTCAACGGGGATTTTACAAGATATTTACAGTATTTTAAGGCTGTTATCAGGAAGAAGTATATGTTTAAAAGAGAAAGGTATTCAGAACAAAAATTGGAAAAGGTAAAAAACAACTGTGCTCCTAAAGTAGGTGCTATTTAATTTTCTTTAACTAGTCTCACAGATTTGTATGATTTGAAGAGAAAACAGAATATTGTCTTTATCAAATTTGGTACAAAATTTTTTGGAGAGGGGAGGTAGTAATGTTTAGAAACAATACTCTTAGTAAGGTAACATGAAATTTAAGACCCCAAAGTTCCGAATTTCCTTTCATTTTTCACTATTGATTTCGGCTTTTGCTTTGCATCCACCTTCCTTCCTACTTAAAGGCATCCTTTCGAACACCTCATTTTACTCCTAGAAGCAGCAAATAAGCAACTGTGATCGTATCTCCTGGCAGATCTTGGATTAATAAGGGCATTTTCTGCTGCAGAGCATTCCTGGTGCAGTCAGACACCTGAAAAGTTATAGCCACCCACGTGTTTCAGTACACTTGAAAAAAAGTAGATTTTTTTCAGCAAAAGCACTCCAGGTAGTGCACCATTTCTTGCTTTCTGCAGTTGCTAAGTATATTAATAGCATAACAAATCCTGTATCCAGTGTAGATATTAATGAATATGTTGTCTCCTAAGATGGATTAGAGTGGCATCTAAAAAGATCCTGGCAGAATACTGGAAGTTAAAGTTGGTACAAAAAAAAAGGATGCTTATGGTATGCAAACTCTTGTTTTTCTCCTCTAAATGGCCCAGCCTGAGTAAGCTGAAAATTTTAATTATTTATACTACATTTACCTCCTATTTAATTGTTCGTGTTATTATTGACCAAAACATTGCACGTATTTAAAGAAAACCTAATAGCTGATATCCTTACTTGATGTTTGTTGTGAAATTCTGCGTCTTACAGATCTCCAGTGTTGTTAAAAATACGCATAAGGTGAAAATTGTGCTATATTAGAGGCATAGTTTTATACACACTATATTAGAAAATGCCTATTTTAGATTATTTTAATATAATAAATAATTGTTATTTTAGCAATTTATATTATTTCCTTAATAATAGGCAGTGGTATAGTGGTAAATTTAGTCACAGCAAGGTTTACTGAAACTGTTTTTTTGCTTACATGATACGTAACATTTATATGAAAGAAAAAAATAGATATTATATTATTAGTAATGATATATAATGAGCACATATAATATTAAAAACCCAGTTATTCTAGTAACAATCATATGTGATATAGGAACATATCAGAAGAGAAGAATAGAACTATGTTTTCACAAGATGAAGGCTAGAAAAGGCAATGTTTGATGTGTGTGCTGAGTTAATTTGAAGGCATCTAGTTACAGGTCTGGCTTTGTAATCATTAATAATCTCTTCCATTACTTAGTCTTTTTGTTATTGTTGTCCTTCTCTGTTATTTTTTTTGCATTTGTCAATCATGCTTCTGACTCTTACCTGTAAACTTTTTTAATCCTCTAAACTCTTTAAAGGCAATCCTTTATTTTCTGCTTCTCACTTCAAACTACATGCTGGAAGAGCACCGAGATTATGGTGTTGGATTCACCACTACACAGAGTACATTTTATTTCTCTCTCAACTTCTAAGGGACTTCAGCTGGCTTAATTAAAATAATAGAGACAGCTAAGAACTCCTGCCAGCCCCTCCCCCTTCCTCCAAGTCCCCAGGGCTTGCTTTGTCACTAAAACATAGATGGAATATTTTGGAAAAGGAACTTGAAAGCCTTAGCCATCATCTCTTACCCATTAGAGATATAAGGAATTGTTTGATGTGTTTTCAATAGGCAGAGAATGAAGCTGGAAAGGCTGATTTGCCAGCAGATTGGTCAAAACTGCAATAAGCATACAGAACAAAACAAGGTTGGTTTTTTTTTCACCAGATAAAATCTCAGACATACATTCAGCAGAGGGAAAGACTAATCTACAGCAATCTGCCACAGCTAAAGACACATGAGATCTTGACAGCCAGGATCACACTCAAAATGTTGCCCTGGTAGTTATAAATTCCTTCCAAAAGATGCCCAGTCTCTCTATCAATCAGCTGGGAAAGTAGTATCTCTTTTTTCAGGTTCCCTTTCCAAACAGTTTAGGCAAATCCCAGGCTCCACATGGCAATACTATACATTTTTAAGCTTTGGCTGGGCTCCTGCCCTAGTAGTTACTTTGGTACATTTTTTAGCTGCCTGTTTTTTAGCTTTGCAGTTAGCTGTGCACCGAGGCAAACAAACCACAATAACAACTCTCTGGTTGTTAGTCATGTCCACCCTGCACCCTTTGCAGACAAAAGAAGCGCGCACGTCACTTCCCCGGTTTGGATAATGAGGTTTTTCTGTCAGCGCATTCACCACCAGACGCCCCTCTGGCTGCTACAGCTGCAGTCTGTGTGGGCTGGCACGCGAAGGCTTCGTCATGAGATCTCTGGTGTGTGGGTCTTGCTTCCAGGAAAATGATGTATAGGGTCTTCTTCCACCCCCCTGTAATTAAATCAGCCCGTGATGATGATTGAATTATTGGTCTGACTGAAGAAAATCCATCTTCTAGCAAGTTGCTAAAGTGGCAGGAATGATTTGTGTTGTCCGAGGAATTAACCAGAAAAAAAAAAATCTCGTGGATTTTGGGCAGCGATATGCTGACAAATTAAGCCAGAGCAGGCTTTGGCATAACCATGTTCCTGCTAACACCCAAATGGCAGTGACACGGTTGGTAGAAGAAAGGTAACGCATGTAACCATCTTCGGAGAAGGGACGCCTTAGATTAAACTACCTAAAAATAGCTCCAGGAAGTAACCTACAAAAATAGGTTAATTAAATAGTGAATGGGCATTGGGAGAACAGACAGGGACTAATGTGATCATTAACTTGACTCTGTGCTAAATTTATTCAGTAGCAGAATTCAATTTTTCCCCAAGGTTAAAAAATGATAATTCAGGAGTGCAGAGAGTTGTAGGGCAGCTGACGTCAATCCCCATCCCCTTCCACTCCCCAGCACAAAGCACATCCCTTTTAGGATGGCAACTCTGTATAGATAATAATAATAGTACATTGCACAATTAAAACTGCAGGATTTTCTGATTACTATTGTAATTTTTAAAAGGATATATTCTGTGGAGTTTTGCCATACAATGGTCAGATAACAAAGATGGGTCTGGTGAAACCTACTGTGTCTGTAGCTTGAGACAATGGGAAAGTGTTTTGGGAGGAATGTCAACATTTTGGAGGTATTCTCGTTTTACCCTGTTCATTGTTAGTTTTTCTGAGGTATTTTGCTTTAATGGTTGAAGCTGGAGGGTGTTGATGGATATGGAGCCTGTAAACTTCAGCTGCTGATATAAGATTAGTGCTCTTTACGCCTGTCTTTATAGTTGAACTCATGAATAATAGATCAGGTGAGGAAAATGCAGTACTGTCAAGCCTCAGGCAGGCCAACCTGGCTGAACTCAAAGACAAGAGAACAGTGAGATCTAAATAATCATTTTGCCAACTTTTTCTCGGTTTGTTTTTACTGGGATCTTCTGTTTTTTGCTGTGGACCGGTCAGCAGCACATCAGCTTCAGCTTTGGTGGATCAGCCAACTGTGGTGTACCTACCTTGCAAGGGGAATGCTGGCCATGATGTGACTGTGTATTGATCCCACATCTCAAACTGAAGAACACATCTGTTGGAAGAAAGCTCTCTTACTGGTCTTTGACCTGGCCACAACCTCTGCAATGAGACGGAGAAGGAATAGCTGGAGTTTGGTGTCTCTGTAGCACTGATGCTATTCAGTGTTGTAGTTCAGGATCCGGAAAAGCCTGGGAGAATTGCTTAATGCCTCCCAGGGTAGAGAGTAAAAGCTTTACAGCGTGAGGCTTCAGAACCAGAGTGGCAGAAGAGGTTTTGCAGGTGAGCTTCGACCTGCAGAGACATTTTCCTGAAACCTGGTATTTACTTCATGTTGTTAAAATGAACAAAATGCCATTGGCAAAGGCAAGGGGTGATGTACTGGTGGTAACTTGGATGTACTTAGTGAGGAGAGCTGGAAAAAAACCCAACATGTGGATGTGACCAAAACTAGAAATAGGCAGGGGGAACGTTTTGGCCATAGGGTTTCTCAGAGTGGCATTGGGGTTGACTATTAGAACTTCTGATAGTCATCTCCCCAGCAGAAGTCATCGTGCTCTGTTGCCATGTCACCTTTTAGTCCTTGGCCCGTGACCATGGCTATTTCCCTAGGCAGGAGCTTTGGGGTAAGAGCCACTCACCAGCTCAACCTTCCAGCCTTGGATGACTCCGCAGGCGAGGGGCTGCCGAGCTGAGCAGCTGCCTGAGGCTCTGTGTTTCTGCTTTGTTAGGGAAACGGGTTTTTAATGTGTGGGGTTTTTTGTAAGCTAACATGGTTATGTTAATGATGTAGCTGATTCATGCTGGTAATTTATTACATCATGAAAATGGCTCTATGAAGCCCCAGCCTTGAGCTGAGCTACGAGGGCAGACGGCAGAGAGCAAGGACTGACTGGAAAAGCTGCTCAGAGAGCTTTTATATATTTCCAAAGTATATAAATTCAGAAAACTCTTACAGGTGGAGCATGCAAAGCTGTTTCTGCACAAAGTTTGATTAGCAAAGTGCAGCTAGCGTAGGGAACTTCCGAAAAGATGTTAGAGGTCTTTTCCAGAAAGAAACAGCAAAGCGGAAAATCTGCAAGCATCTGTTTGATAAAGCATAATCCAGCTGGGGTAATTAGATCCCAGTAAGACGAGTTCTGGTTTTATTTGTCTCCAGCCAAAGGTTGATTTACAGTAAGATGTCATTGCTTGGAGAAGGAAAATGGAATATTTCATAAAGATCAGGATGACAAAAACAAAAGCAATTTAATTTTGAATTTAGGAGTATACCAAAATGTAAATTACTTCGAAAGTTTCTCACCTCTATATTCTGCTAAGGTGAAAAGATTTTTGCCTTTTGTTTGTTTGGGGTTTTTCAGTTGGTTTGGTTTGATTTGGTTTTTTTTAAGTGGCTGAATGTTTTCTTTGATGCTCTGTAACCAGACATTGTCCAAAAGTGCTTCTCACTGTGAGAGTTGCTTGTATTACACTGTTATTATAGGAAGGCAGATAATATGGCCAATGTTTATTAATGAGCAGCTGATGGACACCATTTTACTACTAAAAAAACCTGGGAAAATTATAGAGCTTTGCAGACACTGGGGAAGATGTCTGATCAACTAGTTTACTGATGTTTGAAGTCACCAGAAACAGCAGAATTCCAGTCCATGGTGCACAAGCGGGATATCTCAAAGTGGCACTTCATGCCTCTGGAGAATAAATCCTTGAGGTGATAATGTGAATAAAGCAAATGTGTATACAGAGCTGGAATTCTTTTTCAGTTGTTAGAGAAAAATTATCGCTTTTATCAGAAGTTCAAGAGTGACTTGTTTCCTGTGCTTTTTGTTTCTCAGCTCCTTGTGTCTCACAAATTCACGTTTGCTCTGAATATTAGGTTCTTTTGGCTATAGTTTTGAGGTCAACATGTTGAAATTGTAAAGAAATAATTTAGTTCAATAGTCGAAAATGGGAAAACTGTCTGCTGTTGGGAGGCAGCTGTGTGAGGGATGCTGAGCAGGGCTGAGAGTGGTGTTTCTGTGGTTTGAAGGCTGCCTGAGCACCTCGGACTGCAGGATACAGCCAGTTTTCATATGCCCACATAGTGCTGGGTCAGTGCTCACACTGTGAGTCTGAAAATAAAACCTGGATTTGGGTGAGAAGCATGTTTCCTCTGCACTGATGCTGTCGATGCACAAGCTCAGATTCCATTTCATCACTGCTGGGAGCAGAGGAGTTGTCTGGACTGGGGATGGGGCAGTGCAGTCGCGTGATGTGCTGCAGGCTTGCGTTCTAGATCGGACAGACTCAGGGATGGGTGTGTGCTGTTTCCAGAATTTCTTCTGCTGATCCAACTTAAAAAGGCTGGGTATAAGCAGAGTTCATCAGCAATCGAAAGAAATGCCCAGATTTGCACCCCAGCTGCAAATTTCTAGTAAAAAACTGAAACAAACAAACAGAAAAACCACAAGAAAGATGCATCAGGCAGCTACGTTTCCAATTTTTTTTCATTTCACGTTATTTTTAATTTCACTTTTTTTTTGTGAATACACTAGGAAATGAAGTTGTTTCATTTTCAACTGTGGTTTGATGATACAGTAAATCAGTTCCAGGGCTCTCAGTGCTGCGGAAGGGCTCCCACAGATATGTGCTGAGCATCACTCGTCTGGCATAAAATTGTTGCACTGGCTTAATTTCTAAAACTTGGTCATATTAGGTGTTACATGTCTGCACCTCACTAATTTTCTTCTGGATTAAAATTTGTCTGCTGTACTACAGCCAGCTAAAAGCCAACAGAAACGTTGTATATAGGGTTCTGTCTCCTTCAGCAGACACACAGTCATGAGCCCATCAGAGTCTCAGTAAATTTTATGCCGCTGATATGTCCAGATATTCACAAATCCTTTTCTGGAGTGTGTTTTGTGGCTGTAGGAATGCTTTGGAGAGTGAGGAAGGCCCAGGAAGCTTGAGGCACTCCCTTCAGAACATGCTTAGAATTACCTAGCTCATGCTAATAACATGAATTGTGCTTTTATAAACTGAATGATTTCGGGCTCAGCAGAAAGAAATGCATGAAACTGTAAAAAATATATTTGAAGCAGAGTAAATACACGAACAACTGTGCAACACTCTTAATTCTAGAGTTTTGTGACTTCTGAATGCATTGGCAGCCCTTAAAATCACTTCTAGACCTATTTTTATATACCGAGTGTTATTATTACAACAGATCCCAGGAACTAAATGATGTAATAGATTGCTCAGAGAGCATATCTTTCTAGAAATGTACAGGAGATAGAGATGGCTGAATAAAAATTGTTTTGTTTGCCAAAGGAAATACCTTGTGAGGTTCAAAAGCATTTTTCTTTGGAAGTGGTCTTGACAACACTTGGTTCTCCCACTCCCCCCCCCATCTTTAATATCATGGCATGCTTTTGTAGCAAAGCCTGTTTATATGTAAATAATTCCTTGATGGAGAAATCGGCTTAGTCAATAGGCAGGAGCCTTCCTAGGGCTCACAGGTTTTACAGGGCCAATAAAATCTCTTATCGTGGTATGCTGCAGATAGGTTCATTTGAGTGGCATATTTGTAATATTTCAGTCCTTGAAAGTTGTCACCCAGCAACTAAGACCCGCAGAGCCACTCCCTCACCAGTGGGCTGGGGGAAAGAATCAGAAGAGTACAGTGAAAAAACTCGTGGGTTGAGATAAGCACAGTTTAATAGGGAAAACAAAAGCTGCGCACACAAGCAGGGCAAAACAAGTAATTCATTCAAGGCTTCCCATGGGCAGGCAGGTGTTCAGCCATGCCCAGGAAAGCAAGGCCCCATGTGGCATTCCACTGTGGGGAACTGCCAGGAGTTCTTTTAAAAATACATGGTCGGGAACGAAATTAAGCCAAACAAGGCAAACGTTGTATCTGAGAACCGTTTATTGGTAATAAAAAAAAAAGCAAAATAAAAATGAGTTACCCTGCTGAAGAGGGCTGGAGAAGACAGAGCAAAAGGAAGAAAAATGGGAGGGAGGAACGGAGAAAGAGAGAGAGAGGAGACAGAGGGGAAAAAGAGGGTGTTATCACCAGAGGTCGGGGAGTGCCATCGATGTCCCCGAGACAGTGGTGTGCACGCTGCCTCCCTGTGCCTGGCTCCTGCAGTGATGGGTGGCCAGACACGAGGTGAGGGAGGATTGGGCAGGAGGTCCAGGAGCCTGGATGGGGTCACGGCAGTGGGCTGGCTCGGAGGTGAGCAGGGTTGGACGCAGATGGCTCAGGCAGGGACACAGAGACAAAGGAGGCAGGGTGTCGGTCAGGGACACAGGGAGGCAGGACAGACACGAGGGTGAGCAAGAGCCAGCGAGGGCAGGAGAGCCAAAAGGCAGGCTGGGGCCAGGGCAAAAAGCGTAAGACTCAAAAAGCCCCCAAAAAGACAAAAGCATAAGCTCCAAGAGCCCCAAAAGGCCACACTCAAAAAGCAAGTTTCGAAAAGCAAAGTCTAAAAGCAAAAGGCAAAAGACCAAAAAGCCCCCCAAAACCCCAGAGTTAAAAAGCAAAATGCACAAGACCCCAAAAGCCCTCAAAAAGCATAAAACCCAAAAGGCCCTGGAGCTTGGGGTGCAGTTACCTTTTATGCCCCTGGGTCTTCCCAAAGTCTGCCTGCTGACAGGAGACCACTGGCCCAATGACCTTCCATGGCAGTCCATTGGTGGAGACCTTTCCCCATCTGGTTGTAGAGTGTCTCTGGAGGGTTCAGTGTCTTTGGTGTTCCCTGGCTGACTGCCTGTCCCCTGTGAGACATGAAATGGTTGCCAGGCAAAGTCTTCCCAGAGACTTTCCTGGCTTTCCTCCATCTTCTCCTAGCTGCCTCCTGGACATGGCACAAATGCAACCGCTCCCCCACGTGCCTCTGACAACCAGGGTTGAGACAAATCAGCTGGCTCCTCACACCCCATCACACATAATGGTCGCTTGGAAAGCCAAACGTCATCACTCCCAGTGTCCCCTCCATCCTCCTCCTTCCTGCGGCTTTATAGGCTGAGCATGTCACCATGTGGTCTGGAATATCCTTTTGGCCAGTTGGGGTCAGTTGCCCTGGTTGTGTCCCCTCCCAACTCCTTGTGCACCCCCCAGCCTTCTCGCTGGTAGGGTGGGGTGAGGAGCACAAAAGGCCTTGGCTCTGTGTAAGCACTGCCCAGCAATAACTAAAACACTCCTGTGTCATCGACACGGTTTCCAGCACAAATCCAAAGCATGGTCCCATACCAGTTACTAGGAAGAAAAGTAACTCTATCCCAGCCCAAACCAGCAGAGAAACGTTGGCATTTCCCCCCACTCTTTCAATATGGGGAAGTATCTCACCAGAAAAATGGCTCCTTGGTTAGGGTAGGTTCAACTAAGCCTATTGCTGCAGTTCTGGTAACATCGGGAATATGGTTTTCTTGAAATGAGAGAGATAATGACCTATCTAAAGACTACACCATGGGACAGATTCAGATTTTTATGTATCTGAGTTGAAACAAGATAAGTGATGTCTGAGACACCTCTATCAGAAGTATTTGAGGTGATGGCTTCTGTGTGCTCTTTCTGTAGGGTTTCCAATTGCCCAGTTTGGTCTTTTTATTGTGATGTTTTAATAAAATATTAGTTGCTTGTCCTTAAATTTTGATTGAATAGAGAACAAAGCTTACGTGAAGCTGATGTTCACATAGTATGCATAATCTGCCTTTAACTTTGTTTCCTCCTCAATTTTGCTCTATTGGGAGAAAACTGAATGTATTGGTGAGATTGAAAATCATATTTTCTGTGGCTAAACTACCTCTGTGTGTTCAATTTATGTGAAAGAAAGGTAATGACAGAAAGGCAGCGCAGGTAAAAGTTTTCAGTGGTATCAGAAAATGCGTAGACCACAGTAGATGCAGCCATTGACAGTCCACTGTGTGTCAGGATTGGCTTCACCCCCACAACAGGCACAATTACAGGGAACAATATGCTGTCCTATTGTTTTTGTTTCAGGAGATCACTCTTTCTACTACCCAAAAGCCAATACTGCAAAACTTGAACACTTAAGGCATCAACAGAGCACACTCAGTGTCAGCAGAGGCAAATATTGGGAATGCCATCCCTACTACATCCGCAGGCATTTTGTTGCTGATCCGACAGCCTATTCCATTTTATAGAAGGATGGGGGGTCCCCCTCTGAGTGCTGTTTTGCCTTCCAGCGCTAGACTCCGAGCACAGACTGTGTAAAATACCCTGCTAGTCTCTATCACATATGGATACTTTCCCTTCCTGACTAGTACAATAAGAGATTGTTGTTGTTTTCATTTTTCTAAAGGCAAAGAGTTGCCTTATTCCAATTTCTGATGACAAAGCTTGATCAATTTATGCTGTTTCTCATGAAAATTAATAGCCTAGACTCAGGGTTAAGACAGTGTGGATTTCATTGTGAAATGTAGGATCTACGTTGTGGTGAAGAGTATTGCCTAACAGCTTCTTTTTTTTGTGGAGTAAAATTTATTTATTTGCTAGTTTCCTTTTGTATCTGATAATTAGGAACAACTCCGGTAAATGTAATTTTTTTGGCATGAAATACAAAAGAATGGACCTTCCAGTGCTTCATGAAGTGAATTATTATGCAATAGAAAAACATTGATATTGCACTATAACTTGAATTATTCCATTGTTAAAATGTATTTGGAAATTAGAGATAATACTGAGAAAAAAAAATAAATTCACTTTTGTACACAGCTGTCTACTTACTCTGTACATCATCTGTCTCTTTTGAGGGTATTCAATTCATGATAATAAGGAAGTATAGTGAAACTACTGGTTTGGGGCATTGCTTCTTGTATTTAGTTCACTTCCTGAGAATTAAAGTAAAACAATCAGGAAAATCATTGCATTACAGAATGGTTAGGGTTGGAAGGGACCTCAAAAATCATCTTGTTCCAGGCCCCTGCTGTGGGCAAGGACACCTTACGTTATCCCAGGTTGCTCCAAACTGACCTTGAACACCTTCAGGGATGGGGCATCCACAGCTTCTCTGGGCAACCTTTGCCAGGGCCTCACCGCCCTCACATTTACATTTCTTTTCTCCCTCCTGCTCTTATTTATCCACACAGCTACGTGTAGTGAGGAAAGTTGTTTTGGGAGAAGGAAGGGTGAGTATTTTACGAAGTAGGTTTGCTACTTGTTTGTCCTTGGAGCTTCTGCATTAAAATCCTGATACTGATAAATTTATGATTTACAGTGTCTGCAATTCCAGCCAAATGCTCTCTGAAACTCTTTGGTTTTACAGGTGCTCTTAGAGTAGAACTCGTATCCTCATCGCCTTTCCCCTTCTATCCTCCATCATCACACAGTTTTCCTTCCAGTTCTCAGATAAGGCTTTTCTGTAGGTGGAAATCCATTGCAGGTGTCCTTCACTATCCCGAGTGATGGCATAGCCATGTCCTGGAAACTCTCAGGGCTTGAGGAGAAAGGACTACAATTTTTGCCGGATCACATATGGATTTTCTCTGAGTCACATTATGGGATTGGCCACTTTTTATACCATACCATAATGCTAGGCTTACGGCCATGCTGGTTCTAATACAGTAAAACATATTAGTGTCGATGTTAATTAGAGGTGAAGTGGTAGCCAAAATCCTGAAGTGTATTAAAGTTGGTTTAGCTTCATCTGTGTATTTTAAGTTTCTGCTTTTTAGTTCATAAAGAATTTATGGATTGCCTGGACTGATCCCAGCAGCTGAAGAGACCAAATCAGTCATAGCTTCTGCTTTTTTATTTATTGCTGGTGTATTTAAGATGACCATTTAAGGACCAGGAGCCCACTTAAGAGGTAGTGTTAGCTGTTAGGATTTGACAAAGTGAAACACCAGCTTATAATTTGTCAAGTTTTTTAGACACTGGGTTTGAAGGAATATTTTGAAGGAGAGAAATGAGACAGCTTTGTGCTACACTTGTAGTACTATGTTGGTCATCAGCCAAATCATCCCAAATATATTCCATGTACAGCTAAAACCACAGTATTTTGATTTATCATTAGTCAATGTGCCACTATTTTTATGAGGAGTGCTTCCTGTCACAACATCTGTAAAATAAAATAATTTCTTCTTAAGAAAAGGAACCAAAACCTTTCGCAGTGCTCTTTGTCCTGTGGCCACAGCTCGCTCGAGCGAGCTGAAGCCGGGGTTGCTGTCACAGTGCTCCATGTGCCAGGGAAGGCAAGGGCTGACTTTGCTTGCGGTGTATGGACTGACAAAGGTCAGGGTCCACTGCTCAATAACATGTAATGTTCAAGCTATTTCTCTGGTTTATTATTAGAACAGCTCAAAACTTGGCTGAAAAGCCACATGTATTGGCCTCCCTGTTTTCTGTTCGTTTCTACTTGCACTTAAAATTGCTATTTTTGTCCAGCTCTACCCATCTGTCCTGGGCATGTGTGCCCCCTTAACTGAGCTAAGAATGAAAGTCTTGACTGTCTTGTCGAGATGCTCTAGAGAGAGTATCCTACTTTATTTCTAGCACCAACTAAACCAACGAAGGCTTGTGCTGCAGTGGCAGCCTCCCTCCTTGCTGGGTATTTTTGACAAAACAAGCGGCGTTGTTTATTGACCGAATAATAGACCGAAAAAGATTCATGGGATGGAGAAATCGATAGCCTTCGGAAGTTATGGATTAAAAATCAATTAGCAAATGAGAAATGAATACAAACAATGAAAAAGCTGTTCTCTCAATGGAAGAGGTTAACAGCAGTATTAGGGGGAGTGGTGTCAGGACTAGTTTTGCTCCATATATTTAGCAGCATTTCCAGCAGTGCAGCAAGGAGGGTTGTAATTTGCTGATGACTCAGAATGACTGACATGATATATAAATTTCAAAGACTTTAGATAAAAATGGCAGAATCCACAATGGAATCATGTAAATGACTAACCCATGCATGAACTCTTAATTAGTTGTAACTCCTTGGGGAGAAATTTTCTGAAAGTGATTTTGGATGACTTCTTGAAAACAGTTCTGTCTGGAAAGGCAAATCAAATGCTCAACTCTTAAGATGTTGCTGGGGATGGTATCTTTCTTAGGGGGCTCTATAATGAGAATTCTGCTCTCAGATGGAACAGTGAGTTACCAAAAAATATAAGATATAGCAGAAGTAGAGATTTGTCAAAGATTTAAAATATTATGAACATTGGTGTATTCAATATGTTTCTGAAAGGTGAGCATGAAACACGTCTTCTTTTGTCATAAAGATAAGGCAATGTAGTATTTTATGTTTCGGATTCGGAGAACTGTTCATTGTGCGGTGGTGAAGTCCTTCCTAAAGCCTCCCACAGCAGCACATTGGGAAGAAACAAAGGCGACCAGAGGGAGAGAGGCCTCTCGAGGGAAGTGAGAACGCTGCCTGGTGGCTGGAGCAAATCCAGCAAGGGTAAGGAGGGTCTGTAGTCCCTTTTATGATTAGCATTGGCTAGCGTGATACGCGCTTCTTGTTCATGCCACGGAGAAGGAAGAGCACATCATGCAGTAAACTCCCCTGCCTGCTGGCATCTTTACAGGGAAGGGTCGCTCAAAAGGACATCTGCAGAAGCAAATGGGGTGGAAGACTTGCTCTCCAAAACCCTGTCTTGGTCAGGGCAGAGGAGGCTTGTGGTCGTTTGCCATTTTGGCAATTGCTGTTCCGATGCAATTTGTTGTTTTCACAGATTTCAGCTTACAAAATCCCCCAAAAACTGCGCCTCTTGCCAGTTTGTTCGTAACTCTCTGGATAGGTATGCAGAAAGTTTGCTGAGGAGTGTACGAAGGGCCACGCCGGGTCGGCCCAAATGTGTGTCTTAGTCGGTGCTTTGCTTTGGCTGAAAGCTAATGCTCAGTGGGGAGTGTAAGGATGGGGTAAGCATTTAATGGCAGTTGTCAGAACACTTTCCTAGCTCTGGCTTTTCATCACTTAGGGACTTTCTGATCCACAGCTTTTATCTTCATGCTTTAAATCGCTCATTGGCTTTTTTCTTACGTGAATTCATATTATTGATTTTCAACTCCCATAAGCTTTTCTCATTTCTGTGGCATCCACAGTTTTATGTGGAGAAGAATCTCCTTTTGTTCATTTTTAACTTGCAACACGTTGGCTTCATCTGATATCCCCTATTTTTTTTGTTCGCCTGGAGGTTTGAGCTGAAGGAACCTCAGTTGTTGTAACTACAAGGTGGTTGTAACTACATTACTCTTGTAACATAATGTCGCTGTGTGCTGCGTTACAATAACACTTTTGTTGTGTTGGTTATTTAGTTGTAGAGCTTTGCTGATGTGTAAAGGGGACAATGCTTGAGAGATTTTGTTTGTTGTTCATTTTCATTTTAACTTCAGCTGTTTGTTTTTTTAATATAGAATTAGTCTTGATAATCTGTTAAGTTTAATGTAGTGTTGCTTAGTGCTATATTGCAAATGATTTAGCATTGTAATTCAACTCTACAATGTGATTATTATTCAGATGTATTTCTATTTTCACAGCTAGGTAAGTCTTGACTAAAATAATAATTTTTGAATATTACTTGGTTCTTGTACTGATGTTTAATAATGCCAACTTTTTGGGAAATAAACACTGTGTCTCCATCTACTGGAAACACAAAGGGACCTACGCATTTTGCCCGTAAGTAATCCCCTTTTTGCTAGCTAATGTGGCAAGAATTTAGAAAACATGAGTGGGAGGTCTGTCAGATGTGGGCAGTGGATGAATGAGTCCCAGTGAGTAGGGTTTGAGGGGAGGAAGGACAGAAAGGGATGGAGAGACACACTTTCCGAAGTACAATGTGCAGAAGGTCAGAGAAAATGTGGCAATGCCTATAGGAACAACAATCAAATCCCTTAACTAGTTGAAGAAACATTTAAAGGACTGTGGAAACAGATGGTGCATGAGTTAAAACTGTACAGGAGCAACTTACCTTCTGCAGCAATTTCAGCAAGACAGTTATTTCTGTGGTTGTTACTCTCTCATTCAATCACAACATGCAATTACTATAGCAAACCTTCTGTCATATTGCACACGTTTTCACACTTGTCAGAGGAAAAGTCATAGATTAAACAATATGGTTTAAAGTACTGTTTAGTTATGAATTTCATAACCGTATTCTAATGCAAGACAGAAGCGTTCTGTTGGAGTAGACCTTAAAAGTACAAGAACCAGGGGAACAGACTCAGGAAGAATAACAAATAGTGTTGGCCATACAAATCCCGTGAGCACAAATGGAAATTTATGCCTGAAAAGAAGCAATTAGAGCCCCGTTGTGGAGTCACTACATGTGAAGAACACTCGCTGAAATCAATGGGTGCTTGGAGAAAAGGCAGAAAAAAGAAGTGGGGCTTTAATACTATACCAACATTTCTCCTTTTGCTTTTATGCAGTCTTTACCATAGCGCATGGTATGGAACTTTTCAGTTAATTCTTTATTCTCTTCAAGTTATTTGAAAACAAGAAACTGTAAAACCATTTAACCATGCTAAACCTTTACCATCCTCAGGTACAAGTACTTAATTTCATTCTTTTTCCTCCCTGCTTTGGGATTTTTTGGTATTGGCTGGTTTTTTGTTGGTTTTTCCACTTCTCCGTGTGCTATATTTGTTCTCCAGAGCTGGTATCTCTTTGACATACGCGTAGCTGTAGATATATTTATAATCTTCTTTTGTCTGTTATGCTAAATAGTTTGCATGAATGATAAAGTATTAGTAATGCAAGTGATTATTCCTTATAATGTTTCTTGAATAATAATGTGTCTCTGGTTTAGACCTCTTCATGTCTGTCTTTCCTTTAAAAAAAAAAAGGAAAGCAACAGCACAGAGATTTCAATATGCTTTTTTTTTTTTTTTAATGAAAAAGGCATCTGGGGGTAACTCAACCAGAAAAGACAGGGAAATCAAAGTGATAGCTATATTTTTGTGTTTCATTTTGATTGCTCTATGCAGTTTTCTTCATTTGGGAAATATGTATTTAAAAAGAGAGAGAAATCTTTATGCCTGCTATTCACTTCTGCTGTTTTTGCCATTTTAAAAATATACATACCAGTTATTTCCATACAGAACATTTGAAAGCAGGAAGAATTTGACAAGTCATTATGTTACTTGAATTCAATAAAGAAACCTGTCTGGGTCATTATATTAAACAGGAGGACCTGGAAAATTAAAGTCGCAATTCCATTTGAAACTGTTAACCTTGTATTTTTGCAGCAACACCTCTCAAGAGGAGGAATGAATGTCTGTAAGAGAATGAAAGCTGAAGGAACTTGGAGAAAATAGACATATTTTTTCAGATTTTGGAGCTTTTTTCCTTCTACTTTTCCCATATGTGTGACGACCTTTCTTGCATTGACATTGAAGTTTTATTGAGACAAATCTTGACACATTTACTGATGCCAAGGAAAGTGTTATGCAGATTCATTCAACTTGGTAAGAAACACTGTCGGGGTTACTCAGAACGAGGAAACGTGTCAGAACCTGCAAACCTGGATTGGCCTCTCTTCAGGACTACTCATTTTCTGAGTGCCCTGCTAAACACATTGCCACTGATTTTTCCAGAACCTTCTTTCAGGCAGCGAGTGTGTTGTTTTCTGTTTTCTGAACCAAACCCGGTGTGCCAGAAATGAGGTATCCAGAGTTTCTGACCTGGTTTTGGTAATACTGGTGCAGTTTAACTTGTTTATTTGTGTTATTCAGCAGCAGTTTGAAAGAAAAAAAAAAAAACAAAAAAACCAGTGGAAATAGGATTTGGATTGCAGTTGAAGCTGAGGGTTTCTTGCTGCCTGCAATGGCTCTGAATCAAGCCACAGATGGTGGCGAGTTTCCTGTAGCTGCTGCTTTCCTTGCACAGGCATTCCAGCAATGCTGAGAGCAAGGCAGAGCCTTAGGAAAAATTGTAAAGTGGATCTGAGAGCAGATGTGCCCCAGCTGTAAGGGAAGTGATAATGGAAGCAGTGAATTTGGAATAGGGCGGATGGCAGCAATCCGTGATCGGGGAGGACTGTGCAGAAGGATGGAAAGGAAAAAACAATAGAGTGGGGTGACAGCAGGTAATAAATAGGGAGGGGAAAAACACTGCTCTGAGGGGACTCACGACAGCCATAGAAATATCTGTAGGGACTGTGCCTGGGAACAGTAGAATATAAGCTAAAAATATGAATAACCTCCTTGATCTTTAAAAAGAGTCTCAAGTTGTCTTTACTGTGATTTATGTTACCAGACCTCCTCCACAGAATTACAGTCGCATAATCCACAACTGCTGTTATTTATTCTGGATAAAGAAGGCAGTTTTGACTGTGATCTCCCTTGACATTTCCCAAGGTCTGTGCCTGTCTCATACCTTTCATCATCGTGTACTTCTTCAAGGCATCTCTCTTACCTCTCTCAAAAAGAAACATGCATTGCAGCCGCTCACCCTGGACCAGAGTGACACAGACGTTACAGGTTAGGGGAGATCAATTGCATAGCCCTGCTCCTCTTCACCTGGGAGGATCTTTGATGTGTTGACAAGGTTGGAATCCAAATATGACATTAACCCACTGTATTGCAGTGGATAGGGTGGCAGGAATGATATAAAATAGCATCTCACTCAACAAGGTGTTCTCCCTTTTTCATTTTACAATCTGTGTCAATGGCAGTTGGAACTATTAGACCCGCATTAAAATTACATATTACTTATATAAATGGAGCTATAAATATCACAAATAGTAAAAAACTAGAATTGCACTGAGGTTCAGGAGACAGTATGTCTAAAACCTTCAAAATTAAGGACATTTAGAGGAAAGCCTCAATATCCATCTGCCCTTAATTTTCCTCATTATTCTTGTTTGTCAGAGTATGATCTCACTACTATGTTAATGTCATTTAATAACTTTTTCTTGCTCAGGTTGGCTCAGATCTGAATCAAACCTCAGTAAAGGTGCAGCGGTATTTCCTTAGGTATGTTGGTTTAGATGAGGCAGTAAGAACAGGTTAATTTAGTATTAAGGATGAAGTAATTGTCTCTGTAGTCAGTAAATACTTTTGTTGCTGAATATCTCCTTTCTAAAGGTTTTATATCAATATATAGTCTTGTGGGTTCTTATTCCTTTTCCTTTTCATTTGAAAATATCATAAATGTAAAGCTACTATTGATCTGTAGATGTAGCACAATATTGACTGGACCTTAAAATTGAGCTCGTTAAGAAGTTGCTAGTAAGTGATGACCTGGATGCTGGAGATGCTGATGCTGCATTAGGTGTGTCCTCTCCTACCAACCCGTGTGGGCTTGGGCCAGGCTTGCAATGCCTGTGTCTTCTGAGTACCATGTATGGCTCAGCATTGGCAGTTCCTGGGCTGGAAATCTCCCTGGGCTACCGGAAGCCTGCACTGAGTCCAGCAGATCTGATTCTCACAGCTGTGCTCGTGGACATGAAACCAATGCACAAAACTGAGGGTTCTGTGTAGTTCTTAACTGACTCTTTGGAGAAACAGAGTAGATTTGCTGGCCTTGGAAGTCCCTGCTCATCTCATGGAGCTGGAGAAGCCTGGCTCAACATTTTTCATTAGAAGTAATTTTGTATTGAATCAATGGAATAATATTCCTGTGGTGAGGACTCAGAAGAGAGAGAGAGAGATAGAGAGTTCCTGAATCTTTCTGGCAAGTACGTATGATTTCCTGTTCTGAGGGAAGGATTTGTTTCACCTAAATTTAGCTTGGGTATCTAGCCTTGCTCTGTAGTCAACAGTTCCCCACAAGAGCCATTCACTTGACCTGAAGCAGCTGAATTACCCTCTTTATTAACTGTAGAGAAAACCTCAGGCCAGAAGTCCAGCCTGGAAATGGGCAAGCAGAGATGAAACCAGATCCCTGCTTTCCTCTTAGCAATATACACATAAGATGAGGTCTGTGGATCTGTGGATACCACGGGATCTTGTGAGTAGAAATATGCCAGTGGGGAAGAGATGCCCAAAGCCTGCTGTGCAGGTGGCCTGTCGGGCTGAAGGGATGGAATCCCTTAATAAAATAGGTGGTTTTAAGTTAATATGATTAAACAGTATTATTAGTCTTCTGAAAATAGTCCATAACCTTCATTTAAAAAAAAAAAAAGTAATAAGGGCTGTATCTGTATTGTTCTTGTAAAGGAATTCACATCTTCAAGCTCTTCTTCTCGAAGTATTTAGACAGTGAGAGTTCAGGGACTCTAGAGGCAAACCTAGAAACTGCTCTGTGCTCTGTAGCACCACGAGGCTGATGCAATATGGGGCATGTGGGTGAATGTTCCTTTCTTTTCTTGAAAAAGGAAGGGGGATTTTTAATTTCTTGCTCTTCAGCATGAAGGAAACTCATAATTGTTCTCTACTGGGGCTAAAAGCACATCACAGATGTGGTTCAAAATCAGTTTGTCATTCGTTTCAAGCCTACTTTGGCACAGGATGGTATAGAAAGAAAAATTAAATTAATCTGTTCTAAATTTGCATATGATATTTTGTTCTTCCCTTATCATCTGCGTTTTTGCTGCTTTAATTGGTATTTCAACTGCAATGGCTTCTAAACATCCTAGGCAGGTGCTGTCTTATAAGCCCAATTATTGTATTTCTGTCTTATTCTTTTACTGTGCAAGAAGTGGACTAAAAACTGGCCGAGCTGCTGGGATTTACAGGGTGGTGGTCAGTGGCACAAGGTCCAGCTGGAAGCCAGTCACTAGTCATGTACCCCAGGGGCTGACTGCGGGGCCAGCGCTATTAAAGATCTTTAATGACTCAAATGATGGGGAACGAAGCACGCTGGGGAGTCTTCAGACAACAGAGAGCTGGGAGGGCTGGTGGTTAAACACAAGAAATGACTTATTTGCTCTCTGGTTGCTCAAACAGTGGAAGAGGTTGCGCACAGACATTGCAGGGTCTCCATCTTTAGAGATATTCCAGCCTTTACTGGCCATGGTCCTGGGTGACCGGCTTTAGGTGGCCCTGCTTTGAGCAGTTGGGTTTCATATCTCAGTATTTCTAAATATAAATGGATGGTGATTTTTAAAACATGTGCCAAACTGTTAGTTTGTAGCTCCTCCATAAGTTTTTCACTCTAACTACAAATAGTCAAATACTTTAGAGGAAAAAACCAGACAAACCTCATCCCACAACTGAGTTTGTATGTGGAGAAATCAAATTATTTGACCCAATTTCAGTCCAGACCTTTATGCAGGCAGTCAATCAAGCTATCACTTTTAATTACTGAAAGATTCTAAATTTGAAAAACTTAAAATAAAAAATTTCATGAGATTCCTCAAGTAATGAACCATCTTAAGTTAATTCCATATTACAAAGCTCTACTATCCTGTGTAGGTCATTGTAGCATCTGGTTTCAATGTCTTCAAAAGTCTATCTTAAATTCCTGTAAAATTGGAAAACACAGATGCTAAAAAGAATTTGTAATTCTTAGTAGTCATTCCTCAATATTTTTTTACCACACTCCCAGGTGAATGAAGGTCATTTGGTTGAAGTTTTTGATTAGATCATTAAAAATATAATTGTCATTCATAGTGTGAACTGAGACACATAATTTAACAATGAGAATATTGCCATACTGCAAACAGGTCATCAAAGGATGATCCTCCTCTGCAGCCACCTGACCTGTTTAGTTTGGTTTACAGGAAATTTTAAAGATTCTCTTTTTGCCATTGTAACCTCTTAGATGGACTCTCTCAGAAACCGCTCTCTTGTGTAAATAAACAGACTTAAAGAAAACCTCAATCTTCGTGGTGAATACTTACCTGAAGTAGTGTGACCAGCATGGAGGGGAAACTTGTGGAGGTCCTCTGGAAACCTGACAGATATTTGTTTTCTGAGTTGTGTTGAATTTCTCTATGCACTTGTTGCAAGTCATTTTAACTAAATAGTAGTCCTTCAATCAGTTGTCGGTAGCTTTGTGACAGGTTCACCACACACCGTTTTGCCACACAGCTGCTGGATTTTTATTTTAAATTTGATTCTTGCTGTGTATCATTTTCAAAACCTGTTGTGCTTTGGAAGAGTCTTAAACCACAATACAAAAAGGATATTTCAAACTGGGTCTGAACCTGAGCTTCAGCTGTAGTTGCTTGACCAGCACTTTGTTAGCTGTCAGCATCCTTTGAGAACCTCCCCATTGCTGGTGTGTAAACTTTTAGGCTTGTGAAATAGCTGAATGTTTATGTTTCTACCAAAAAATTCCCTCCAACTTTTTTGGCGCTGGTGTGCCCAGTGTTTGACTCTGATGAAGAGAACCTTCCAGTGTGTGAATGGGGGAGCTTGTACAAATGCCTAAAGGCTTGTGTGTGACATGCTGTGTTGAAGACATTGATTATTTTTGGGGTGATAATTGCTTTTTTTTTATTCTTCAGAGACATAAAAAACATGCTAGTATTGTCTGTAATGAAAAGTGAGCTTGAACATTGTCAGATTCAATTGTTCCTTTTTTTTTTTTTTTTTCTCTTCACTTTCAGGATAGGGAATAATGTTGGAATTCTCTATTCATATGTTTTCTTTGAATGATGGTTACTTCCAAAATCTGCTGTTTGCTAAATTATGGTTCAGAATGATGACAAAAAGAGAATTAATTTCAGGAGAGAGGCTGATTAATAGCATAAGATTTTATTTTATTTTTCTTCCAGATAGTAGTATAAGGATTTTTAAAAGGCAAAAGGATAGTAGTATAGTTAGTGTTTTATAAAATCGTTTGGTTTATAAGTGTGATCTAGTAACAGCAGCAAAACTTGACTCTGGGTGTTTGATGTTATTGATCTTAAATATGTGTATAGGTACCTTGTGAATAGTTTGTGCAGCAAAAGACATACAATAGTCCCTGAAATTTATAGTTTTATTGTGTTTTTTGAAGTTAAGTGTTTTTATAGAGCATTTTATTTTGGGAAGCATCTCAGGTGCACAAGCTTTTTAGGAGCTTTGGCTGGTGAACAGGAATATCAGTAATGCAAGGTGCATGAAAGAATGGCTCTCAAAAAGGAGAATTAGTCCTGTTCATAGGATGACAGGGTGAAATCAGAGAAGGATTTGTGTTTGATATTATTTTTGTCTGCTGTGTTATGTGCTGGAAGAAAAGTGCTTACCTTGCATGTGGGTTGGTTGTGGCAGAAATGACTGGGAGACCGCTTCAGAACACCGAGCAGAATTTGAAGAAAGTCCTTGCTCTGTGGAAGCAATTAGGAGCTGTGGCTGCAGTAGGAGGCATCTGGTCATGTAGACTTAGCAATTGTATTCATCTAATGTATAACAGTTAATGCATTGCAGCTCAGTGTGAACTAGAACCCCTTGATGCAGATAAGCCCTTACGCATTTAAATACCCAGGTCCTTCTTACTGAAGTGTCTTAGAGTCCAGCTTGGCCTCCGCATGGTGACTATTGTAAATGTTCCTCATAAAGCTGCATTACATTTCATCCTAATTAGCACTGCTGCTGTAGCCTTGCTAAAGACACATTGGATTAAAAAGAACCAGAGGCTGAGCGCCCACATCCTCTCCTACAGGAATTAAATCAATTTCAGTCTTACAGCATTCACAGACCTGATTTAATTTGGCCTCTTTCTCTAGATGATTGCAAAAGCACAATAGTAGTAGGAAGCTCCTGCCTTTATTACTTGTGTTTAACTTCAGAGTTGTGTCTGTTTTGAGTGCTATCAGGGTAGCATTTCTTATTAGTCTCCAAATAAGGCAAGCATGCTATTTTGGTAGCAAAGAAATTAAAGGTTCACAAATAAATAGAGGTTAGAAGCAACAAATTAAGATCAGAAACATTTTTATTGTGGAAATAGGAATGAATGTTGCCTACTGTGAAACGGATTATTTTAATTGAAATCAGATATATAAATTGTTATTATTATGCACAGAAAAGGTTAGAAACCTTAACATCTTTTGTCCATAAGCCAAATATTGTAGTATGCTGATATCCATGCTGTGAATTCCCCATTACTGCTCTGCCAGTAATTTCAACCTGGCATCTAGACTAAATTGTCTCCCTAGGAGCCAAGAGGAAACACAGTTGATATGTGATCTCGGGCATGGGCCTTTCTTGAATGAATAAAAACACTGTCACATTTTACGAAATTACATCTGCTGGTTATGTGCTGTGATCATCTCTGAATGAGGGAGAGGGCAGAGCTCATCTGAGTTATGGCATAGACCCATATTCCAAAGGAACTTGATGGGATTTTATACAGTCTTGTAGCTCCATTCCAGATATGTTTCAGCTGCGTGACAGAAACTGAAAGCAAGGTAATGATCGTGCCTACACAATAATTTTTGAAGTGTTAAGAAGCACACACAACACACAAATTGCCAGCCAGAGCTTGCTGGGCGGCCTCAGAGCACGTTACTCTGTGAATGGGGATGAACAAGTTTGACAAGTGGCTGCCATGCAGTGCTGAAAATGCAGTTCTAATCTTCTCTCTCCAAGCAAAGATGAGCAGGAAGCTTGTTCCCCTGGAGCCCTCAGGAGCTTGGGTCCAGCTCCCCAATGCACAGTTGTGGTGCCAGATGTTGGCAGTGTGTGCTGAGCCTGTCCCATAGTGCAGCAGCCGGTCTTGTAAATCCCTTCAAGGTCCCTGTCACGGCTTTAAGTAGCTTCATTGAATGGTTGGACTCGGTGATCTTAGAGGTCTTTTACAACCTTAAGACCTGTGGTTTGAAGGATCCTTAAGGATCTTAAGGATCTCTGCCCTTTGCTTTGCAGCAGTGGTGAATCTGCAGTGACCTGGGGGGAGCTGGTGCTCTTTGCTGCCGGAGGGCTGCAGAGCCGCTCCAGCCCAAGGTCCCCCGGGTGGGTGGCTTTGTCACACGTGGGGATCTGAAGTTGGTAGTGGAACTGTGTCCCGTAGGCACCACGTGGGGTGTTGCCCAGGGAGCCACGGGATTGATGGAGTTTTGGAGGTGCTGCAGGACTGTTTGCCCTTAGCTGGTTGGGGGGCCAGTAAGAGAAGGAACCATGAATACTCTGTTACTCACTTTCTGAGGCAAATGAGTATTGAAATCCCACGCTGTTACTCAAATTCTGCAAAGAATAGAAAACAAAACAGTTGTTAGGAGCAATTATCTCTTAATATGTGGAAACTGCAACAGTGGTGAATTTTAAGATCTTTTTCTAAACTGGACAAAATCATCCTTTATGCTTCTCTCTGCTGAAGTATCTGTTGCCACCTCAGCCTGAGCTCTGTAACTGTGTGGTGGTTGTTTTTTCCTTTTTTCTACTCTATTCTTCATTTCTTTAAAGAGCTGATTCTTGTGATTTATTGGGTACAAACTACAAAGCTAAGTACTTTTCAGGATGTAAGTTGTAGTGGCTATGAGAAGGAATGAGACTATAATTCTCCTCCACTTTATTTTAGTTAAGTATTTTCAGAGGATAGGGGAGGGGAGGATGTATTCTTTCCATTAGACCTCTCCTTTCTTAATCACCATTCCCTAATTAATTCCCTGGTTAAATATAAAGCAAGCATTAGCTTTGAATAATGTTTTCCTGTGTGATTAAGGAAAGAAGAATTTCTTTCTTTTGTATGATGACTCATTGCTAGGGGATCTGGAGGGAGCCTCAGGGTGGATATTTGAGACTTTGGTCCCAGGTGCTCTCATACCTTAGAGCTGTGTCTGCTGTCAGTCCAGAGGTGAGAGGCAAAGGCGATATCACATATCAGCTGAACACGAAGAAAATTGCCTCTCTCGTGAAACGACAGCTTTGTTTTTTTCCTGGTGGAAAACTGGCTCACAGAAATGCAAATCTCAAGACAACACATACAGCAAGCAGAAATTTAAATTATTGTTCTTGCTGGTGGTGTCTGTAATACTCCTTGTTGCATGATGTGTATTCTTTGGTGTCCAAGCTGCCCCAAAAATGTACTCTTTCTTTTCACCAGCATCTTCCAGTTCCTCCCACTGCACCAGTTTGCAAACCTTTGGCTTGCAGCAGTACAGCTGTGTTGGGTCACACCATAAACCACATGTCTGAAAGAACTGAGGTTAAGAACTGAGTCAAAAAAGGAGATTACAGTGAATGAGGGCATGGCAAAGAGGCATAACAGGGTCTAAGCTGGCCAAGCTTATTTTGCTGATGAAGAAACATTGCCTAACTCTACCCAGATGATATTTTTTCTACTGTAGTGGCTTATGCCGTTAATTTTTAGCTCATAGCATTAAATTTTAGCTCAGAAGGCAGTTTTATGAATGATTCTGTGTTCAAATGTTGCTTTTAGCTCAAGATGAGAAAAAGAATGCAACTTTGTTAATGTGGCAGCAAAGAAAACATATGGAATATGTTTCATATAATGACATGAGAATGCCTGTGATTTGACTGCTGTAACAGTGAATGCTACAACATATAATCTCTGGGTGTTGAAAAACAGGCATTTAAATACACTCTTGATTTTGATAAAAAGTATGGTAAACAGAAATCCCGCTGAACTTTTTTTTCCTTTCTTTTGTTTTACAGGCCTTTCCCTGTATTTCAACCGGAATTTATGGTAAGACAGACCTTTGATGTCACTTATTCTTACTCATTTTTCCCTATGATTGGTATTTCAAACAGTGCTATTTCATATCAGATGTCTCATCAGTCATTTTGTCTCACCAGTATATTTATACTGTATTAAATAACAGAGACCAAAAGACTTTGGCTGTGACTGGATGCTGGCGTGCTGGGAAGTGGGATACTGTTGTGCAGCCCTTAGCATAACCCTTAGAGCCTGTGAGCCAAGACCTGCAACTGTGATTACACTTCTGCAGTAACTCCTAAACACGCTGCTGTGGCTTCAACAGGGAAAAATAGGGGTCTGGCAAAATTTTCCATCCAGAAGGAAAGCAAGAAAGATGTCACGATGTCCAAGACTGGCAAAAAAAAAAAGAAAAAAAAGCCAAGCCAACTTGCTAGAGTAGCAGGAAATTATCTTAGTTCCCTTGAGTTTTGCTTCCACTGTTTTAGTTTATTAATTTACATGCAAATTTACATGGCCCGAAGCTACTGGAAGGAAATGGTTATTGTAAGTCTCTTGCTTTGTTGTAATCATAAGGTAATCCACCACTAATAGTCAACTGGCTTTTGGTTGGCATTGTGAAAGAAGTGAGCATGATATTTGAAGGAGGAAAAAACTAAGCAGTTCAATATTAAGAAAAAAAACAGAGACATTTGAGAAAACATGCGAATTACAAAGGGGATTTTTTTTCCCTTAAACAACAACCTACGTTGATTTTTCTTCCATTTAGGTTCAATAAATGCATAGAAGTGATTGTAGGTTTGATTACTTATACAATTTAAAATTTTTAAAATAAGGATGTTTTAAAGAAACATGTGGGTGCTCCATCCCTGGAGCTATTGAAGGCCAGGTTGGATGGGACATTGACCAACTTGGTTTAGGGGAAGGTGTCCCTAAGGGGGGTTGGAACCAGATGATCTTCAAGGTCCCTTCCAACACAAAATACTCAATGATTTTATGTTAAACAGCAGTAAATTTTTAAAAAGCCATTATCATGTAACAATGTGGTGTGACATAAGTCATAACATATAGTAATTGTTAGATAAGATAATTTGAGCTTTGACTAATTAGATAATTCAGATTCAGGAGGGGAGAAAGGAAGGCAGGAATATTTAGGCTTGTTCCTTCTTTTTCAAGGATCTCTTATTTAATTTTTTTTGATGACTGTAACTCTGAAATATGCTTCAGAAGATAAAATCTAATTCAGTGTGGGTGCTGTATTCTCTTCTGCTTGAACTGCACTTCCATGGTTGCAGAAGAACGTGGAGATGCCATTTCCACGAGCGCTAGAATTGGCTGAACGTAAATCTGGTTTCAGATAAAGCTCCGCCTCAGTTCTCAGTTTTGGTCCCCCTTTTAAACTTGGAGGCAAGCTTTGATGATCAGTCCTTGACTCGTTGGCTTAAATCTTGATCTTTTACATAGATACATTTTTGTTATTATTTTAGAAAATCAAGCAAGACATGCTGTAAATATATGGAAATTACTACTAAGTGGGATGTACAAATAATAATAGTTCACTTTAGAGTTGGCCTAGTTAATAGAAAAGTCTCAGCAGGTGAGAAATATGGTTCCCTGAAGGCAGCAGAGAAAGTTGGAAAGGATCTCTGATAGGAATCTTGAGTTTATGTGAGGTTTTCGATGCTTTTCTCGAAGGTAGCTGTGGCATTACTGAAACATTATACACTGTGGCAAATGCTTTTTCTGTAATTGTTTGCTGTTTTCACTCTTGGAAATAAATTAAAATGCATTTGTGCTAAAATGCTCTGTTTTCCTGAGGCTGCTTTTCAGGGTTTTTTAGGGGAAATACAACCTCTAATTGACTGTACTGTTTACATTTTAATAAATACTTTCTATTCCTCAATTAAAAAAAATATTACCTTTCTTTCCAGACTTTCAGATGCACTGCCTGCATCTGAACAGACAGCCCTGCATCTGGCTTGAGGTGTCAGTATTTCCAAGAATGTTTGATAGCAGTTGCATTGCTAAGATTATACTGTGGGTGGTGACGTGTTTGCAATATAAAGTACACACAAACCCCGCGAACCGTGCTTTCATCTTTTTGGTTTTGTTGGGGTTTTCCCCTTTATCCATGCGTATTCCTTTAGACAGAGGCGGTGTCTAGATGAAAACATGGATCAGCCTCATTCCTGGTGGCCAGGCTGATTAGGATATCTTTGTGCTGTGCGCGTAACACTGGACTGTCCAAGTAAAGCCTTATAGAAGGAACACACTAGTTGTTTCCTGGTTTTGGATCCATACAAACAAATGTTTTCCCTTCAGAAACCCCTGGCTGAGGATGCAATTTCTCCTACAACTTGAAGCAGAGAAATTTGCAAGAGATCGACCGAGTATATCTGGTTTGAGAATCTGGATTGAGTTCTGCTCCACACTCTTGTAGATGTATAGGTTGCTCACCTTGACTCTCGTCATTAGGACGGAGTGTTCACACTGCTCTGGGGAGCAGTCCAGCCTTGTTTCCATCACTGCAGAGCACTCTTCTAGTCCCGTAAAAAGGAAGAAACAAGCAAGCAAGGCTCTTTCTGAGGTCTTGGCAAAGGGCAGACTGCTTTCCGTGGCAAGAGTGTTGGCTAGAGGAAAAGTCTGCCTTTCCTCCCCAAACAATTTCCTGATGCTCCATCTCCACCCATCACGCTGGGGATGTTTCAGCTTGAACAGATTACAGCCTTGAGAAGGCCATTTAGCTGCTGCACCACGCAGTCAAAACTTTGATTTTATTATATCTTTTTAAAGAGTGCTGGCAACGAATCCACTCACAAAGGATCTTTTATTTAGAAGTTTGATTCAAATTGGGGATTCCATCTTTGAAAAATGACGTAGAAAGCAACCAATGCTAAATGTTTGTAAGGACTACAAAACAAGTGGCAGTCTGCCCAGAGACACTCTGGGAAAAAAAATTCCCTAAGAGATCCTAAATCCCTAATATATTTTCCTAAGAGATCCCTGTCACCTTTAAAAAGCTCATGAACTGCTAATCAGTCTAAGACAGCAAAGGTTGTGAAGGTTTATATCCCCATGGATCCCTGGGTTACTTTCTTTGGTTGCAATAAATGCTTTTGTTTATACCAAGAGCATGAAGTTTCCTAAATAAAAATGTTTTGGGAGGAGGTCTGAGGATTTACATCACTCTCATGGCATTAGGGAGGTATTGGAGTATCAAGCTACACATCCTCAGCAGCTGTTTAGTAACACACAAGCATAAACCAGAGTTCAATCTTAACATTGTCATTTTTTTCTTTTTTTAGCCAGACCAGTTAGATTTTTTAGGAATTTTCTTTACATTTTGTCTCTTTTTTCTTTTTAAAGCAATTTTACTATCTGTTTGGAAAAAAAAGAAAAAAATTATAAAAAGGATTGAAAAAATCTATAGACAAATCTATAGTTCAGAGGCTACAAAGTGCTATTTTAGGCTGTAGTGTGTGAGATTTTCATGTTATACCAGTGAATCACCATTTACATGTCCAGTTTCCCCATAATTACTATGTCTGAGGTACCTCCAGAAGAGGGGACTGCGGGGAAATGCCCCTTTCTTTAGTAGATTTTCTGGAAGAGCACCTCATTATTGTATCTTTAAGAAGCTCTCCACAGATTGTGGCGTTTGCAGCCCGCGAGGTGAACGAGGATGTTGGATATGGTGCTACAAAATTTCCAAGGCACCGAATTAAAACAAAGCTCTGCAGATGGATGAAAGGAGATGGGAATTTTCATGTTTGTCACAAATACGTTGAGAGATAATTGTGGGCTAGGCTACATCTGGAAGGAATTGAAGATGTTATGGTCTATGCACACCTATGTGTTACCTCCTTATTGTTACTTTACAGTAATACAGGGTTTGGCTTTGTTCTGAGAGACTTGTGTTGGCAACATAAGCTGCAACAGAAACTAGTATTTCAATGTTATTTTAAACTTCAGGGAGGGGGGAAAAAAAGAAGAAATGAAGTGGGGGGAGAAAGATGAAACTCTGAATTCTCCAATAGGTGTGTATTTCTAGCTCTACATCAGTATAGCTCTATGTTGTACCTTAGCTTGATTTCATGAAAATAAGTCCTCTATCCTTTCTGGGAAGAAAGATAGTGGCAGCTCTTAGTTTTATTATGAATTTATACTTGCATTTCTTTTAAAAACACAGAGAGAAAAAGACCAAATGCCACGGAAGTGCAGAATTCTGTGGTGATTTAGGTGGTGGAAATGCACAGCTTCACCACGTTTTAAACATCATTATTACATTGGAGTAACTCTTGCTGCTTGTAGAATCAGGCCACTGAGGCTTACTTGTAGCTTTTGGCCTGGTCATGGCAAAACATTGCAAGGTTTTATTTGTTATGTGTTGCTGAAGGGAAGTCTGAAAAGAAAAGAAAAACAGAGTAAACTAGGCTGTGCATATAGGAAATAGAAACATATAATCCGTTCTCAAGGAAGGATGCAGGGAGGGAGCACAAATCCTCTGGTCTGCTTTAGATTTGGGGGAAGAGGTCCTTCGGTCTTGTGCCAGCTGGTGTCACCGCTGTCCTGAGCCGCGGTGGATCCTGCTCAGGGTCCGGAGAGCGATTCACGCTGCCGCGGAGGGCTGGGAGCGGATCCATCAGCTCTTCTCCCCGTGAGGTGATCCGAGGTAGATTGCAACAAGGGGTTAACCGACAGGTGTTCCACTGGAGGATTATAAAAGCCCTCTGAAAATCTGAGTCAGGAGACTAAACCAAATGTTTTCAAAGGCAGAATAAATTCCTGACACAGGGTTAAAGGTTGAGGCCATCTATTTCCATCTTTCTCATCTGTTTTTTTTCTCATTTTTCTGTTGGCATTTCATTCCTGGGATAGATGTTTCTTTAATGAGTGATTCTAATAAGAGTTGCACTGTCATCTTTCCAGGGAAGGAGTTAGCTGTAAATTTTTCAGGGCCACTATACACAAATGTGTAATAAGTAACTATGAAGTAGTTACGTATTTATCTCCAGTCTGGTGCTTTGAGTTCCTGTCACCATTAAAAAGGCCTGATGCTTATGTGATCATCAGGATTTGGAAATTGTGATGTCAGTTGAGGTTATCCAGGAAAATGAATATTATCATATAAATTCTTTGTGATAAAAAAATCCCAATCCGGTAGGTCACGTAAGAAAAGTTCCTGTTAAGAAGATTTTCATAAGTAAGCTAATTTTTTAACTTGATCAGCAGCTCCTCATCCCTCAATTCAGACCACATCAACTTTTTTGACACTGCATGATTTTAAAAGACCTTTTTTGTAACTCATTGAGAGTTAATTGCATTTTGTTATTTGCTCCATAATTGGCATAATGTAATATGTTAGCAAAAATGAAGATATATGAGAACTCATTCTTTGACGCTTCTTTTGGGTCTGATCACCAGTTAAATAGATTATTATTAAAAATAACGGTAACAGCTATGAAATTACTATTATAATATTCAAGTAATCCTAGAAATCTAATTACTACTTGTATAAAAATTTGTTACATGCATTATTTAACAGTGTTCTTATTTCAGACAGTGTGGTGTCCATGATACTAATTGGTGTCTTCCCATAATTTAAATACTGAAAAAATTATTACAGGGAAGTGTAAATCAATGAGCTCTCAGCAGTCTAAAATTAACATTCATATGATGTATTTAGCAAGGAGAAGCTCTAACTTGATTCCAGACGAGAGACTTAATAAGCTCTCTTTTTCAGTGGAAATTGGCTTTTTATGGATAATACAGTTTGACTATCTAGAATTTTATCTATTCTGAAAGTCTCGCTGACTGGTCCAATTTGCAGCATTTCCCCTGAACACTGGAGGACGAATCCTGTCCTTCATCCAAATCACATTTAGTGACCGTCCTTAAAAATTTCCCCTTGAAAGGTTAAACTGTTCACTGAATAGTCAGTTGCCTCACGGCCTCTCTTTCAGTCTTTTCCATGTTCTCTTTAGGAAGAAATAGAAGTCAATGTAGTTACTTTTTCCTTTTAAAATTATATATATTTCTATTTCATCCGTATTTCTATTAGATATATACTATTATATTAATTGTGCCCTTCAATCTTACAGCTGCCCACCCTCTTTAACCTCACTGTCTGGGTTCTACTCCGCAAGAAACAAATGTGTGCTCTCTTGCTCTTATTTCATAGTGTTTTCCATCTTGAAGCTCCTAGCATGGCTCAAGTTGCTTTTGCAGTGAGCTCTGTAGGTATCTCCAGACTGCTGAGGAAAAGCCAGGAATGTCTCCAAAGGCATCAAAAACATGTTAAGCTTTGGGCACTTCTCCCCCTTTTCCTTTCACTTTTTGTATTATTATTTTTTTTGTCAGGTAACTATCCTGTAAAGCATAAATAAGTTGGAAAAGTTCTCTGGTATTCAGAAAGCATATTGCAGAAATCATAAGCAGGGCTTCAGCTGGTCAGATATATTATTTGCTTTCATATTTGTGGTTTTCTATTCAAAGAATTAGGAATGTTTCAACTACCGTGATGAAAGTTAAAACTCTATATTGTTGTATACCAACAGAATCACTTAATTCACTTTTCTAAATTTTCCTGGTTGATGTCAACAAGATAATCTGATGTGTTTGTTCTGTGGCTTTACACTCCAGAAAACCTAAATTTCTTTGAAGCTAATTTGTAAAGAAATGAATTGAAGTAAGAAAATAAACCTATACAGACCTCATCCTAGAGTCTTTACATTAAGATGATACATGAAGTATAAAATATTGCTTGGTAAAAGGCCCAATTATTGCTATCCAAATTTTTTCTTTGATGTAATCTTGCCCCCTGCCCCAGGAAAGAGCATGTCTCTAAAACTTAACTTGGAGCCCAATCCGTTAGTGAATTCTACCGTGTTGTTGTGGGTGTCTTTTAACCATATTCATGATTAGATGTAGTGTGAAAACATAGTCATTATAAGAATATCTTTTTCATGCCTTCCCACATCTTAGCAGTGATTTCATTTACCTGTGCACTGTGGCATAACTAGTCTTGTATGTAATCTTAGTTATGCCACACGTTTTCTGCATACTTTAGCAGCTAGAAAAAGCTCGCCAAGGGCAAGATTTCTATTCCTAGATGATCACCCACAATCATTTTAATACCATGCAATTGTTTTATCTGGAGTTTACAAACGTAAACAGAAGGAAGCTGCCATGAAGCCTGATGAACGTGATGCTCTTAGTCCCATGATTTAATTTTAGGTAGTCCTGTGAGGAGCAGAGGGTCTGAGTCAATAATCCTCGTGGTTCCCTTTCAGCCTGAGATATCCCGTGACTCGGAGTGTATTCAGTTGAGTCCCACTGACAGCTTAAAACTCGTTCCATGAGGACAGAATAGTGGTACAAGTCTTTGTCTGTCTGTCCTTGCAGAGCCTTTAAAAGCCCTGACCACTGAAGTTGAGTAGGAATAATATTTGTGGTGTCACGTATGTCAAATAGTTTTACCACAAAGGTGTTGACCTTTGGTGTATTTCTGAGCTTCTGTGACTGCATTAGATAGTAAATGCCTCAGGAAAACAGCTTCTCGTTCCCATTATTTCCTTATTTTTTAGTGCAGAGGGCTAGGTCTGTCTTGGTCTGGCCACAGAATATTGTGATGCTGGGCCTTATTTGTCCTACTTTTTATTCTCCATAGCAGACATTGTCTCTTACTGTTTATTTGTGCAATATCTATTGTAATGGTCCTAGTCAGTGTTGGAGACCCTTAGTACTACTCCAGTACAAACACAGAAAGTCGCCATATGCGTAAATTTACATTACCAAAGTCATCTCTCATCCTTAACTGTGGTGCCTCCAAGAAGTTTGGAAGGAGTGTGTGTGAGAATATGGAGACTTTTAGGTGGCTTGTGAAAGGTAAAAATGTATTGCTGCTAGGGCAAATATCTTTCTCCTGAAATGAAAGAAAAGATCAACAGAATAGACCTGCTATTCTGAGTCTCATCAAAGTACCTGAAAGTCAAGCTAAAGGCGTCTCTGGCTCTGAGGGTCATTCACTGTGTTGTCCTTTTTCCTGCATTTTTGTTAAATAGGAATGCTGCCATATATCACTGGAAA
Organism: Cnemophilus loriae; assembly: GCA_013397755.1. Classification (NCBI taxonomy): domain Eukaryota; kingdom Metazoa; phylum Chordata; class Aves; order Passeriformes; family Corvidae; genus Cnemophilus; species Cnemophilus loriae. The sequence continues at coordinate 366,088 of VZTF01000272.1, read as the reverse complement.
GGGCAACTGCCACTGAGGCAGAATAGCAGAGCTGAAAGGTTCTGTGTGGTGGATGACTAATCCTGTTTCTAAGCCAAAATCCTGTTTATAAGATGTATTCTGCAGCTCTGCGCACCGCAGACCGTGTTGGCAGCTGGGTTAATGGAAGGCCACCTTGGGCCTGGAAGAGAGTTAGTTGTGCCTTTTTGTCTTGGGAATGCATTTAGAGCTGTTGTGTGCCACGCATGTTGGCAAAACGTTCACCTATCTTCTGTCTCAAGGTGTGACACACCAGAAAATATTATAAAATACTGTGAATTACAACAATGGAAGGAAGCATCTATTACAATGGTCTGATTTTTTTCTTTTTGTTTTTGGTAGAAAAAGGGATTTTCTCTTTAACTGGTAATTTCTGAGGTAATAAAAAGTTAGATTTATACACATACTTTGAATTTATGCAACTCAGGTAACTTGCTTGTGATTGTATCAGTGAATAAAACAAATTGCGTGTGTGCATTGCCAGGACTACGGTGTTATTTCTCAAATTCCATATTAATAATTATTAATAAAATATCAGATTGTTGTGGAATTGTTTCCTGTTTGATTAATCTATGAGAATCTGATTATTCAATTTAAGCTAGTTGCATATATCAGTGAAATATTACACAGCTTGTAAGAACACATGAGGCTTATTGCAGAGGAAATGCAGCAAGAGTCAGAATTTACCTTTCTGTGAGTACTGTTGGGGAGAAAGTTTGAATCCTTTCCCCAGCTTCTGTGCAGAGCAGAATCATTGCTAGGTTTGTTTGCTTGGCAATAATTGTATACATATTAAACTCCCCTTCAGGTTTATTCAGGGCGAGGCACGCAGAAACAAATGTGCACCTTCTTGTTGAAGAGTGTTAAGTCAGAAAATCGGTGCATATAGAAAAGGTGACTATGGAAAGAAATGTGGACGGGCTTTCTGTGTACCTGCCAGGCAGGCAGGATAGAAGTCAACCATTTACACTGCAGAGCTGGTTTGGGCAGGGGGAAGTCACCTTCTGCTTTAAAATACACTTTGGGTCAGGCTTCTGCTCAAGGGAGCTGCATTTGGTTTATTTCTGAGCTGTCACTACTGCAGAAAAGGACTGGTTCAAGGGGTGTTCTGCGAGAAGATAACTGTAATTGGCAATCCATTTCTTCATTTCCATGCTATAGCCAGCCTTGACGAATTAATCATGATCGAATACAGGCTGCGGGAAGGGGGTGACCCACGTAGCACAGAAGAAAAATGAGGCCCTGTGCCGGCATGACAGACTAATCCTTCAATTCACCCATTTGACTGAATGAGGGGACTTGTTGGTGCTCCTGTCACCAGCACCGCCCATAAACAAACTGTTCACTCTCAGTCAGAGGGTTTGGCAGGTGTGATAAAGGTTATTGAGAGCATCCCAACACCCCATCCATCACTGATGTGGGACGGGGAGCTCCTGGATAAGTCCTCAGGAGGAAAAGTCACAGTGGCTTACAAGATCCTGCCTTGAAGAGAGAACAACCAAATTGTGTTTGTGGAGTGATTTTGTGTCTGATCGTATGGGAATCAAAACGACTCCTTGGTTTGGCTGGATGTGTTATGGCTACTGCAAAAAACAGCAAAAATTTGGGGTTGAAGTTTAGATTATGTAAGGGTCCCTTCCAACCCAAGCCATTCTGTGGTTCTGTTATTATTGCTGGCAGGTCTGAGCAGTTATAGCTTCACACAGACTCTGATTTCGTCCCAGGGAACAGGAGGTAAGCTGGTTCCAGATGGAAAGGAAAACAATGGCAGCCTAAAGAAAATTATTTACTCTGACAGCTATGTAGAGAACCTGGGAACTTTTGGTAGATGTTTTCTTAACTTTCTGCTTTCTTCCTCTCTATTTTTTGGAATTGTGCAGCAGCTGTGTGGCTTCTAGGGTTACATTAGGGATATGGGACTCTTTTAACTGGCCTACTCATAGTAATGTTCTTTACTTAATAATTTTCTTTATTCTATCTATGGCTATGATTTTAGGTTTTCATCTGGTAACTAAAATGGAAACAGAGCTAAGTTCATGCTGGAGCACATTGGTTTCAGAGAAGCTGTGGTGATTTGGACTGTCTGTGAAATATTCCATTGGATTGAGAGGAATAAATGCGTTTTTTTGTAATTGACCCTATTCACTTTGAATAACTGCATAGAGCTCAGCAGAGGAGAAATCTAGTCCAAAGTATTGTACCTTTTTTAAAATATTTGATTTGGGCAGAGAAGACTTTATCTTACTTTTTCTTGAAAGAGTATCTAGCCCCTTGAAAAGAACATTAGTTTAAAGTCTGATTTGTAAACGATTTGTGTATCTCTTTTATTCCTTTCAGTATATTACTTATGTATATAAGAGAATGCAAGTACTTGCTTTCCTATATATTACTAGATGGTAATCTTTATCTATAAGTTTCCAATTTAGTTTTGGACAATGCAGTGTACCATTTTTTCCCCTTCTCTCTGTGATGTTTGAAAGAACCCTTTAACAGAAATACTGCATAATACTATTTAAAGGGTAATAATTTCTTGTATGCGATGCTGTGGCAGTGGAAGACTTTTTGCCCCCTTCTGTTTCATTTGTCTCTGGAACACAGACATTAAACCTTCGTTTTCAGGAAGTATCCCATATAGGAGATACAATCAGTCATCACACATTGTGACTTGTTTCTCTTACAAACCAAATTTTGGGTTGCTTAGTCCAATTGAGTAGCACTTCCAGGTCACTCATTGAGGAACGTGCTATTCAATGTGAATAATTTTATGCCACTTCTGCATGGGGAAGGCCTGGTTCAAAAACCCCTGAGCTAAAGAAGAGCTGATATAAATGTCAGCACATTGTTCTAGCTACCAGCCAGTACTGCATTTTCTTTATCCATTTTTTTGTCTCTCAGTTTTGATGAACAAAAGCATATTTCTAAGTCACAAAAGAGGCCGTGTGAAGTGTTTGGCATTTTGATGAGAAAAACACAGAATAGGAGTATCTAGAACTTAAGATTAAGAAAAACAGGTGCATCCTTAGGGTGAGAGTAAATCGACTGTTCAAGCAGTGACCAGTGTGTGGTGTGTAGTTTCGGCTTTATGTGCCGGCTCATTATCCGGTGTTGGAACAATGGAGTACCAGTTTCATGCAGAATGCTTATCACCGTAAATTGCCCAGTGTAGGCTGGGAGCTGCAGACAGTGCAATCATAATAGCTTCCGAACCGATGCAGTTTTATGGATTCAGAACATTAGTCATTCTCTTATGCCCTTAATTACCATTAGGTAGCTACACTTGAGTCTGTAATAGGTGCTAAACACTCTGACACTGATAGTTTTTTAACCATTCTTTTTGTTGTAGCAGTAAACACACTATAGCTGTTAGGAGGCCAGAACATTATTTTTTAGCCTAGTGCCATTAGGAACATGTCCAATGACATTTTGAGCTGTATTTGCTGGTTGGTTGTAGCCTTCTGGGTTTGGTTTGGTTTTCAGGGTGGTTTTTTTCCTGTCTTTAGGAATGAGAGTAAAGAACAATTCTGTTGCTAAACTGGCACTGCTTAATTAAGGGATGATGTTTTTTTCCATTTTGGCCTAGTTTACAAAGTGAGAAAGGAAGGAAAAGCTGATAGATGTTTCACAGTACTGAAAACAATACAGAAGAAACAAGTGATGCTATTTACATGCTGGCCGTGCCAGTCAGTGCTCTAGAAATCTGGTGTATTTTTCTATCAGCATTATGAGTTATAATTTACTAATTTTCAGTAAAGCAATGAATCGCTGATGTATAGTAGGCCCTTCCCAAAAAAAGATATGAGCTTCAAAGCTCTCTTCTAATCAAAGCTGCTAGCCATGGTTCAGGTAATGAGAATGCATGTTGGCAGTGCTTCCGTGTCATTCCTAATGAGGTTTTCGTGTCATGGAACCTTATACCCATCTCTCAGTTGTGTAGCTTGGTGTAGTTGTCACCATTTCATTGACTATAGGTAATCAGAAGCAGTGACTGTAGTTACCCTGATTGGCGGCCAAGAGTTAGAGAATGTACAACTGACAAATTTGTGACTCCCCACACATATTTTCAGCTGATATTTTTCAAAATTGTGCACAAGTGATGTGGGAATATGTAGCTACTCTGCCCTTGAATTTCTTTAGTAATGCCAGCATATTCAAAATTGTCTTCCTAAGGGCAGTCAGTGATGTTCTGGCTGTGGAATTCGAGGGATTTGATGGTAAAGAATTGGCTTCCAAATCCTTTCTTAACTTGTTCTATGTTTTCAAGATTCTCTTTCCTAGTCATTGACCTTCTTCTGAGTTTCCCATGTTGATTACATGGCATTTATGCTGACCTTAACTAAGCTGAGCGTTTTCTGAAAAGGAATAAATAGAAACGTTTCTCCATCAGCACTAATGCCAATAAAACATAGGCTTGAAATTCATAAATATATATTAAGTTTAAATTACATGTGATTTCAAAAAATTATCTACTTTAAAAAAATTGCATTTGATAACAAATTATATTTGCTTGATAGACCAATTTTCACAAATTAGTGAAGTCTCATGGTATCAAAGCTTTCTGCTAGGAAGAGGTCACCTTGATATTTGTACTGAATACATTTCAGCCTTGGCTCCACATTTTATCATTCTTGATGTCTTAAATTTTCCCTTACCTCCACAGTTTTTTTTAATCTACTTATTTTTATTATTTGTTTTTATGACTTACTGTCAACATATTTCACTGATTTTCTACTTACTAAACAAAATGGTTCTGCCTGAATTTCATGTGTAGCCTTAATTTTGTAACTTTTAATGTATGATCCATGCTATTTAGGTTACTCTGTATTTATTGCTTGTTTTTGTCACTGCCTACTAAATACATTAATGTCTGTGGATCTCTAAATTGTAAGGCTCCTCTCTTCCCCAAAAATGTCAGGACCGATGATGAAACTCTCTCTGTCTTCCTTCACAACAAATCTAAATATCCACACAGTGAACACTAGAAGATAATCATGGGCTTCAATCCAATCCTGAATTATCTGTCTATAACGTTCAGCGCTTAAGACAGTATCATCACATTAGCTCACGTTAGATGCAGTTATTTAAAAGACACTTTGTTTTATCCAAAACTGCCAAAACCATCATCATCAGACACCCAGACAATCCTGTCTAAGAACTATTTGGCTGCTCCAGTTCCACCAGCTGTGAGGATGCTCAGCCCACACCTGCCCCAAGCAGGGACTCATGGGCTCCTCAGGTCTGTCAGTCCGCCTCCTAGCCAGACCATTTCAATCCCAAAAAGCGTGGCTGGCTGAAAAACCACCTAGACTGAAGGTGTCGAATCCAATCCAACCCACTGATTTGGCCCAAAGCAAAGTATGTCCACACACAAACATTTTGTCCAGCAGGTCTGTGCATGGAGTAACTCCTGGGGGACAAGGATGTGGCAGTAGCACCTTCATTTCTTAAAACTGGATTTAGAAGGCAATGTTTTTCCACACTCTGAACTTGCTTTGTTCTAACTAGTTTGTGGGCTTTTTTATTTGTTTACTGTGTTTTCAAAAGTACTTCAATCCTTTAGAAGCATCAGTTCTTTTTGGTGTGTTTCTAGTGGTATTATCCCATGCAGCACATGAGAAAGGTAGATGGGGAATCTGATATCATAAGAAACAAGACTGATGTTAAAATTTTAGTGCAAGAAATCTCCCAGAAGCTCACACATTCATTGTTTCCTCCCTTGACTCTGTTACTGCACATGAGCTCTTTCAAACGTGTTCTAAGCAGTTTTTAAGCTGTTTGCAAAAGTTTGTCCGACTGCTAACATTTTTTTCCTTCTTCCTGCTCTTTCAATCTGTTTAGAGGATTTTTTTCCAAATTCCTGCTGGAGAGGGGATGTCTTAATTTGACTTCAGTTCCCTTCTTTTGGTGTTCGCATGAACTCAGATAACCTGCAGCAATTAGTCTTCTGGTTTCTTCAAATTATTTTGTTTCATAGAGGTTTAATTGTAATCTCCTATTCTCTAAGGAATACAAATCCTTCTTCTTTATCCTTTCTGAATTTTAGAGATCCTTCTTTCATTTGCATGCCCACCACTTTATTTCGGTATTCTTAGAATACTTTTAAGTTAAATACTGAGTGCTGGTTATATGGTGGTTTCAACATAGCTTGATTAGTATATTTTATATAATTTTTATAATTATCTATTATATATTTTTATAATTTATTTTTATTTATTCTTAAATGGTTTATGTAGCAACTGCACCTTTCCTTTTTGCAATCATTTTAAACAGTAATATTCAGACTTTCAGAGGCATAACACCACAAACTTTGTAAGTTCAGCAGCTTTTACTTGTATCAGCACCAACCTGCATGAGATGATTTTGCAAAGTTCATATATAAATATGTATAATTCACACAAACATAGACATTGATCTCATTGAGTTTGACTCATCAGAACTGTGAGTTTTCCTGCTTTTCTGTGGAGGTCCTTTCTTTAGCAATTGATCTCTAAAAAACAACCATGTTTTTTTTGTAGAATGATGGTCTCTTAGTTTTGCAAATCTAGCTGGAAATGTCTAACTAGAATTGGTGTGTGTGTCCCCAAGTACCTTATGTTGATCTCACCAGCACAAGTAGTCTCATGCCTTAATTTTCCATTCCCTTCCTTTCTTATGGTTTTTCTGCTTGTGACTGGGACTTCTTTTTGCAGGCTTTCGACTTACGCGTTTTGGTGGGAAAAAAAAAAGGTAGAATAGGTAAAATATTTTATGGCAGAGGAATCTGTGGTTGTATGGTGGCTTGATTTTGGCTGCCAGATGCCCACCCAGCCACTTGCTTACTTCTCCTCCTCCTCAGCAGGACAGGGGGAAAAACAAGATGAAAATATTTGTGCACTGAGGTGAAGACATGGAGATGGCTTGCCAAGTACCATAATGGGCAAAACAGTCCTGATTTGAGGAAAATTAATTTAATGTATTGTCACTCAAAATAGAGGTGAGAGGCTAAGGTTTCCCATGAACCTCGTCTTTCCCAGGCTCAACATCACCCCCTCACTCCCAAATCTTCTCCCACCTCTTGCAAGGGGAGCTTACAGAACTGTTTTTTCTCACTTTTTTCCCCTCACTCCCAGGTGCTGTTTTGCCCTTTCTGGGTTTTGGCCCATACATTGATACATACATACAACTTTCTGTCCTTCGTGCGGTTTTGAGGGGTTTTTTTGCTGATTTCTGTTCCCAGAGATGTGAGGAAGACTGAGCTGTGGAGGCTTGTGTCTGCAGGCCAGTAATTCACTGAAATAATCCCAACCCAACTCAATATTGCAGTGGTATTTTTCACAATCTGGAGATGTGCAGCTGTCATGATAAAGTGAACTATCTTGAGTGTAATTGTACGTATAGCAAGGGCGCTTTGATAAAATTAATGGAAATCGCATTGGCTAAAGCTGTTCCCTAAGCTTGATTCTAAATCTTACATTATTTTTGATGATGTAACAAGCTCTTTTGAATTGACGACTTCTTTTTATGTATCCCCCAATTAAAAATCTTCTCTTTACCCTCATTTGCCTCATTGCTTAACACTCAGTGAGGTTTCTCCGTGCAACGCGTTTAATGCTTTTCCATATCCCTTCTGCTAATCTGCCTGGGCTGTCACGTTTCCGAGAGGATTAGTTGTGTTTGACTGTGGCATAGACCTGACTTGAAAGGCTGGTTTTCCCCAGGCATAGCGTGGGTCATCTCGTGCCGACCGTACACAGAATCTACATTTAATAAAGCACTGGAACAAACAACCCCTTTGCGGCCACATGGCCACGTTTACAAGGAAATTGAGGTGGGAGGTCAATTTTCACTTTAAGACTAGGTTTGGAGATGCCTGGGTTTTTAAGTGGAGGTCTTTAAATCTCACTTGTCTGACAGGTGGTAAGAAATTTACATTTAAATTGTCCAGATCAGCTTCCTATTTGTACTGCATTGTTGGACAAAAGAGATTTCTTAGTCTTCCAAATCCTTTGCTGCTTGATCTGACCATCAGTTCCTTTGTTTCAAATCTGGACATTTCCTCTGACTACAGTAATTGTCATTTGTTCTGTCACTGCTTTTCCTCCTGTCTCAATTTGAATATTGTTCAAAATTACTTGAAAAACGTGCGTGTTTGGGCTTTTTGTTTCCCCCTGAAGAGTGGCATCTCACAAAGTTAAATCATTTTATTTTAAGGCTGGATTTACTGCTGTTGGTCTAACCAGAAATGTTGACGTTTGTTAAACCTTTCTGAATGCTAGGAAATCCCATTCCTTGCTAAAGCAGAACATATTTGCTCATATAATGATTTAAAAATAAATTTTAAAAACCTCAACAGTACACTGACAACTTACCAGGATACACATTGAAAATGCTATTTAAAACAAGTTCAATAAGACCTAAAGTTCATATCAAGACTAAATTGGATTTGAGTTTCTGGAATTGGAAGTGCCATTAACTGGTTATTTAATTTCCTTTTTGATTGAAGAATGCAAGACTCAATAAATGCATAATTGTGAGTGAAATGCAAATTAGAGATATTAGGAGAAATCGTATTTTTAACAAATACTTGCTTGACAATTAATGCTGTGATCTTTTGAAACACTGAAGCATCTGATGAGATCTGGTTTATTTTGGTGATCAACTACCAGTATTAGGCTTAAAAAGCAACTGCTTCTTGGGGGGATTGTTAGTCAAAAGTGTTGTGATGAGGATGTTCCAAGAGATAAGGATATTTTTATATTTTACCCATTAATGGGTTTTTTATACCCTTTAGCATTTGAGGTCTTGCTAGGAGCATCAGAAGTGTGTGATGCACTGTTGTAACCAGGCAAGTTTGCTGAAATCAGAGTTTTAAATTTCAATTTTTCCTTACTCTTGCTTTAATCCAGTTTTTCCCATTATTCCAAGCTTTAAAAATCTTCTAATCACATTTAATCTGTGGTGTATACTGCTATAATCTCAGAACACGCAAAAAGGTTTTTTGGTACAGCATTGGGAGGAAGGTTGAAGACGTGCTGGTGGATTCCATGGAGTTTTTGTTGACAAAGTTGTTGCTGAAATATGTCCTGAAATGAAGATAAATAGTGTAGATTGGCTGGTTGCTGATACATGCAGGAGTGTAAAATCAAATAAGGCACATTGTGACCCTTGCAGGACAAAAAGAAGGATATGTGGAGCTGACCTCTTGCCAGGCAAATGACTAAAAAGCACCATCTGGGCAAGGGGAAAAAATTCTTCCTCTTAAAAAATTAATGCATGAAATTGTTGAGATAGTGCAACGATGCATCAAGTGCGACAACCCACACAAGCACTTGTTCTAGCAGCGTACATGTAGTGTGTGTTCGAGTAGCATGAAGTGCCTTTCTGTACGGTGAAGAACAAGCCATTAAGCATCAAATTTAGAAAGCACCCCCTCTCTGTTCCTCCCAAGTGTACTGGTGTTTTTGAACTCCAGACTGGATGGAAATATTTCAGTTTTGAGCGGTTGTGGATTTCCTGAATACAATAGCGGCTGATGTGACCCTTTAGTATGGTTTACTGCTGCCTGAGGCAAGAATTGAAAAAAATCCACAGTGTGAATAATAAAGGCAAACCAAGAATCAATAATGTATTTGTTAAAAAGACTAAACTAAGTAGATTAAATGTGCCAGACATAGTATCTTGCTTTTTCACCCAACCTGCCTTATAACTTTCTTCCGCATATGTCTTTTGGGAAAAAAGATAAAAGAACATCTTTATTTCCTTCTTTTTTTTTTTTTTTTTCTTTCACAAGGAGTAAGTATATATTGTTTCAGCTGATTATGTGCTCTTAGGAAATCTTTGATTTCCCTCGGAGAGGAGATAAGAACAGTGCTTCAGTAGAAATAATGTCAGATAGTTTTGTTTGTTCTTGTACGTGGATGGCCTTCCCCAAATACTCTGTAGGTTTTAGATAATCCAGCTAGGTCTTTGGGTTGCATCTGCTAGAGCAGTTGAACATGATGGAAGTGATTGAAAGGCTAGAGATGGGCTAGCAACACTATCTGTGTTCTTTATGTGATTTTGTATTTTTTTCACTATTGCCTATATGTGTTTGATTCCCCTGAAGTTTCTCAGACTTTCTGTGCTGCCATCTCCTTTTATTTTGCTGTGGTGGCTCATGTCCATTGCATACATGCATTTCCCTGAGTTCTTGTAACTCCTGTCATGGTATGCTGCCTGTTCAAGTCAAATTACTGAGAGCTGCAGCAAAGCCAGCAGCCCTGATATTGTCTCTCACATTCAGCCCTTCTTCCCAAAATGCTACTCCCCTGCTTGCAGCAAGAGGTTCCATGCTCCCTCCCTCTCCTCCTCTTCCTCCACCTCAATCTGCCTCTCTTCAGTGCATTTTCCTGGCTCTCACTGTCTGCACAAAGATCCTGTCAGCAAGAAGAGCGAGCCTCTCATGGCAATTCTTACCCTTTCTCCCCACGCCCAGCCTGTACTGGCAGAGGTATTAGTAGACATCAGAGGATCAGCAGGGAGTGGCACATCAAGAATACCTCTGCTTCAGATGAGCCTTCAATTAGAGCCTGCAGTCAATAGCAAAATGCCACGAGGAACAGGGCTTGGTGAGGTACAGAATCATTACCTTATTCCCACTGCTGAACAGACCATCCCTTGGTGCTTAGAGACAGTGTGTGTCAAGGAGGGCCTGGGATAGTGTCAATGGAGGTTAAGGAGTCCACTGCCCTGGACCACACATTTCAAGAGAAAGTACCAGTTTCAAGTGGAATTCCGAGCGTGTGGGTGTGTGGGTGTTGGTTTGGTTGGGTTTTATCTCCTGTGGCATTAGCAAGACACTTTAGGAAGGTAGGATTGATTCCTTACGCTTTGCTTCACTTGAGAACAACAAGGCATTTTTATTTAAATCAGTGGGTAGAATAAATATTTAACCTTGCTGAAATTGTAGCTACACTGAAGCCAGTATCCCATTGCTGTGCAATTCAGTGTATGATGGGAGATTTCACAGCTGACTAGTGTTTTACACTTTGTTTCAAATTACTTTGGTTGTATGATGTTGCCACACTAAAACCCAACTTGCTTGCTATATATGGCTAAATAGAAGATTAAACACTCTGCGTTAGGAAGCTTACGTACACTTTGAAATCTCTTTCAATTAACATTTCTTTGTACAACGCTTGTTTCTGGAACAGCAATTCTGGTTATGGTATAGAGTGTGTTTAAAGGAGAATGATGTGCTTATGCTCAGGAACAACTGCATACATGTGTTTAAACAGCTGTGTGATTTACACAGACATTGCATATACGCTCTCATAGGTAGATTTTATAATTGCAAAACTACCTGTGTGAGTATATCTTCCATTTGCATTTGCATTATGTATGCTTTCTCTTACCCTAGGAGAATGCTAATGGCCAGAGCAGTGAGATCTTTCTGCTTTCAGTGTTGCCCTGGTGTCTTTCTGATCTTTCCTCTACTATGCTCAGCTTGAAGGCTTAGTGTTCTACTTGGGCATTAGAAATTCCCTGAGAGGCAGAAAAGCTGCATCACACAGCACAGTAAACAGCACAGCTACGAAGCAGTTTTGCTTCCCAGAGTCTCCAAGTATTGCTTGTTTTTTTTACAAAACTGCTAGAGAATCCATTTCTCCATGATGTGATCCCCTGCAAGCATACTCTTTTACAAATGCTGGAAAAACGAAACCAAAAATATTGACTTCTAATTAAAAAAATCTACTGACTACTGCAGAAAAGTGAAATTCTTACACATATGCAGCTCTCCTTCAGAATTGCATTATGATACTTCCTGCAGCAAGGTACTCGTAGGGGAACTCTGCTCCTCCCTAGTAGTCCAAGTGTAAATGCATTTTCACTAAAACTTCTTCCCCCACTCCAATGCTAATAAATATCAAGCAACCCAGTAAACTTGAAATCTACTTTTTCTTCGGTGCAGTCTTTAGACTTGTTGGTGCAAGCCTGTGCTCACATGACCTACATAATTATGGTGTATGTCTGGCTGACACTTTTAACACAGTTATATGGCAGGTGTTTTTCCAATGATATCAGCGTGGCAGAGTGTGAAATGAAGCATGGTGTGATACTGTGTGTTTCACAGAGAACAGCAGTGACCTCGTTTGTCTTGCATCGTAGCCACCTTTTGGCAACCGACTTGTTTCAGCCGCAGCCCTGAGCTGAGCCCAGCCATACAACAGAAAAGCACCTGAGGTGTAGATGGTGCAGGTGAGTTGATGTGCTGATCAGACAAGAGGCCCCTGTCAGCCAGCACACACTGGGCGCCTCTCCTGTCAAGCCAAGGCTGAGCAAGCCCTGTTACCATGAGAGTCCGTGTATCTTGACCTGCAGCTTGTCTTGATTTCGCTGGCTTGTGTGAGTTTCATCATGTTCCCTGGTGCCAGCGTTGACCCTAACTGACCTAAACCAGGGATCTCTGTGTTACCCAATGCACTTCGGTGGATGAAGAAAGGCTCTCCCTTATTTCAATTCTCTACCAGCTTTGTGTCACTGTATCAGAGCAGAGAAGTTGTTTTGAGTTTCTTTATTAACCACCTTCCACCAGCTGCATCTGTCGTGTCAGTTGAATGCAAGTGGAAATGATTCTTCAGGAACTGCATGTAGTTTTCTGCTGCTGCTGAATTTTTTCACTCAAGGAAAATATAAAGGTGTGTACCTTTCTTGGGAGGAATTGAGAAGAATATAACGATTTCTTAAAAATAATAGTTTGTTTATGCCTTTTGAAAATGTCTTATTTCCCCTGTTTGTTTTACATGAATGATAATTAATTACTGTAGCACAGTCCGTGAAGGATACAGTGAATTGGTGCAGCTTTGTTTCTCGGGGTAACGGAAAGGTTACTGGCTTTTCACAGTACTTAATTTCACTGTCTTTCTTAGAGTTAGTTTTTGAGTGGACAGCAAATAAGGTTTTCTCTGGCTGAATGAGTTCAATAAGGCAAGGTAGGTTATTTAGCAGAAGATTCATAGCTCTTCTGTTTAGTCTTCAGTGTAGTTGATCCAAATGAGGGTACTTTCTTTCCAGGTTATGAGTGTGCACAAAAATTATCAAGGTAGGAACTTAGATTGTTTGTCCAATCACTGTGTGACAGTGGTTGTTAAAAACAAAACAAAACAAACAAAAAACAACAACAAAGAAAACAAAAGAAGAGTGAGAGAAAAAAGCAAAAAGCTCAAGAATAGCAACACAATAAGCTTTCTGGTGGAATACTATCATCTCTTTCCAAACAGAACGGATTTACCATGGTAATGGGAATCAACCTAGCATGAGTGAATTCATTTTGACTACTAAAATACGTCTTTGACAAGATGATTATATGGGATCAGTTGCAAGATTATGCTGCTTATTTCACAGCTGAAGGACAAGTGGATGTATTGAGTTAACCCTACCTCAGGCATGCTGGGCTGTGCATCTCGTTTGTTCTCTTTTATTGTCATAAGCACTATCATCTGTGTTGTCAATAGCTGGCCTTAACCCATATGGCCATAATGAAGCTCAGTTATTTATGTGTCTGTTGTGATTCAGAAGGTGTTTACAGTACCAACAATAATGCCAGGTTTCAGAACATGTACGGAATAAATGCTTAGTACCTTTTTTCTCTTCTTTCCCTCTTCTTCTTTCCTTTAAAACATCTTTGTATTCCGTGCCACCTGGTGCTGATGATTCCCACATAGCAAGTACTTGATGCATGGTGGAGATACCCTGTCGTACTGACTGCAGAGATGGCCTTCAATACAGTCCCACAGTTGAAAAACGTGACAAGCTACTATTTGAAGAGCATTATTTATATATCTGTAAACATATTGACAAATTTATAAACTTAAAACATGGAAGTTTTTCCATTTTAACAGTCTTGTTGATTAAGCTGTGGGACTCAGGGTTGATTTTAGCACACAGGAACAGTCTGCAAACTGTTACATCTTGATATATGCACAAATATGCCAGTGTAGATATTTTTCTGAGAAAATATGAAAACACATAATGATTATTTGTGTTGATGTGCATTTGGTTCTTTTCCTGATTTGCTTCAAAATGAAACCATTAAAACTGGCAAATAAGAATATTAAGCCTGTGATGAGCCTTTTAGAATCCACAGAGAAGGGAACATGTTTTAAATGAATGAGAACCTGCCTAGCACTTAGGCTGTGCTAACAAAAAAAGACACAGACCTTTTTTTTACCAAGATGAGTTGATTTACAGAAAACATTAGGCATCTCAGTTAAACTGACGAATTATAATGCTTACCTCTACAGCTACTGAAGTGATTTTCTGGATTGACATTTGCTTGTTAGTAATATAGCCCTCCTGTTAGAATCTGTTATTTTAATCCTCAGGTAGATCATATTAAAGTTTGATTACTTAATACTTGTGTTTTGTTAATGGGCTTTACGTGGGGAGATGACATTACCTGATTGTAAGTTAGACATTTTTTGTAAGATTGCATCAAGCACAGTAAAAGAGGTGGATAAAGATACCAGCATCTCCACATAGTTTGGGAGTCCCTGAAATGAATTTCTGCTAGTTTTGTGTCACAAAATCTTCGTTGCACTGTTTTGCTTTGAAGAACATTGTGCAGGGCCAGGAGCTGGACTCTATGGTCCTTGTGGGTATGTTTCAACTCAGAATAGTCTATGATTCTATGGACTACGGATGTATGTTTTTCTGATACTGCACAGATAAATTAGGCAGAAAGTAACAGACATTCACAGTTGAGTAAATGTTTCTGTGCTGAATCCCCCAAGCACCAAAGACTGAGTATTTACACAAGGGTGTCTAACAGCAGGGAATTCATTGCATATTTTCTGTACTTTGATGGAACAGGGGGACTTATGTTCTTACCAGTCGTGTTCCAGGGAATAAATACAAAATGTAATGGGAATGTCAGTGTGTATCTGTAGTTACTATCTTAGTTCTCCTCCACACTCTTCTCCTCTAAAACAGCACATTTATTTCGTATCAGATACATCAGAATAATTCTGCCATATCTTATCATGCCTTTGCAGGAAAATTATGGCCATGATGGCTGCAAGGACTCGCACAGCCTAGAGCTTGCTTTGTCAGCCGTTTCGCAGGTCAGGGTTATAATTTCCAGGAATAAGTTGGTAAAGTCCTGGAAAAAGTTGCAGGAGCTTGTAAGTTTGAAGAGCTCTCAAAGCTTTGCTAGGCTGCCGCTGTGGGTAGTATCTGTGCAAAGACATACCAAAAGCAGTAGAGTTCAGATGAGGTGTACTTTATGTGATGGTAGCAGGGTGCACACCCTCGTTCCTACTGACTTCAGCAGGCTTGCACTCACTGTGCCATCAGCTGTGATGATGAAAGCTGTGCTGTAAAGGATGGCTCCTGGACTCAGAGGGGCACCAGAGGAGTGGCTGCTTGTATCCAGGATTTTGCTGTACTCGAGGAGTTGGGATCCTGGTAATGGATGGTGAGATGTGATCAGTTGGCACGGCAAAATGCAGGTGGTGGCAGTAAAATTGTCACTTGCCAAAGCAGCTCCTCAGGAGCCAGACACAGCCTGTGCTGTTTTTGTGGTATAGCTGGCTACGTTGCCAAGGTGTTCGCTGGGGCAGTGGAGGATGTAGAAAGCTCAGCCCAAGTTAGATACCTGTGTCTGTGGGGAGGTACACTTCACCACACACCTGTCCATGACATACAACCTGCCAACCCTCTCTTTTTCTCCAGGCAGATAAAGCTAGTGAAGTCCTGTACCTCATGGCCAATGTGTGCTTTTTTGTGCCCTTGTCCTTTTCAGTATGCTAGAGGAGCACTCACTGCAGTAACATGGCCCAGTGTCACTCATTACTTTACCTGTTTTATCTCTTGTGAAATTGAGCCTTTAGCCAGAATTGCCTGAGCTGCTGCTCCAGCAGTCAGTTAACTGTGAGGCTCCTCGAGCTCATTTCTCTCAAGTAATTTGATTCCCATGTGCTTCCTGAGATTGCTTTCTCGTTGAAAGTGGGAAAGGGGGGATGGGGGTGCAGATGGGAGCAGACCAGAAACGTTACGGCAGGCAAATGTAGGTTAGAGATAAAAACAATGCAAAGGCATATTTTCAAAGATTTCATCTTGCTTTATCTTCCTTTAACCCAGTCCTATAAACAAAAATGTTTTTTCTGTTTGAGAATCAGAGACACGGAGGCTTTTGTGCTGGTGCAGGGTTTGCAACAGTAGGTGAATTCCATCCTGCTTCTGCATATAGTCAGTAAGAGAATCCTTTCCGTGAAATTACCAGAAATGTGTGCAAAATGCTAATTAGATTATTCTTTTTTGGGGGGTAGCTGATCATAAAAGGCTCTGATGGATTTCAACATATTTTCTGAAATCATATGCAGAATTCAAGGCTGTTTATTTAGGTTGCTGAACTGTTTCCTTTACATTGTGGTGACTTAGTAGTGATTGAACACCAGTTTCCTAGATAAGGTTCTCTTTAAGACTGGTTAGTATGGCAGCAGTTTCTAACTAGTGTACAATTTATGGAGAGATTCTATACAATTCCCGGTGCTTTATCACCGTTTTGGCCAACTACCCTGCTGCAAGTGAGTGAAAAACAAGCCTGAAAAGTTGATCTTGCTGGAGGGAGAATTGTTCTGAAAATAAACCATTCTGTGCATAAACAATAGTATGTCAGTTGTCTGAAATACGCATTTGTCCCTCTGCATGGCGTTCATTTTATGTCCAGGCAGAGCTACCACACTCAGGGTATGGAATTTCTATGTGAAAAAGTCCCAGTTTGTTAGCTAGAATATTACTAATTTGAGCAGATGGTCTGCTTAGAGCTCTGTGTTTTTGTATTATGAAAATGAGGCTGTTGGAAGTCCCTGCTTTGGGTTTCGTTAGTGGTCGTTAGTTGGTGTCATGAGACATATGCCTTGATGATACCAGCAGCATTATTAAATGTTATAAGAATTTATTTTCCCATCGGCAATAGAAGTATCCACAGTAACATTTGTAGGGTCTAAGCTAGTTTTTTATCTTGGACTTGGTAAGTATATTTTTAAAAATGTAAAAATATGCTTTATTGAGAAATGCATTCAAAGGAAGCACATGCTAAATGTTGGTGTTATCCAAAATTGACTATTTTACTTGCTTTTCTTGGTGAATGGTTGTCATCTGTCACTTCAAAACAGTACGCGTGCTGCTGGAGCAAATCTTTGCAGAGTCAGTTTACAGGGAGTGATGTTTTGGGAATGTGATTCAGTGGAGGGGTTTTGATTTGAGTTGGGTTTTTTTCTAATCTTGCATTGCACAAGTCCTCAAGAAGGGTTAAAGAAGATATAAGTCCACAAGCTGAAAATCTGTAAATTTTTGCAGTATCTGTGTTTCAGTTTATGGTGCAAGGGTGGTGTATGATGTAGGAAAGGCGGTATCTACACAGCTGTATGCCAAATTTCATGACTCTTTCTAACCCTGTTGCTTGCTTGTCCACTGTGCCTGCAGCTCCACCTCTTCAAAGCCTGTTCTGTTAATCTAGCCTACTGAGAGCAATTCATACAGCTTATGGGGTTTTATTTTTAAATCCTCACAGAAATGATTTGCTGCCCCCAAGTTAGGAATTTAAAGGAAAATTCAATTAAGGTGCCTAAGTAATGAAAGCATCCTTGGATTTGATAGGTAGAAACCATAAAAGCAAAAAGCCTGTATCCCTGGAAAGATTTTTGATGTTGTTTAGTGCTGGGGGGAATTACTATGGCTAATATATCATGCAACATAAGGCCTTAAGTTCATATGCTGATGCTTCATGAATTCTTTAATTTCCAAAGTTGTTTGTTATAATTTAGGTCATAAATTGGGAGATTTCCGACTCTAACATTTCTCTCTTTATAAGGCCTGTGGCACTGGGGTCACAGTGTGGTATAGTTTTGCTGACAGATGGATTAAAGAAAGAAAGCCTTAAGAAAGCCCTTATGCCTTAAGAAATGTCTGAATTTTTCTTGCTGCCGTGAAATGTAAGCCTAGTATTTGTTACTGTGATATATGTGTTGGGTGGTTGCCTGCCTTGTATGACACATGTATAGCTCTCTATTGTTTCTTCTTCCCTTGAGCAGTGGACCTTTCTTAACTAGAGTCAAGTAAAAAAAAAAAAAAAAAATCCGATAAAGTATTGTTGGGCCTATTTTCGATTTATTTAGCTGGGGAAAAATGTAACTGATGCTGCCTAAAACCTTTATACAAATCTATGAAGAAGGGAGTTGCCCAACTGTAATTCCAAAATATTTTAAAGAATAGGAAGGAAGAAACCCCAGATTTTTGTTTTCTTATGTATAAAAGAAATATATGCCTGTTATTTATCTCTCATTTCTTTCTTTTCTTTTTAGGTTTTCCAAATGAGCCTGCTGCTGTCATTGCCCTTAACACTATTAAGGAATGGTTAAGCAAGAATCACAATGAGGTATGGAATAAAATAATTTTTTTTTCAAATTTCTGTTTAAGGTTATGGTCTTTGACTCCAAAACTGTGCAAAGAGTAAACATAGGCTTGAGTCTTGAAGTCTTTCATTATTTAGTCTTAAGACCAGTGAAGTCCGGTCAGGACAATGTAGCCAGGGGAAGATTTTTATATCTGAAAGCTATACTAGAGTTCAAAGGAAATACCTTTGTTTGAAACCATACTGTTCATTTCCTGTGCATTGTAATCTTTCCTGGCAAAGCAGAGGACTATTCTCTTCTTAAGCTGTTTCTGAGTGTAAGAAGTTTTTGGATAATAATGAGGAGATTCTCGGAAAGGAAATGTGAATACCAGTTGTCAGTGGAAACGGCCACCAAAGGTCGCTGGTGTTCCAGAGGTCACTTTACAGTAAAGAGCTGTAGGATCCTATTTTCTATTTTCATTAATTTTTTGGTTTGCCTAATATTAAGTGTTCATTTTCCCAGAAACACTCACTAGATATGTGAAATTTTAATAGTACTGGTCATCTTCCAGTGGCAACATAATAGTGATTATTTGTACAAGACAGAAAATGCTTTTAATAGAATGGTCTGCATCTCTCCCATCTCTAGTTTTTGTCTTTCTGTGTTCCTAGTGCTGCATTGGAGAAGTGCAGCAAAGAAGTGGCAAAACAAATAAAATAAACATGTCTTAAACTGACAGTCTGCCTGTTTCCTTATGAAGACAGCCAGCAGATTTCAGACAGTTAAAGTTGTTTGGTACTTTGTCTGAAAACATTGAACAAAGCATCCAGTGGAGAAGCACTGGATAGAGGGACATAATTAGTAGTATTTTTCCCTCTAGCAATATATTCAGGGAGCCTATTTTTTCCCAAGAATCTGATATGTCAGGGTATGAATTTAATGGGTTTATGTGGTTTGGTTTGGGATTTTTGCCAAATTTGAATTGAAAGGAAATAGTATGTTGAGATTTGAGTGGTACATTGAGGTTTTCAAAGCTGGAGGTGCACTAAGGAGTGCATACCTGTTTAGACACTGATTCTTTGTAGCACTGAGTAGTTGGTTGCTGTGGCTTTCACTGCTGTCACAGTTGCTTCCCACAGCTAGAAATCTGAGCAGTGAAGCAGGAGTTTTGAATGGACAGGCTTCATTAACACTATTAGTGCCTAAATCTCATCACCTTAGCCCTAAACTTATATTTTTGGGATCTTGTCTGTTTGTAATTTTAACCTTGACGTGTGAGGTTAAACACAATATGTTTATGCTGCTTACCATCTTATAATTTCTCCTAGCTTCATTTTTACCACTTAATTTAAAAAATAGGCTAGAAGGCTTGTTTTTGGTTATTTGCTCCAGAAGTAAGCTTTTCTTCCTCAAAAGCTGAGTCTGTATTGTATATACACCTCCTGCCTTGCTCCTCACAAACTCCAATTTAACCAGAATTACTTTAAAATAGGTAGCTGTACTTTATAATGTTTGGACAGCGAAAGGAGCCCAGCCTGTCCTAACTACAAAGCAGTTGTTTAAAGTTATCCTACTGATCTCACGCCACAGCTGGTTTTTTTCAATTTGGACTATTACAGCGTATAGTTGTTGTCTTAAATGTTGTCTTCCTAACATCCTGAATCCTAGCCTCGCCAAGCTGAGGTCTCATGCTGTTTGATGCACTTGTAGACATCTGGGTGGTGCAATTATTGCATGTTACCGATGATGACGATTCAGAGCTGTTCCCCCACAGTTTTTGTTGATTTTCAAAGGAATGGGTGTATTATGTTTCTGTCAAGATACATTAGGAGGGTTTGGTTATCCACAGCTTTTTGCTTTCTCCCATGAAGCTTACCCTCTTCCTAAGGTTTTACCACAATACACTGGCTTGAGTTTTAGACTATGGCATACTGGCATGTTTTCCGTGTCATAAATAGGACAGCAGCAAAATAAAGATACTTGATTTTATTGAAGACAGCAGTAACTTACGCAGTGAAAAGGGTCTTTAGGAAGCATGCCATTACTGGGTTGCTGTTATTTAATGCGGATAGCAAGGTGAGCATAGTTATCTGCTTTAAAAGAACTGATGTAGCTCTGTGCCAGGTGTCAATCTGATCCATTTTATATTGTTGTGGAATCACAGACTAGTTTGCATTGCAAGGGACCTTGAAGTACATCTAGTTCCAACCCCTGCTATGGGCAGGGATGCTACCCACTGGACCAGGCTGCTCAGGGCCCATCCATCCTGGCCTTGAACACACTGGGGATGTGCACACTTACTCCCTTGGGTTAGATTTTGTGCTTTGAGTAGTAATATTATACATTACCCAAGCTTTTCCCTGAAGTAGTGCATCATACAGCGATGGGATGAAAAGGACTTGCTGTGCTTTAATACAGTCTCCTGTTATTGCACACAGCCATATGATATAGTCCTTTCTACAAAGTTCTGTCTTAAAGACAGATCAATTCCCACTACACCCACTGGATATTTAAATTCACATTTTCTAGTCTGGGAGCAAAACCTCTAACGATCTTGCACGAGGGCAGCTTTTCAGAGTGCTGTCCACATCTCATTCCTGTTAGCACTGACCAAACCTGCTCCCCTGGTACTGCCTGCTCTGTCAGGATGAGTTTGTGTGTCCTGCTAACAGCCTCTCCCGAACAAGAGGGGCCTCCAACGCTTGGCTCTGCCAGAGTTAAATTAATCAAAGTCAGCTTCTTTCCCTCAACCTTTGTTCTGCAATCTGCCTTACCTGTGAGAAGGTTTTGCTCCTTTAGTCCCAAAGCTGTCTGGCAGCCAGTTATGCCCTTGGACCTAACCACTCACTAAGGTCTCAAACTCTTTGATTGTAGAATGTGAATTGACTGATTGAATTCAAGAAGTTTTAGTGCAAGATAGAGAGCGTGTTCACTAGGGAATCTGCCTCCATGGCAATATACCTGGCAAAAGCAGGTAGGTGAATAAGATGGAAAGCTGCTGATTTCCAAGTCTTTTGTTGTGCTCTACAGCAGCCATGTCTCCTCTGCCTTCCAGCAGCCCAGGAATCTGTGACAAATTTGGGAAAGATAAGGCAATATTCTTGTTTTCACCTCTCTACCTTCCTGTAGTACTTCTTTCCTTTGATGCTATAATGAAGATTTTTTTACATATTGATATTAATTCCAAATATAAATAAATGAGTTGCTATATTCCTTAGTCAGCCCAGGGTCCTGAAAATGTAGCTTGAATGACTCCTGCAAGCTGTGTTAGAGTCCTGTGAGTTTCTCTGTCATAGTATTTAAAAGACAAGTGATTTGCATTTAATAAAAGGTTTTCTTATCCAAGCCCGTGGTTGTGCTTGACCCCTCAGGTGTTTGTATAAAAACTTATTAGCATGCTTAACTCTGATGTCACTTAGATGAATGTCTCATTACCATGCAAATGGAGTTAGCTGCTTTCAGAGGTTAATTGTCACAAAGCAACAGAGAGATATTTGTATTGTGATTTACTCAACGTACAGCTGCCATAGTCCAGCAGCCTAAAACTCAACTACGTAAAGTTGGCTGGGGAAAACAACCCTATTGTAAGTAGTGGTTTGGACTCAGTTGTGTGTAACAGCAGCACCGTTCCGCTCTTGAAATGAAGCCCTTAGTCAAACTAATCTCTGGCCATGCTTTACACCGAGGTCTGCTGACTTGCAGCCAGAGGGCAAATCTAGTTTAGAAGCTGGTAAATGGCTTTATGCTGTAAGTGTAGAAATCCCTTGGAGCAAACTCCTCAGTATGGCCTCAGTCAGCAGTAGTGGTTAATTTACTGCAGACCACCTAGGCTATCTCCTTAGCAAACTGTGTTTTCACATTTCACAAAGTGCTCTAGAGGTTTAATAGACTTCTTCAGAGCACAAAATAGAATTGGGGTCCACTCTTTAGGAAATTACACTGTGGGATTCATTTTAAAGTGCACATTAAGTTCGGAATGTTTCTTTCTGGGATAATTTGGCGAGGTTTGAGGTGTTGCCACCTGATTTCCTGTAACGGTATCTCAAAAACATTGTGACAGCTTTAAATACTGGACCCCCTACATTGTTGGGGGTGATAGGGAGAGGGTTATCTTTGGGTTTTTGTGGCAGATATCTAGGAATGTTTGCAATGATAGAAATTATCCACTTTTACTTTGCTATGTTTCTCAAAAGGGTGAAAAATAAAAAGATCTCTGTGTACGCCTCACCATACAATACACTGACATGAAAAGCCTCAGGATTTTTTCACTGCTCAAGAAAAGACTTTAATTTAACAGCACATTTAGTTCAAAGTATTGTTCTTGCTCTTGCACAATATCTCACAACATTTATTACACACCTGGTAGAACAACAGCTAGGAAAGTGCAATGGCAATGTATGTGCTGTTGAAATAAATGATACAAATTAAAAGCACATAAATGGCAAATAAATCATCTTCTTGATTCCTTTTCATTAGACTCATTGCTGAAGAGAGACTTTTTTCTTATTTTGCCTGAAGTACATGAGATTTAGGTCCTTGTCTTTTAGCAGGTAGTTATGTATCATCCCACAGCCAAAAAAAAATGTGAGCATGTCCAGCAGAGCAGGATGAGCCAAATCCCGATCCAGCTGAAATTAGTGGAACTCTGTTTTAATGGGGGTGGGGAGGTGGTCAGGATCACACTTGCTATACTCCTCCTGATGAAAATGTTCATGAGGAAACCCCTGTTTGTCTAGTTAGGCATGCTCCAAGATGGGTGCCCTGCACCTGTGCTTCCTTTTGTACTGTGCTCCATTCAAAAATGATAAATGGGGGTATTTTCCACTACTAAGGTAGCTAAAGGCAGGATATCTCACGCACCTAAAATGGTGCTGGATACTGGTGACCAGTTTAGAGAGAGATGTTGTGATGGCCAGCTACTGCCTGGGAGGGCAGAGCAAGGGGAGCTGCCACCACTCTCTGTTGCACAAGGCAGGCTTGCCTGAAAGATCATATCACTATTAATTTTATTTTGTTTTTAATTTCTCTAACGCCCTCCTTTTGGTGGTCTCAGCAATCTAATTCTGGCTCTTCATTCTTCAGAGACAATTAAACGAAGTGGCATCTAGAGATGAGGTCTAGTCTTTATCTCTGCAGAGGGATGCGGATGGAGACAGTGTCCCTTGGAAAATGCTGCTTGATGCAGTTCCATCTAACGTAGCCTCAGTTGGATTCCCCCAGGGCAGAGCAACTAGCTTTCAATATGTATTCCAGAAACATGTGGAGTAGCCAGCTGACAATATTTAATTAATGAAAGCAAGTTAAAAAAAAAACCCCAAACATCTATATTAATGCAAACAACTCCCCTTAAGACTGCATGACTTTTAGTTTTGATTTGATAGTTTTCATGTTTACAGTTTTACAGTTGTCAACAAAACCATGTGAAATTTTGACAAAAATATATGTATTTATGCCTAAGGTGATATCTTTTGCGCAAAGTTTGGGCCTGCGGTGACACGTATTTATTTTAAAGAATATTTATTACTCAGAAATAAAGCTCTGAAAATACAGGTTTCGATTGAAGCCACTGACAGATCCTCAAGGACAGTAAGGGTGCTGATAAAAATTCACCCGGCTATTTTGGTCGCTCTGATATGCCAGTATCACTTGATTAACATAATCTCCTCCCATCCCCCAGCACTGTTCTCTTGGGTAGGTTAAAAAAATGATCTCCTTTCTATTTCTACATTCTAATTAGGTGGTAATCATATGCCGCTCTGATTGAAATGAAAATCAGCCATCATGCCACTGTCATCTTGCTGAAGTCGAGGAAAAAAATGCTTTTCAACTGGTACAAAATTAAAATGATTTACTTGCTCTATGTAGCTGCTCTCTCACCAGGCTCAGAGAGATTCAGTGCTGTCCCCAAAGCCCAAATCTAACTATCATCCCAACAGACAAGTCATTTTCTGAAATGATAAGGCAGCTGCCAAGGCAGCGATGCTTTTCTTATATGTTCTTCATGCTGCTGTTTAGTTAGAGGGCTGATAAAGCGAAGCAGACAAAGCCTGTCTTTGTTACACATAATACTTTATTTATTAACTTGAAAAGGTTTTGGTATTTTTGCTATAGCTACCGAGGAACAGGCAGGAAGGATCCATCCTGCACAGAACTGTTAGAGCTCATGGTGGCTGGGAACGTCCCAGGCCGACGTCCTGTGGTATGGTTTCTGAGATGCTCATTTGTGACCAAAATGAAACTGGGAGGAAGGATTTGGAGACGTGGCTTTCTGTCAACCTCTAAGATTTGTGGTGGATCAAGGAAATCCATTCGTGGTGTAGATGTTTTCGCTGAATACATCTTCGTAAAGGTTTATCTAACCTTCATGTACTGCATCAAAAACACCTTCAGTAACTCCGCTACGGCTAATGAGTGTCACGAATCCAAGACAGGGCTCTGCATGGGTTCTTTCGTGTTTACAGCAGTTAACGATCTAATAATTGAAGTTCATCAAAGAATTTCTTCTTTTTATCCTTACAGTTTAATAGCAGTTATGATAGCAGGAGCCTAGATAGCTTGAAAATTCTACAGGCATGTAGCTAAATTAACGAAATTGTCTCTACTTCAGGGCTGAGATTTTGTGTTGTTTCTTTGATTTATTTTTTTCTTTGTGATTTCTGGATGTTTGGAGGGACCTTACAGCTGTAGCTAGCTGTGTGAAAAAATACTTATAAATAAGTAGAAACAGTGGCTTTATTTTCTTTCTTCTTACTTCTTGCATGACAGAAAAGATCAGGATAAGACCCTGTTATTTCTGTACTGGCTTTCAAATCTGATAATTTCAACTGGCTCCTCAAATCAATGCAATGCAGAAGAGGTCCAGCTTTCGTTTTGGAAAGACTCAGTTAAAGTGGGAACTTTAAATCGGCTTGTGTTCCTCACCCTGTGTGTATGTAGGAATAAATAACTGAGGAATAACAATCCATGTAGCTCGAGAGAGATTCATGGATAAAATACTTCATGAGTAAAGGAGAAATTGCCGTTGCAATCTTTGTTTTGCTTCTGAGCTCTTCACGTTAGTAAATCTGTTGGGATTTATAGTTTGCTCTACTTTGGTGTCGGGCTGAACCGTATCAGTGGATTACAGCTGGGTCTTAGCAGGAGCTGCGCTGAGACGGGGTAAGAGGAAGGAGACGGTGGAGAAGGTTTTCCTTCTGCTCCGTGGAGGTTTGCAAGGAGGCTCCTATTGTGGAGACGGTACTTTGGGAGACTCATAGGAGAAGCTGCCTGCCAGGGATGGGTTGGGCTGGCAGTCACCAGCAGATATAAAGCAGGTGGGACGGATGGGTACCAGCTGCTGGCCAGGCTGCCTGCCCAGCCACAGTCCCCAGGGAGAGAGATGGCACTCTGCTGGCACGGGCAGCAGCCCTTCCGCACAAGCCAAGAGCACGTGCTTGGATTTGCTGGCACTTCCCTGGCATCCTGCAGAGTGTGTGATGGCTTCTTTGGGTGTTCTGTTTCTAATAAACTGACATGGCTGTTTTGCTTCTGGAAAGCTGCCACTTCGGTTTGATTTAAATTTAAGTTCTCTTGCCTACAGTTTTTCCCAAAACAGAATGTCCAGTGTGGAACGTGAGGGTGAAATAATACTAAAATACAAAAAAATACATTAGGTGAGTCTCATACTAAAGCAAGCATTGGATCACCCTATGAAGAACCAAACTGGTATGAAAGAGATAACTGTAACCAGAATATTTTGTTAGGTTTTATTCCATTTTGCCATCTAAGATCTGGCCGATTCCTACCATCATTTCCGACCACATCAGCCATCAACAGTAGGTCACAATCAAATGTATACAGAAGGAAACCCACATAGATCCTTATAGCCAGAGTGCATTCCCTATGAGGAACAGAATGAGTTTATTGCTGCTAGACTTCAGCATCTTGACATATAGTTTGAGATATACGATTCTGACATTTAATAGGTTAGATGATATTGGCCAGATATTTCATAGATTCTGTATCCTACTGTATTCCTGGGAAGGTGAAAAATAGGTCTGTCTATTAAATATGAAATGACAGAACAGATGAGAAGATCACTGTGGATGTGGAGAGCATTGACAATGAGGACCTGTGGAAATATGGGAATGACGGCAGGCTTCCAAGATAAAATACCTGAAAATAATACAGAACAAATTGCTTAAATTCAAATGTGAGCACAGTTTAAGGGTGCATATCACCTTCCTACTTAGACTTCAGGACAGATTATGTGATTCTTTCATTTATTTGGGATTAATGAAAAAATGGACAATAAATTAGGTGAGCTGTGAAATTCTTCACTTCCATAGGAATTGTAAACAATGCTTAGTGGGAAGAGTTTTTGAACAAACACCACACAGAGACTTACTCAGGTTTCTCCTTACTTCTAACCTGATCTCTCGTGAGATAAAAAAATGAAGATTAACTTTTACCAGCATAGACTCTTTACAGCTACTAAATCTAAATAGAATTAATTTCTTGAAGCCTTATTTTCTTTTTACCTATGTAAAAAAAGAAAAGGATGAATATACTTTGGGGCTAGTAAAATAAGTAGAAAACAACCAGTGGTTAGATGATAAATACGGGTGAGGGTGAAAGCAGAATTAAGTAGCTTTAAAAGCAATATAATTTTACAGTTGAGATGAAAGTTTCCATGGCACAGAGCACAGCTTTGACTTGCAGTTATGCCTTGTAAATAACAAGGTCAGTGTTGCCATGTCTCTCTTCTTTTCTGTCTGTCTTCATCCTGATTCAGGAGCACATTTTCATTCAGGAGTAAATTTACATTTACCAGCGGTGAATTTGGGATGCTTTTCTGAACCAGGAATATTGAACTTCTCTGAGCTAGTGTATTTGTCTCGTCTTTGTTATTAGACCTAAGATACCACTTGGTCAGACACTTCCCTGCTCTTTAGTAATTCAGGCTGAAAAGAAATACTAAGAACCAGCTGCTATATCTACATCTGCATGATCAATGCATAATAAATCCAGGGGAATAGGTGTCTTTCTAATTTCTCCCCCTTGCAAGAAACTAGGGCCTTTCAGGAACCCATCTCTAAATTTCCTAGATTTGATGATGTGCAAGGAAGGGATTTTTCAGGTTCTGCATTCTTTTCTGGTTTCTTCCGTACAGCTTTTCCACACACTTGAAAGACACTGTGCATTTAAACCTCAATCCAGTTACATATTTTCAGACTGGGGGAAGGGTTTTATATGTGATTTTCAGCCGTTTCTGCTGGAAATTTCACCTTTCATTTAAAGCCCCTTTGGGTTTGTGATCCAAAAGGTTAGAAAACCTTAGTCTTCTATTTGCATATCGATAGTCTTCTCCTTTAGTTGAGATGGTGATGGATTGTTTTATAGATAAAATGCAGTCTATATGAATAATTTCATTTATTCTTTTTGCTTTCACATTTTTTTTAAAGTGCACGTCGAACATCTTCTCCATGGGTGGAAGCAAGTCTTTGAACTTGCACTGCTGCTTATTGTTCTGGAGTGAGTGCTCAAACCTAATAGGAAACAAACTTACCACAGAGAACTTTGACTCCCCTGGATTCAATCCTGATGCCTGTTGGATGATAACCTCTTCCCTGTGGACATTTAAACAAACATCTCCCTTTGGGGTTGCATATAATAATATACGATCTGTATGATGATAACCTCCTGATGGGGAATGTTTCGGAAGGGACAATAGAAATGAAGTGCTTTAGTCCTGCTGACTGTGTTCCCTGTTAAAATCTCTCCCTACAGACATCATATAAAGCTCATTAATATTTACAAAGCAAATACATTTCCCTTCAGACACTTGAGGTACCACTGCCCTTGATTTTTGTTGGATTCTATGAACTTTGATACAGTGTTATATAGCATAAGTGCAATATCTCATTAATATGTGTACTTAGATTTGTAGAACATCCTAGACATTTTTTATCTAGCGTGATTTTTATGGGGCATATCATATGAGAATAAAATCTCATTGTAACTACAGGTTGCTTATGAGTGTATGCTTGTCAGATGGGGTCTGAGTCTTCATGGGAGTTGGGGAAATGCCTGGCATGCTGTTGGTACTGAATCCCTTATTAGCGAGGTGGAGTTGTGTATATGAGAAAGTGCTGTACTCCAAATTATCAAAGATACTTGTAATTCAATGCACTGAGTGTAAATCCAAAGGGTAAGCTTCTATAGACTAACACTGGTCTTCAAAGCCTTCCTAAATTTTACCAGAGGTGGAATTTTTGCGGTGAAGGAATTTTTGCATCACGGTTGCTGACAAGGAAGGGTGGGCACAAGGATCCCTAATCATGGAATCACAGAATGCTCTGAGTTGGAAGGGACACACAGGAATTGTCAAGTCCAACTAAGGTGGCAGTGTTAGTGTTTGTTACAGGAGATAGAGAGAAAGCCTGAATTGGCTCCCACATTGAAAGCACAAGCATTTGCTAAAAATACAGTGGTTTATTTATTAGCACTTGTGGTAGTGTGAGTGTGGTGCTTCAGTTTCTGCAATGCTCTCTTGGAGACAGAAATGTCTTTGAGGGACAATCCCCTGGCATGCAATTTATAGCCATGGTACTAGAAAAATAAATCTAGCTTGTATGATGCCTCCAAATAGCAGAAGCTGAGAGGGAAATAAGCAACTGTAAAATTTTTCCAAGATATTAAGAGAATAAAGAATTCTTTATAGGTATGTAATACCACATATAAATACTACTTCAATGTGAGATTGCCCAGTGAGCTGGGATTTCCACCTAAACGATGAGTAACTTGTCTTTATTGGTGATTCATGGTCACCTTCTATGTTGTGTACATGGGAGAAAAAGATCCTGCTGCTCTCAGGTGAGCTATGATCTGGGGCAGATGTCTAGCTGTGGATAGCCATGGAGACCCTGCATGGTTTTTCTCTCTGGGGAACGAGAATGGACTGGGAATAAGCAGGGGCAAGGAAGGCTGACACTGTCTCTTACCCAGAGTATTGCCTGAACTTTAGAAATGAAGAGCTGAGAAGCTAATCCAGATTTTTAGTTGAAAAAATATCTTAGTTTAAAGGGAGACCTGCCATAGATCTTGTAAGTGCACTGTTAACCCGTGGGTTTTCTGAAGCGTGCTGGTGGAAAAAGTTGATCTTGGATGTCCAACATATCCAAAGCAGACACATGGAGTAAAAATGAACTGCCAATACAGGGATCTGGCAGGTTCCAGTATGCCTTGCTCTCCCTTCCTTTGTAGTTTCTTTCCCTTGCAGTTTCTTCCTTTCAGCCATCCCTGTTCTGCCCCCTGCGTGGGTGGTGAACTTGTCTATTTATATTCTGCTTTATTGCCTGGGCATTTAGCTGAGTGCTTTGGATCAGGAGGTGGAAAACAAAGGCTGTACCTCCACTCTGGGTCTATCTCATGTGCTGCAGCTGTTGTTTTTAGGTAGAGATTTCAAGTCCAGCTGCTCCTTATTGACCCTGTGGGGAAGTGGCAGGTCGAATCAATTATTTGACATGCACATTCTCTGTTGGCACAATTCTCCAGAGCCTTATAATGGCACAAATTATGATCCTTGCTAGTGAAAAAAGAAAGTTACAATTGGGTATGGCAATTAATACGCAATTAAGAAGGCATTCTTTTTTCTTTGCAACTATTTTTTTCCAGCTATTTTTAGATTTGAATTGACTGAACAGTTAAAGAATTGCTTTTGGAAAGGAGGATGGGAGTAGTATTTTTTTCCTGCATTAGCTTTGATTTTTCTTCCTGCAGGGACAGCAAGAAGCACAGACAGCTGTTATTTAAAACAAAATTGAACATGAAATGCTATCAAAGCATTTACTATCCCTGAACTATAATGCAGCAGTTCTGTGTTTTAATGATATATTGTTTTTTGTTATGCACTGCATTGGTGTTCAAACTTAAATTTGTTTAGAAAAATAATGAGATTTGAAGGTAAATGGAGTATGTATCTGGAAACAATCTATGTCGAAGGTATTTTGTTAATTTCCTTGCTGCCCAGGGTAGTGACGTTGCCCAGCAGGATGAAGGGAGGAAGAGGTTGAAGGGTGTTGGGCTGTGCATGAGTTGAGACGTCAGCGCAATCTGAAATGACAACGTCTGGGAGCAAAAGAGCAGAGCAGTCACAACCTCCCTTTGGCCTGTGGCAGCACCGCCGAGGCTCCAGCGCCGGCGTCAATTTGTGCCAGCGCCTGGAGCGCTTTTTGTGGCGGTGACACATGGACCTGGATCGAGACACTCACGGCCACCAAGCAGCCCCAGTTCAGCTGCTGCGCCCTCTCGGACGCGTGTCACCTGCGCCGTGTTTGACCTTGTGATGTGCGAGCAATAAGGGCTCTGTATTTTATAACAGTCTCCAGAGCTGCCACGTCCCAGTTTTCAGCTAGATTAATTAGCACCCGTGTGAGTAATTCCATGCAGAGTCATTTTGAGCTGTTAATTTTCTTCCAGATTATTTTCTTCTAAATGCTCTAGCAAGTGGTTTGGAAGAAATATTCAGTGGTTAATAAAAGTATCTATGCGTGTGAAGCCAAAGATGGTGTATATTTTATAAAGCTTTGTCAAATGAAAATATATGACAAGTATAAGGTTTTGCTGGCTGGGTGGCCTCTGTGGGCTTTTGCTAAAAGAGGTCAAATTGGTTCTGTGAACTTAAAACCACAACTGTACTAATTAATGTGATAGGAAAATGTTAGGAAATGCAATGTAATTATTCAGAGAACTAGGTCATAATTTCGTTTTCAGTTAGTTTTTGAGCATGTTGCCACACCACAATGCTTTCCATTAATAATGAAGACATTTTGGAGAAATAGTATTAGCAGCTGGTTGACTGTAGTTAATTGACATATTATTGTATTTCAGCACATTCTGTCAGGGACTGATGTGAATGGCTTAAAGGCTTCTAGGGAGAAATAAAACCAAGATAACCAAGGAGAAGTTGTTTAACTTAATAGTTCTCGGGCTCTGTATACCCTGATCCAAGGAGGCAAATTGCTAAAATACATAGAGAATTTTGATTTAGAAAATAATGGTATAATGATTTAATAAATGTTGTCTATGAGAATAGCACATGAGCTCTTGTAGGAGTAGGGTAATGCAGTGGGGCTCTGGAGAGTTTTAAAACCTAAGTGACTAAATGACATAAATCCATTTACTTATGGATTTAATCCAGGCGTCTTTGTCAAAAATTGGAGTAATGAATTGACAAGGAGTTTAAGGAATGAACCCATTATGTAACTGAAGCATGCTAATTACTGCCTTCCCCCCTCCCAAAATTAACAAAGCTTAGAATAAATGCATCTTTGTTTTCGGAGTGAGGACTAGAGAAGAGAGGCAGAGTGAAGCCCTGGAGAGGATTTAGCAAGTCCTTCACCTTCAGGTCACCAATTGCAATCCAGACTATTTTTTCCATGTTTGAGAGCTTCCCAGCCTTTGTACTGGTCTAGCCCCTGTAGAATGAAATGGAGAACGTGGCTTTGGTCCCATTCACAACTGACACGACTCTAGTTGTACTGATGGACATTATGCATTGAAAGAGTCTTATTCTGCAGTCAGGGTACCCAGCTGAAGATTTTGCTTTTCTCTGCAGAGTAGCTGGGATTAGGCACTAAACAGCAGCCTCTGCTGTGGATAGTTGCAAATGTTCAGGGATGTAAGAAGGAATTTCTTCTTAGATGTGCTTATTGCAGGAAATGGAAAGTGAGTACTTCAAAAGAACTGAGCTATTTGATCACAGAACATTTTATTGTGCAGTTAATTACGTCAAATAGGCTGAACTGAGATAGGGTTCTTAGTGAATTTTTTTGCTGTATGTATAATTAGATCTACAGAGCTGTTTCCTCAGCTGGTGTCAGGCTGCTTAGCTCTATTTAAGTCAATTTGCATCAGCTCAGAAGCTGGACCCCGTTATTTATGGAACCATTGACTGTTTATTATACCAGAGTAACACACAGCCAAGTTCTATACCCTAAGGAAATTTCGGCCAAGATGTATAAAGTCAGAAAAATGGTACCGCGTTCACTTTTAAGTAATGATGGGCTAATCTCAACCTTCAGCACTTTTATTTGGCACTTTTTAGAACTTACAGCAATTGGATACAGAAGTAAAGAATTGCCATGGTGTTTTGGGAATGGACTTGAAATTCAGAGGAAAACTTGTGGGAAGGGATTTTGGTCTTTGTAGTTTGTGCAGGTATGGAAAAGTTTTACAGTTGAAAAATATAAAAACTCTCCATATTCAAGCTGCCACATTCTGTTTTAAAAGATGACACTAAAAATAGCAGCTTTCCCATGCCAACCGCATTTTAAGTTTGAGGCCAATGTTACCCCGATGCTTCCTACAGCTGAGAACACAGGGATCCCAAAAGAGTAGCAGTCTCTGTATCAATTAAATTATTTTAATACAGTTAATCTTTCAAATTGTGCTCAAACTGTTCATGGATATTTTTAGCTCTGTAGGCCTCGGAATGCCCAGTTTCTTACACTCTGCTTTTATGTTCATCATTGCCAGAAACAGGGTTAACAGATACATTAAAAATGCTGTAGAAAACGCCAGTGTCTAATCTAGTGATTAATAAAGTTACAGTCGTTTACCTCAACTACTGCTTTGAAAAGATGCTTTCCCTCACAATAATTATTTCTGTATTGTCCTTATTTGCATCACAAGCGTTTCACATCACAGGCATTTTGCTGCTCTTCATCTTAACTTACTAAATCCTTCTTGCTCGTGCATGAATCTGGACAGCTGGATGCCACTAATGGGGCAGCTAGTGCTACCCAGTGGTCTATAATCAACATTCTGTTGCCACAAATTAGTATCACACTGCCTGAAAGGACTAAGAAATTTGATTTGTAAAGCAACAGCTGATTAGGGA
The DNA here is from genome assembly GCA_013397755.1 of Cnemophilus loriae. Taxonomy (NCBI): domain Eukaryota; kingdom Metazoa; phylum Chordata; class Aves; order Passeriformes; family Corvidae; genus Cnemophilus; species Cnemophilus loriae. The sequence continues at coordinate 332,836 of VZTF01000272.1, read as the reverse complement.
TGATTAGCAAAAAGACTAGAGGGTCATGGATATTGTGTAACACTGACTCTTGTCCCTTCAGAATCCAGCCTAGAATGGCATATCTGGTATGTCAATGAACCACTATCCAAATGTTTTTATCATTAATCATTTCTCAAAGGCTGTTCAAAACCAAACACATTTAATAGCATTTAAATGAAAACAAAGATGGAAATTGTCATAAAACCGTGACAAAGAAAATGTGCCTATTTTAAACAAAACGTACCAATTCATTTTTCTGCAGTGTCAATGGAATACCAGACGCCATGAAAAAGATGTAGAAATATTACTAAATCTACCTTAAATGCCTTGGTAGATACCAGAGTCTTCCAGATGTTGAGGTTGATTTCAAGACTGTAAAGAGAAGCAGTTCATTTTGGATGGAGAGTGAAACACTGGGGAACCCAAAATTGTACCAGGCACTCTTGAAGAATATAGTCAATGCTTTCAGTGTATACCTTCATGATAGCTCCGTTTCTTCAGAGTGCTCCATAAGCATCATCTGCACCTGTATGCAGGACTGTTTCCAGTTTGCAGTTTTGGATAGCAGTGCTCTTCTTCATTAAAAGATAAAACAGGAACAGCAAAGCCCAAAAAAACCCCACAGCACAGAAACTCACAAAACATCATCCGCGAAAAACCAACCAAGCAGAAATCCCCAACAAGAGCTGTGAATCCAACAGTTCCTCTTGCATATCTTTCCTCACTCCTCATCCTGGGGATCTCAGGGTATGTCTCTGTTAATCATGGAATGGTTTAGGATAAAGATCATCTTGTTCCAACTTGCCTGCCACACCTTCCACTAGACCAGGTTGCTTAGAGCTCCATCCAACCTGCCCTTGAACACTTCCAGAGATGGAGCATTCACAGCATCTCCAGGCAACCTGTTCTAGTGTCTCATCACCCTCACAGGGAAGAATTTCTTCCTAATACCTGATCTAAACCTACTCTCTTTCAATATGAAGCCATTCTCCCTTGTCCTGTCACCCTAGGCCCTTGTAAATCATCCCTCTCCATCTTTCTTGTAGGCTCCCTTCAGCTACTGTAAGGCCACAGTTAGGTCACCCCAAATCCTTCTCTTTTCCAGGCTGAACAATTCCAATTCTCCCAGCCTTACCTTGTAAGAGAGGTGTGCCAATGCTTTCCTAGTGCTGTAGGTATCTAAGAGAGGAAACAATTCTTTCTGATCTTATTGTTAATCACCCTTGCTAAAGGGTGATTTTGAATGGGAAGCACTGATCATCTTAGTGCTGCCTGCATTCAGCTGCTACCAGCACTAGAAGAATTCAACTGGAAAATGCTCTTTGCTGTGGGATTTGTTCAGTATTCTCCTTATTTCAGATTCTTGGCCACCTCAACATTTGGCTTCTATTGGATGTCAGCAGCAGTTTAGAAAGTGGACAACATGGCATTTCCATGTTTCAGTAATGCTGAGTCTAGATGTGGTCTGTATTTGCCAGGAATTTTTTTTTTTTTTTAAATTTTTTTTTTGACAACAGAAAAAAGGATGTGATGTAGTTGTCTAGGTTCCCATTTGGGAAACAAAACAACAAAAATTATTTTGTAATACTTATTAAAATATGACACAAGAAAAGGTATAGATTATCTGCTTACTTCTGTCGTACTTTCACTGGTAATTACTAAAACAAAAAACTTATGTTTGTATTAGAAATTGGGAAGAAAGTGAAATACTAGTTGCTGCCCTCTTGGTTGCAAACCACAAAGTGATGTGGATTACAGAGCTGTTGGTGCACTCCTGAGGTGCCTGTAGGCAGCAAAACCTAATGCAATCACAGGGTACATAAATAGCCTACTAATGTACAAATTGTTTCAGTTCATCACTATAGTGGACATTATTAAGATAATTATTTTGATCCTTTGTGACTTGCCATTCTATTGTGCTGTTATATACATCAATCTAATCTAATGAAGATGTTTTGAGGTACAATTTTCATCTCTTCTTGCAAAAATGGTTTATTGCGGAAGGCAGCCTTATTAAAGACTTGTCACTTCAGAGATCTGGTGACAATAAATGCTTGGCTGTTCATTTACTGGCAAGTCACGCAGTTAAAAACAAAAGCAAAGCAGAAAGTGGCATGAAAAAAATGAGTTGTTTAGCTCTGTGCCTTGGCTGGTTCTATTTCTTGTCATTTTGCTTGAGTTCAAGTTGGACTTAAAACAGAACATTTCGTTCAACCTACAAAAGTTCAGAAGGTGCCCAAACATACATATAAAATTTAGTTCAAGGTCCAAGCGGAAATTTATTCTTGACCCATGTCTTTTGTTTATGTCTTATGACTTTGCTGATAGTATTTTTGCTAGCTGATTAATCTGCAAGTACCAATTCTATATGTGTGTTTGAATGATTAGAGAAATGACAGTGGCAAACAGAAAATACTATAAGTAATATTAAAATATGATTATTTCTATTTTTTTTTTCCCCTGTGAGCTTCTTTATCTGTGTTTTCTGATATCCAGCTAGAATACAGTAGATATAGATTAGCTATATTGCAACCCTACTTTCAGTGAGAATATGTCAAGAGAGAGGTCATAGGCTTGTTCACAAAGGTACACTGATATTCACATTGGATAAAGGCTTGTGGGGAGGGAGTCAGAGGCCTACAGTTATGATGGATTTGGATGAACACACAGATGCATGTGTTTTTTGTTGTACTGAGCCTCTAGGTGATGCTTTTGAGATTTTTAGGTCTGATTATTGCCAAAATACCTACAAATTTTGCAGCTTAAAGGGAAAAAATAAAAAATTGCAATTCACTGTGTGCACCATGTGGCAAAAACATGGTGTTTAATAGAAGGCAGCACTAGAAAATTAGATCAAAAGCTATTGTCTGGAATTCAGGATGTTAATAGCAATTTGTGTCTTTAGAACGAGAATGGGAGAACACAAGGTATTCTTTATAATTGCAATTATAAGCACAATAAAAAATGGCAATAGGAGCCAGCTTAAGGCAGCTCTGCCAACGAGCTCCACGCAGCAGTCCCTTGTATTGGCCAGCAGTTGTGATTCCAGAAGCATTTTGCTCTGGGGAACAAATTCAGCATATGAACGCTGATGCATCTGCGTATGGCAAACCCGCGGTGACTGGCAGCCGCTGATAGAGATGCATCACCCCGTGGTTCTGTTCTTCCTCATCACCACGGAGGTGAACTGGGAATGTGCAGGCTCTTTATCTCTTCCACAAGGATTGTCTTTGCCACACGGTGACAGCACTGCAAGACTGGGCGCTCGTTTCTTGTTTTGTGAAACGGCAAAGAGATCCAATTATTTCCAGTGCTTCAGAGGCTGGTCTTCTGTACAAACATTTAAAAAGGAAGGAAACAAGTACATATTAAAGGGCTCAATGGCTTGTCTTCTGTGTTTTTCTATACCTCCCTCTCCCCTCCTTTCCCTCCATGGAAGTAAAGAAACAAAGCAGCAGCTTTCTGGCATTTATCATGGACATTAATTATACTATCTCCAGCTTCCAGAACCAGGGTATTACGAGGAATGTATTAAAATTTTTGGCTTTTTGAAAGTGGTACATTATTGATATAATTGAGTAGGAGTACAGGGTCATCAAGTGACGGAAAGTACACATCAAGAGCGTTCTCTTGATTTCGGAATCAATATTTTATTTCATAAAGCCCTCCTTAATTACTTATGGGTAAATATATCTGGGGAGTGTGTATTAGCTCCTTGTTTATCTCAGACCTTTGTTTTCTGGTCTAGGCAATGCAAAATCTTTCTTGAATTAAAGTAAATTCTGCGGAACAAACTGAATTGTTTAGTGCAAAATGATGAATTAGCGTATTGATTCTGTATAATTCTAATTATTTTTGATGTAGGAAAAGATACCGTCAACATTTTGCAGCAGTAACACTTGCATTATAAAAGCTTTAACAAGTGTCTTACTTGTAAATAGCCTAAATGCAATCTCCCTTTTGATGAAATCCTAAATGAAGTCCTCCTATACTGTCATTATTATGGAAGGATGCTGCAACAATCCGATAGTTATTTGTCCAGGCAAATTTATAATTTAATTCATATACTGATTCTTTTAGAAGTGATGCAGAAAATATTTCTAGAAGATCTCAGTTGAAAATCATACTTAGAAACTGAGCCTTACCATGAAAAAACATGTTATTGGATATGTGTCTTTGAGGATCATCAGAGATATCTGAGAGATAATGACAGGGAGGCTATTTAAATTTAGATGTACCCAATCTACTTCTAGTAATACAAAAGTAGGTTTACCAAATAGTAGAAGAAATTGACTTTAACTGTGGAATAAAAATTGTGAAAGAAATAGAATAAAAGTGTATGAATATATGGTCAATAAAATATATGAAATATATTTTTGAAAATAGTTTTGAAAAACATATGGAGACAAAACAAAAATTAAGATAGTTTCTCACCACTGAAACGTGATTCCAGTATCAGTGCTGCTTCCCAGCTCCTGTCAGCAAAGTTTGGAAGCTTTATCATACGTGAAGACCTGGCCCTACTCAGGGCAGGTAATTTAGCATTTCACCTCTCAGATGATACAATTTGAATGAAGAATCCAAATACTTTTTCTTTTTATAATCTTATAAGATTTTTCCTTTTAATTCTAATAAGAGATATATTTAGGTGTTCAGGGCCATTCTTGAATAGGGTTTATGAATTTCAGCTGATTAATTTTATCTTCCTTAATGAGTTTCTCTAATCAAAAAGTCAGAGTTCAAAAGCAACATAGGTTCCACTTTAAGCTAATGAACAACTGAGTAAATTTTAAAGTGCGGATTTACAGAGCTTAGCACATTTTCTCTGCTTTTGGTGATGGTGGTGAACATTAAGAGCACAGTTTTGAGGGAGAGCCATTCAAATCTGGATGCAACACTGACAGATCTGCTGGCTTGTACTGTAGCTATTTCTGCTGTATTGTAGGAAGTTCTCCATGCTTCCAGACAAGGCATGCAAGATCTTTTTCACTGTTATGATAATGCTGAGGAATATGTCGTTTGCAAGTATTTTCTTCCTCTTGGTACTTGCATCCCATCAATCTAACAAAAGGTTGTAATGGACAATAGAGTGGAGTCATGAGTGAATTATTCTCTTTTAGCTACAAGTATGCCACACTATTTTTATAATTTCCCAAAAAATTACTAAAATGTGCCTTGAGATCTAGAGGAACCTGCTGAAGTTTTGGGATCGTTCTCTATCCTTTTTTTCTGCGTCATTTTAGGCAGATACAGCTTGTAGCTTTATCTGAAAAACAAAGATGAAACTTGCAACTGGATTGTATAGGGTGGAAGATGTAGTTTCAGTTATTTGCTTAAAAATAGTTTATTTTTCTGTGCTGAAAGTCTCTGTGGGTCTGACTGTGTCGTATATGTTTTGATAACACTGGAAGTTGTTTGCTCTTCTTAGAACATGTGTGTATAGGCATGATGCTGCAAAAATGGAGGGTGGTTTCACTAGGCATAGTTTAGTTGAAATCAGTAGCTGTTTCAGTGCTATTTTTTTCACACTAGTTCTTCCCCAAAACACTGATTAGGTGGCCCTTTTATTACAATTGGCCAGATGTACATCTCTGTTTTCCTGCAGCTAAAGACACTTTTTGCATGGGTAGAATGGAAAAGGTTATGCTCCATGTCTCAGAGCATTCCCTGTTGCTGGGAAGGATTGTACTGTCTTGTGCAGGAAAAATTCTCTTTTTCCTGAAGACTGTGGCCACTGTAGAATTTTTCCTGAATTGAGCTACTTAAGATGGGCATGCAAGCAGCTGGAGGATGATGAAATAAAAGTGTTCCTGCAGTGCCTTCTTTCACCTCTGTTTAGAAGCAGTGTGTTAGGTTGTCTCATCATGGGATTATTTACTTTAAAATACTGATTCCTTCCCTTGCCAGTGTTTTTTTCAGACTTTTATCATCCCTATGATGAGACTAACACAAACTCTAGAAGAATTTCAGTCAGAGAGAAGTCTCTTAGACTTCTAGGTAGAGATTCAGACAGTATCCAGCATCAACACTAGTCTGAGTATGCTTATATTGATTTTATTCTGTTCATTCTCTTATCAGTTTCAGATGCTTTTATAATACTGTCGTCATGTTCCAGGATGCAAGGAGCAACATCTATAAAAATACAGTGATCCAGTGACCCAATAAAACTGACTAAAATTTGGATTTATTACCAGATGTTTTGAAACTTTGCCGTTAAGTCTCTAAGCTCAGAATGTATGCGGGGCATACAGATTAGTATTTTACATATGCTTGTGTTACTCAGATTTTTAAGTCTTGCGCCAAGCATAACTCACACACCTAGGAGCCAAAGTCTCATCAACTTTCAGTGAAAAATCTCAAAAGCTTTCCATGAGAGCTGGTGTCCTGGATGACTAATTAATTTCTGGAAAGGTAACTGAAGCTTCTAGACAGTGAAGTACTTCTGGCAGTTTTTTTACTTCATTTGGACTCGGATACCCCCTCGTGGAAAGACAAACACTCCTGAGCTGACAAGACTGTGCCTCAGAGTAACTCTTGCCTTATGGCCTCTGTCACATCCAGTCTAAGGCTGCTTCCACCAATATCATCCTATGATGGTGCTGTGATGTTGTTGGCTGGTTTGTGGGCACCGTGCCCAGGAGAAAAGTCGACGTGCCCTCAAGCAAGATGATAGCACTATGGTTTTAGAAGGTCACTGATCATCTCTTTGGCACCTGGCATTTATATATTAAATGGGGAACCCTTCAAAATGACATTTCAGGTAATGAAAACTAAACCAGTGTGAGGCCTGGTACATACCCATACAGCTCTGAACTGATGCCAAAGCACATCAGTGCTTTGCTGTGGGATCAGTGACGTTTAAGACCTGATATTAGAAAATCATCAGTCAGAAGTTCGGGCCTTTTACTAAGGACAAGTTGGAAGCTGTCATTTTGTGGTGTTCTAAAGGTATATTTTTCCAAATCTTTGAACTTATGGTGGAGTTGAATAAGTGCTTTTGCTAAAATAGTTTTATCTTACAGAGCAGGTTTTGTGCTGCCAGGTACACACTGCCCGCTGGCTATTTGGCCATCGTTGTGGTTGATGTCCATAGCTGATGGTTGAGTGTTGTGGGGCAGCACAGAGCTGGTATTATTGCCCTGTTTTTACCTGCTTCCACTAGCAGATAGGTCTGGACTAATGGATGTGACTGGATCGTGGATGGTCTCAGAGGAATTTTGGTGTAAATCTGTTACATCAGGTTTGTGTGAGATTACCCACAGCCCATTTCCACTACTGGAGCAATCAAGATTGTTTATATGAAGCAATGCATTCAAATATGTTCTGTTTTAAGATTAAAGACCCTCTGAAGCAGCCTATGGTGTCTTCTTGTGCATACCAGTGAAATGCAACTGGAGATTTGATGCAAACAAAACCAATTATGTGACTTACAGAGCAGGACAGCTCACTGAGCTGTATCTAAAAACCTTCTTATTTTAAACAGGGTTTCTTCAGCAGAATGCATGCTAAATATTTGACAGCTGATACACCTTTTAACCAACTACAGTACTGCCATGCTCTGTCTCTTCCAGGTTTCTTGATTTATGGTTTCCTGAATTGCAGAGGCATCAATCTATGGATGTGGTCCATTTTTTTAACCAAGTCACACCAAATTCAATTGAGCTGTGTATAGAAGTGGAGATTCCCACATACATACACAGTGAAGCACTTACTTAATTTGTCCTTTGTTTCTAAAGCAGGGATTTTAATCAATATATGTATTATTAGGGAGGCTTGAGTTTAAGGAGAAATCCAATGAAATTATGTTCTATTCATTGAGAAAACATTTATCATTTGGTGCTGCAGCTATCCAGGATGCTGGAGAATGATGACTTTTGGCAAATGTACAAGAAGCACATTGAAAGATGAAAGAATTTAATGGGATGCTCACAGTCCACTTAATACCTGTGTGCCTGTAAATCAGTGGTACAAGGTAAATACTGAGCTGCAAATCAGCTACATGAGATTCCTGTTGATCATCTAATGTAGTCCTGGTAAACTGTTTAGTTCTCTGTTGTAAGCAGATCTCTCTCCTAGACTGTCATCCAAGCTCCTCTTCTTCCTGAGCTTTAAGAAGAAAGAAAATAAAAAGGTATTTTTTCCTAATTTGGGCTGCTCAGAGAATTGACCCCTCAGGATTGCTGGGTACCTGCACAGCAGCTTGGGGGAATAAATCTCTTGCCTTTATGAATCCATGGAGCATTTGTCTCTTTTTCTCAGCAGGATGAAGCCCTTCAGGCAGGCAAAAGCAGACAGCCTTTTACATCTGTTTAACTCTTTCTTCCATCATTCTTCAGTGCTTCTTTAAGCTCAGATGAAGCCATCTGCTGAATGGGTTTCACTGGGGAGAGAAGAGTGTGTGTGCTTAGATGGATAAACATTTTATAAAGTTTCTACAGTTTCCATCATATTTTATATTAGATGTGGATTGACTCTCTTTTAGGAGTTACTGTCAGGGGAAATGATGGAAATCCGTGATTGAGCTATCTGTGCTCCACTGGCTGCACTTAAGTTAAAAAAAAAATGCCTTGCAAGTCTTTGTAAATGTGCTCCTAACTTTGAGACGTGTGTTTGTCAAATATTTGGATTATGCCTTTGTATACTATCTGTGCTTCCAATCTGATAGTTTCTACGGGTTTGGCATAGAAAGAAGGATTTGATTGATTTGCGATGTCACTGTCATAAAGATTTGCACAGAGCAATTGATTCTCTAGCATTTAACACCAGTTCAAAAATGTTAACATACAAAATAGACTACGAAGCTAGCTTTTTTTTGAATGAATGCTTTGTTAAAGAAATGTTCCCAGCCTTAAACTGTACCAGTAGAAGTGAAATTATGGAGGTACCTTGGGAGCTACATAACCTATAGCTTGTCGTAGCACCCTGTAAGTTTAATAGCTGCAATAAGAGTTCCTGTGTCAAAGTGTGACCATCTCCAGTGTTTTGCTGTAAACAGGCTGTCAGAAAGTGTTCCTTTTTCTTTCTGAGGTTTTATACCAAAGCTGTATGTTATTGTGGACCTGAATACGTATGAGACTATAGATTTTCATATTAGGCTTTGTCTTCTAATTTTTCTCCTCCCTACCACATCTGGGAATTGTATCTTAGAAGGTATCCTACCCTATTCTATCCTCTTCAGTAGATGTTTTTTTGATACTGAATTTGCTTTGTGTTAGGATAGCTGCATTCCTGCCTTCATCAAAGCTTGTTTCACTCCATTTTTCTTTTATCTGGACATTTTCAGAGAAGATCTTTTACTTTGCTATGAAGTCCTTTGTTACCTCTAAGCCATTACAGAGCTTGGACTGAATTTAAGTTATGGTGTTACAAAAAAAAAAAATCCACGGCACTAAATTGGATGCTAGAGGCTTGAACCACACCCTGGATGCAGTGGTTTGGTTTGGGTTTTTTTCTTCCTCTTCTACCAAAATGCTGTTTTCAAGGGATGGTACAGAAAGCTCTGACTGATAATGTTCACTTCTTTCCTCCCAGGTAGATTTCCAGTCAAATGTTTCTTGCCACTAGGAATAGTCAACTACAAATTGTGCCGCAGGGAAAGAGGAGCTACAAATGTCCCTACTTGTGCCTTTCCCCAGACTGCAAAATGCGTCAGATTCTTGTGTGGAAAAACCCAGAAATTCTTAGCTTTAGCCAGAAAAAAAAAATCTTCTAAAATGTGCCCATTCTTTCCAGAATAAATGCAAATTACATTTCAACACCTTGCCATTCTCAGTCCCCTGCAGATTCAACAGGCAGAGCTGCACCAGAAAGCAACAGCACCACGATACTTTTTCCTGCCCACCCACTGGTACTGAAGGGAATTTGTCAGCATTTTTGGCCTCCCTCTTACCCACCACAAACAAGAAAATGAAAGTGTCAATGGAAACATGACCCTGGCCCCACAAAGAACATTATCAGCTGTTTCTAATCAGGAGCCTCACTAGGGTGTATCTATTTACAGAAATGTTTTTGAGTAACAGAGGACAGATGCTTCCCTCTGTGTCACCATAACATGTGAGTCTCCTCCATGCCCTCATGGCTGATCCTTTGCTGAATCCAAATTCAGTGGCAAACAACTGAGTTGGTTCAGGATCTCTGGTTACCTGGTTTTATGAAGCCAGTCTTCATGCTCAGATGGGGTTGGCCACCACGAGGTGTACTGGTGGGAGCATCATAGAATTGTAGAACGGTTGGGGTTGGAAGGAGGTTAAACATCATCTCATTCCAACCCCACTGCCATGGGCAGGGACACTTTCCACTAGACCAGGTTGCTCAGGCCATGTCCAAGCCTGGCCAGTGTTGGATGGGGCCCATCCAAGCCACATCCAACCTGGTGTTCACTGACATGAGCAGTCCCTGCACCATTGTTTACAGTGTCTTTCTGTTGAATTTGATATCACTATTTTCTCAGCTTATCTTTTTCTTTGTCCGAATATTGGCCTTTCCTTAATTAATCTTTCTGAAAGCAGAATTGGCTTCAGGTGTTTGAGGTGAGGAAGCGCAGCTCTCATCCCTATCTCCTGACATGCTGTCCTCTTCTGATGGATGTTGGTGCAATGATTCCTAGACGCTCTGCCAGAAGCAGCATCTGGCTCTTCGCCTCTCTCCTCAGGCACTATATTTGCAGCTTTGAACTTGCCTCTGTATATATCACACTCTTAACGTGTCACTGTCTTCCATTAGCCTTCCCGACTGCTGTGCACTTGGTTGGCAGTTTCCAAAGGCAACCTTTAAATTTTGAGTAAATTGTGGTCCCCGTGAGTTTCTGAGAGCCCAGCTTTGAAGGAGGATCGTCTCTTCATCTGTCACGTTGCACAGCGCGGGAGTTCAGGTCACACATTCTTGTGCAAGGTAAATTCAAAGATCTATTCAAGACCACGGGAAGGCCATCAGAATTCCTGAATTGCTTTCAAATGGTGTTACTTCCTGATAAAAACAGGACTTTTTTTTTTCCTTATTAATCCTGAGCAGATCTATAATAAGTGCAAAGGGTCTGAAGCTATTCTGTTTGCTATCACTATCACTCATCAATGTTAGTTGTGGCAATAAAGGCTTTCTGTTGTGGAATACTTGCTTAGTTTTTGTAGGCTTATCAATGGGAAATAATGTAATTCCGGATTTATTGCCTTGGCATGTGCTAATAGACAAGCATTTTTAAAGAATCATAAGATGAAGCTAATATAGTACAGAGTACTTTGTTTTCACTAGGGTTTGAAAAATTTGCTTCATCTTTTTACGGAATTTTGCTTTGGCTTGTTAAGGCCCGGTAGCTGTAGAATCGCTTTTGTTTATCTAAAATGGACTGTGCATGAATTTACACCTAATGTAAGAGCAGCACCAGTTGTGATGAGATCAATAGCCACTGTGGATAAAATTCAGCTCCGTGCTAGTGGCCAGTTGAAGGCATATGCATCGCATTCATTAAGTCCTAATTTAAAGTCTTAAATGAGGCTGAAGTAGTTCACAGGTTTTATGCTGTCCCTCTTCACAGGAATGAATGTTACCCAGTATGCACACAGAGAAGATATATGTCAAATTACCTTGAGGTCTCATGGAAAATACTGTAATTATTTCTTCTGATAATTTTGGGGTTTCGCTAACCTGATTTTATTATGAATTTTGCGTTGGTTGCTCTCCTTAAAGCTTCAGATCCTGATATCCTGTAAGAATCACATAGCAATCTTGTCGCTTTTATTGAAAAGGAAAGAGTTTTTTCCTCTTCTGGTCATTCTAATGGAAACTGAAGACCCAGTGTGAAAGGAACCCAGAGGCAGAGAACAGGAACATCATTCTTGTAAAAACATAATCTAACAATGTGGAAAGAGTTAATATGACTAAAGTCAAATGTCTGGCTGGCCCCATTCTGTTTCTCTGAGTGACCAATGCTAGGTGCTTAGACAAGGAGAAAATAAAAAAGAGAACAAGAAGAGGAAATAATGGGGTAAATGCGAAGTGTTCTGCCCCACCTCCCTGTTCTTTCTGCCAGAGTCTACTAGTCATTTCTTTTGGTAATTTCTCTGATTTGTTTTTGTTGGACTGGCATAATAAGATAATTAACTTTCGTGAAAGTACTTACTAGATGGGCTGTACTAGATCTAAGGTTGTCCTTGAGTCTTTTGTCATGGCCCAATCCTGCCTCCAAAACTCAAGAGATTGATATATATTTGTATTGTGTTGGCAGCATGAAATTTATTTGTTGCTGTTCGGTGCCACTAATGAAGCTTCTCTGATGTAAACTGAATATTAAGTATTTACTTGTGTATGTGCCAGAGCAATCATGGAGTTTTGGCATAGGGAAGCTAGGTGGGAGTTCATAGAAGGATCAGGAAATACACACTTCACATGTAGTGTGAGTGAGGGTCTGCTGCTATCTCTTGTAGGGGATTTTACTCGGGGAATACCAAGTAGTGGCGAGAGCATCTGGCTATGAATGTTTGTTTATTTTCATAAGCAGCTCTTCATACTAATAGATCCTCCAATCTCAACAGGAGCTGCATAGGCGATATGTGCACTTACATAAGTAAATAGAATTTTATTCTGGTTTAGTCAATATGTTGGGGTTTGTTTGTTTATGAAATGATCAAATGCCTCCCTGAAGCTGCTCGTTCTTCAGTCCTGAATTGGACATTTAGTTATGTATCAGCTGTCTCGGTATTGAAAGAACAGCCCTCACTCAAATTTCTTAATCTTCAAGTTTCTTTCTTTAAAATTACACGTAATGAGCACTGATAGAAAGAGGAGAGAGCAAGTGCTGATACAATTTAAGGAGAAAACAAATGCTAATCCCATCAGCCAGCTGGTCTGGGGAGCAGTGGTTATGTATGGAGTTGTTCTGCATGGGAAGTAGATGCTGCTTTGTAGTTTCCTAATTCTTTAGACAGTGCAAAACCTTTAGCTCTAGGTTTTACTCCTCTGATGTGCTTTCCTTTGGTGCCCAGCAATTGATGGTAAGGCAAAGTTAGGTACAGTCACAAACCTAAACAGATAAACAGAAATCTCTTCCTCTTGTTGCTTATTCTTTGTTTCCATATTTGTTAACATAACTGGAACTTACCGCTCACCTGTGAAACAGCAGAGAGGGCTTTTTTCCCTGATAATAAAGTGACCAGTTTCTTAAATACTAAAAGCCATAAAAAGCTTCTTCTGTGTTTATTTCTCGGTCTTCAGAGTACATGGAAATGGTTCGCTGGAAATATTTGCCATTCATAATTTGTGGAGTGCTAATTAGACAGGGTTGAATGAACAGCCATCTCAGCATGAATCAGAAAGTCAGCACGTGACCATACTGTAGATAATATTCTTTGGAATGTTTCTTTAACTGCGATCAAAATGTGCTGTTGATGAGTAGCACAGTGAGTAAACTCATGTGCCTTGGATTTTTTTGTGGGTAATGAGCACAAAATAGATGTTCAGAAATGTATTGTGAAATGAGTGTTTGCAGAGTATGTTTTCCATCATTACTGATTTCCTACTCTGTAAGAATGTTGGTTGGTTTGCTGTGAATAACATTTCCAACTGTAGAAAGATGAGTAAAACTACATAATGTAGGCTTAGAGTTTTCTGCTTCTCTAGTTTCAACTGTTTAGAGTATAAATTCATTTTGTGATCCTATTAACAATTCCATGTCCTATCAATACAATTTAATCTAAAAGTCATTGCAGTGAAGTAGCCTACTGGATGGTGTCATGAAGATGGTATCATAACCAGGAAGATTTGCTCTTAGTTAGCTAAAAATAATTTACTGTGAGCATCTCAAGGTCCAGTGAGATGCTGTTGAGAACTGATGACATTTCAGGTTTATGGCCTATGCTTATCTTGGATTCTTCACCCACAGCAATTTTGCAAATTAGTTTGGTGATATTTCCAGCTCTGCGGGGCGTTCAGATGGAGAACAAGTACCTGAGTGAAGATTCTTTACCAAGATCCAGTGCCCTGATCCTTCTTTCCCAGGAGTCACAAACAGAGTGCTCGCTTTCACCACTCTTTGAGACCTGCTGCTGCTGCTGCTGAGCTCTGTCTCATTCAGCCAAGCATACAGACTCAGAGGAGGAAAATTAAAAGGGGTCGTATAAGTCTTTGTTTTCTTCCAGGCATGTCATGCAAACAGCCATTCTGGGAACACGATAAAAGCTTCACCCATCTGTCCAGTCCGGACCGTTTGGGGAGTCTTCAGTTCTGGCATCTCGCTGAACAGTGCTGTAATGGCATGATGCATGTGAACAAGTGAATTCCTGGGATGCTGGAAATTGGATGCGTGAAGTGGATTGGTGTCATTTTTTTCATACAGAAACGTTCAGATTTATGATTCTCCTGAGTTAGACTATGAATTCTTGCTTGTTTTTCCTGAAGTCCTTGTTTATATTGAGGTGATTTACTTGCAACAAAAATGAGCTTACTGTGCAAGTTGTGTCAAGTAAATGGTAGGTTTTTGATATACTGCTGTCTTACAGTTTCCCTATTAAACACAGGATATTATTTATGGTTATATGCTTCCTCCTCAGTGATCTTGAGTAGTGAAGTGTGTAGCACAGCGTAATAGATATTTTTAACTTTAGAAGACCTGGTTTAAAGTTAATGCTCTTTTTTCTCTGCTTTAGTTAGTATGCTAAATAGTGTCTGTACAGATACACAAACACTTTCTAACTGTATGCAATATATATTATGCACTCTAGAAAGTTGTTTCTGAGAGATGGAGAGTTTTCCTTCATTGTTTGGCTTTGGGAAAGAATGGGGCAGTGTCGGGAGAGCACTTTGCTCCAGTGGACAGTCATTAAACTCTGGGAGTAACTATTGGAAAGTCAGTGTTTTCAGAGGCCTTGCTCCACAGGTATGTCTTCCACCCAGCAAAGTGCTAAAGCAAGTGCAAAATTTCTACGATTTGCTTGAACCTTTTGCTAACCCTTTCGAACATGTGATAGAGCACGTTGCTCAATGTCATTTCAGGCTTGCATTGTTCCTTTAGATGTTTGATGGCAGTAAGAGCTGAAATCAAATAAAGTAACTTTCTATGGAGGATCCAAATTCAGCTGCCTGTCCAGCCTTTTATCTTTCTTGGTATTTTGGAGTGGCATGAAACACTATCTTTTGTTATAGTACGTAATGTCTATATATGTAATATAAATATTTATTCTACAGGAGAAGTAGAATATTGAAGCAAAGTTGATATCCCTCATCTCTACTAAGCTGTTTGTCTTTTGGGCTGCAAGGGAGGTTTAAATCTTTCTATTTCTTGATTTGCTATCGTATTACCTTCTAAACATATTTAGCATACAATTTATTTTTATATATGCTGCTCACCATGTGGAACATCGTAAACTAATTTACAGTCAGAGAGAGATAAGAGAGAAGAAGAATTCTTTAGTTACAGTGAGTTGCAGTCAGCCAAAAAGGGAAAAAAGCAGTGCATTAAGATGCAGTAAAAAAATGGAAGTTGAAATTTTAAAGTAGTAAAAATGCTAATCAGCATGCTGGAGTGATTCACTGCAGCCCCTTTCGGGAGATATGCACTGTTGTGCATTGCTTTCGGTGCTGGTATTTGCAAGTATCAGCATATGCTGTGTATATCTTCCTGCCTTCTGAATGCTGGAGTGGGGACATGAATGGGACAGAAAAAGCACAACTTTTCTGGGAAATTGGATAAGATCTGGGGAAAGAAAAAATGACGCAGGAGTGAATGAAGAATATCAAGTGCTGTATTTATAACGATCACAAATACCTGCTCGCCTTTGAGAAATCAGCAGCCTGTTCCATTACTGTTGTCAGGACAGAGTTGGTATTTAAGCTGATCTAAAGGCTTTGGCAAGCTATTTATTTCTTTAAAGCATTTGCCTAGATGCATTAGAAGAAAGTTTTCTCTCTTGCTGTGACCAAAAAAAAAAATTTAGTCCCTATAAATCAATTAGAGCACCCCATGCTCAGCTTGCTTATGCAGTCATGGCTTTGCTGAAAAGACAATGATGAACACTATTCTTGGTATAGCAGAGCTGTTATTTTAGTGTGAGGAGGCATGTGGGCTCTTTTATGTAAGATGTAGTGTGCTTGATCTACTTTTGGTTGCGAGTATTCCGCCAGCTAGAGAATTCTGCTAGTTAGTGGTCCCCAAAATACTGGATCCTATTGCCTTTTTTTTTATCCCCCTCCTGGGGATAGGCAAATATGAGAGGTGTGATTCACATGGAATAAGAATAGCCTTTAAATTTAATCTCTGAAGTAAAAAGGAACATCAGGGGAACAGAAAAGCATGCAGTCAGTCTCACCATCAAAGTATGCCATTATCCTACATGTCTTGAATTTCTTTATTTTTGGGATCCAGCTAGAGCTCCAAGCTCCGTAAGAAGAGCTTTTCTTGTCAGATTAGCATTCCTGTTACATTCACTGCAGAAAGTGGTGTAAGTTACAACTTCTGGTTGTTTTCTTCGAAGAAGTTTGGAATGTATTGGTGCTTGTATACTCTGTCAGGCAGGATACACTAAACTGTATTCAAACACAAACTTTCCCTTTAATGGTGGTATTTCAGTGTAAACTGCTTTTTCACAAGCTACTGGTTTCAAAAATAGATTATAAAATACTTGATAATGTTCAGGAAGTTTGGATTTGACTGGAAATAACAATATGTTTTAGAACCTCAACCCAAATGACATCATAGAGCACATAGTATTACTAATCAAACATATTTTTCTGAAGCTGTACTTAACATGGAGATTTAAAATTCCTAGGAAGATTAAAGTGCTGACTTTTAAAAATGAACTTTCCACTACAGGTTATCATCAGCTGCATGCCAGCATAACTAGAGCAGACTTTTATCATGTTTTATTAGCGTATTCTATATGAAGCTGTATAAAAGTGACATGTCTGCTACCAGTAGACCAAAGCTAAATGCTGTCATCACTACAATGGCTCTGTTTTCTGAAATCAGCATTTTTTTGCACTTGTCAGTGACAGGATTTTGCCTTTGGCTTTTGGATAAAAATCAAACAAGATCTTTTGGCACTGAAATTGAGATGGTGAAGCGCACAGAATGCTCCTGTGGCATCTTCACGTAACTCTTAAGCCTTTGTTGTTTGCAGTAAATTATTTAGCAACAGTTACCATTAAACTGGCCACATGCAGGGGCTTTGAGGTGCTTTTTGCTTTGTAACAATATAAACTCAGGGTGATGCTGAGGGGATTAAAAGAAATATCAAAACATGATGTAGTAAGAGATATTGCAGAAACTTTTCCTGGCATCTTTATGTTAAACACGTACCTGTTTAGTGCCCTGAGCATGTATTATTATGTATTATGTTAGAATGTTTACCATTTAGATCATTGTGCCATACAGCTAGAAGTCTTATTTTAAAGAAGTGGCAGCCTAATTTGAAGTGCAAGTGAGACAAATGAAAAGGGAAAACAGCAAATAGCGTGAACTAAAATTGCACTGTTACACTGGCTATTTGTAGCGTGATTGTTTTCAAAAAGCATATTTTTATAATCAGCTATCCTCGGTACTACTTAACCATGATTGGTTAGCTGGGTTTGTTTTGGGGTTTTTTTCCTGGCTTTAAAGTAGACATGAGTCTTGAGGAAAGATTTGAAGTGGGAGAGAGTGCAGATTAGTTCAGAATTGAGGCAATTTTGTCCCTGGCCAGTCACTCTTTGGAAGGAATCATAGAATCTCAAAGGCTGAAAAGACCTCTTAGATCACTGAGTGCAACCATCAAGTCAGCACTGCCGACCCACTACTGAACCACGTCCCTAAGCACCACATATACACGTTTTCTGAACCCTTGCACTTCCCTGCGCAGCCTGCTCCGATGTCTGGCCACCATTTCAGTGAAGAAATTTTTGCTAATATCCAGTCTAAGCCAGCCTAAAGAGATCTGTGCTGGACAATGGCATTACTCTTTGTTGTGTGATGGAATAGTAAGTAGGAATACAGATGCAATTGTCTTTTTGTGTGTTTTTCGCTTGTGGAACTGGGACAGCAAACTGGTAAAAATACCTTGGATTTCCTATGGTGTGGACATGATTGTCCCTGGGAAGGGCTACTTAATAACCAAGGCCAGGATAATAAAACCACTTTGAGAATTCATTCTATTTAAGAGCCTCTGCTCTGCTTTAGAAAGACTCCATCTCCAACCACTGTTGCTACATTGCCTTATTTAGAAGGAGCAGCTTTCTGACTTTCTGCCTTTGTTTCTTCACTCTTTTTCTTCTCACTCTGTGCCCTTGCTGCCACCACCAGGCTTTGCAGTCCTTGGATAGCAGAAGCTCTGAGCCCTCCTACATCTTACACGACTTTTGCTTGCCATAATGGGTTGGTGTTTCCAGGTCCTCATTCCAGCCTTCCTTTCCCAGCGATGGCTGATCGCACCTTTCGCTGTAGAAGTGCTGCTCATCCCCCTTAGTTCACACATTCAAAAGCTCTCTTAAACTGTCAGTTTTAGCTGCCCAAGCTGACACCTCTTCTCCTCGCATAGATTAGTTTCACATTCTCAGCTTAAGTGTAGATTAGTTTCATATTTGTGACCCAGCAAGATGCTGCCTGTCCCCAGCTGCTGTCAGTCTCTGTTCTCTCTCCTGGGAGGAAAATGGGTGACCACAGGAAGGCACTGCCAGTGCTGCTTTTCTTCCCTATGTGATGCAACCTGACAGGTGCTCTGTGCTACTTCCTATCTCTGAGAGATGCAGGCATTGATTTAGGTGTCTCTTCTTCCTTCGAAGAAGCTGGCCAAAGGATCTCCATTTCTTCTCGTGCTTGTCTCAGAGGCAGTTGCATTTCTGCTTTTTTTTTTCTCCCAGAGACTGATTGTTTTTCCTTCCAGGTTAATCCTACAGATGTTGTTCAGTTGGTCTGTTCCTCAGAGTAAATCTTAAAAGCCGTATGCCATCTCTACTCACACCGAATCATTTCTCTTCCGTGAGAAACCCCACAACTGTCCCCATAACTCTGGAATTCACCCTTCCTCAGCATGCACATGCATTCATTAATATTGACTTCATCATGGAAATATACTTCTCTGCAAAATTAAAGCTCCCACAGATACAGTTCAAATGAAGACATTCACTTAAAAGGTAGGGCAGAGGTAGAGTGCCTCACAGGAATTGGTATGTGGAAATTAACATTATCATAATGAAGGTGGACGCCAGGCTCTAAAGGCCAGCCTTACATAAGTGCCCTGAAGTCATAGGAATCAACATAATCTCCTTTCCAGAATGCAGAAAGGCATGATAATATGAAATGGCTTCTCTAAGAGCAAGGATTGGTAATAAATCTTTCAAATCAGGGATGCCAAATCAACAGAGGACAAGAAAGTGTTCTGGCCCACTACAAAACTGTTGATCTGTTCTGAGCGGTGTGCAGATCTTTTGAGTACAAAAGGAAAATGGAGAGTAGCTAAAGGCGCAGAGGTTAATGGGGAACTTGGATAAAATGCAAAGACATTGTTTCAGATATTACTGAACACCTTTCTTTGATAAGACGCTTGACTTTCTATTTGAAGGCAAAACATTAGATCTTACCTGCATTTTGATAAAGAACGAGGTGCAATATTCAGTAGGAAATTTTCCTTAGCCAAAGAAAGTGGAGATCTGTAGAAAATTGTATGATGACCAGCTGGAGATATAGAGGTGATGAGACGCCTACAAGCAGTTGTGGGCTGGGGAAAGGCCACGGTTCCTGAACTGTGGCTGTGGTTTTGATTTTCCATGTTATTTCTAGTGGTGGCATTGACTCTGAACTAATAAGAGTTAGATGAAACCAGTGGAATTTCTTGATGAAAGTTATGGGGCTTGTTCTGTCCATAGCAATAATAGATAATGTTGAAGACTGAGTAACAAAAACATGATTAAATTTGCAGGGGAGTTGTAAGGTAATAGACATTGGGGTTAATAAAATTTTCTGCTATGTGAAGTAAGTTCATCAATTGGAAATGACAGAGGAAAAAGACTCAGAAGTATTAAATCACATAATGGCTGAGAATGAGTGATGTCATGAAGCCATGGCCAAGGCAAATGCAGTCTGGGGAGGGATGGTATGAAATATTTCAGTGAAAATGGGCACACATTCATGACCTGAAAAACACTGGAGAAACCTGATTTTGGAATCATCGTACAGTTGTGATCACTTGTGTTTAAGAACCATAGAATCAAGGAATGTTTTTGTTTGGAAGGTACCCTAAAGTTCATCTCATTCCAACCCTCCAACGTGAGCAGTTCACCTTCTCCTACGCCAGGTTGCTCCAAGCCCTATCCAGCCTGCCCTTAAACAATTCCAGGAATGGAGTGTCCATCACTTCTCTGGGCAACCAGATTTAAAGGAACACAGAGTGGAAATGGAAAACAGTGGGGAGAACTTATTTATTGAGAGGGGGATATAAAATTTGGCTTGTTAAACCCAGTAAAAGTTAGCTGAGAGAGGGGGTGTTGTTGCTCTCTGTAGATACATCAGGCAGGTAGCAGCAGAGCAGCTGCTGAAGCTGGAGGGTAGCGCTGGCACCGGAGCAAATGGAGATAAACTGACCTGAAGCTGGTGAGAAAGTGCTCAACTCTCCCAGTGGGGAATTGTGAGCAGCCTGTCCAGCGGGGGACAAAACAGCTTGACTGGTTGTAAGACAGAGCTTTCCCTTTATTGGGAGGGAGTTCATGACTTGGTTGTCAGTGACCAAAGGAGTCAGAACTCAGAGAGTTCAAGTTTTCAAACAGGGCCACCTAATGCTACACTGTAAATTCTATATTTAAGCAGCCAAATGAAAACAGTCTAGAGGTTTTAGGTTTTGGTTTCCCTCGGAAGTACTGCTTGGGTTTAGAGAGATATGTATAGAACTCAAGTTTTCACATAGTTACTTTGGTGTATAAACACATAGAGGGAGGTTAACACCAAGAGCTGCTGCAGCAATTTAGTTAAACATCATAATTCCAGAGAAGCCAAATGTGAGATTTCAGAATGTGACCTCATTTTTTTAATAAAAATTAAAACGTTCTATCTAGTTTTCTTTAGTTAATATTTATAAATAAGTGCATCATTATTATGTACAGTTAGTACGTACATCATTGGGATCTGTACCGTTACTAAAATGGATATGGCAGATTCCCTATGTTGTTCCTATCTAAAAAGGTTATTGGGACAGGGTTGTAATTTTCAGAGAGACGGTTGGCAATTAGACACTGGCATTTCTGAATGGTTATATTACACCTTTTTTTTTTTTTTTTTTTTAATGCATGTAGTGGGTGAGGCCTGCATAATTTGGAAATATTACAAAACACATCTGTCAAATCTTAGTGCTTCTGACATTAAAATAATATCCAACTGATAAATCAAAATATTTTTCATCATTCTTCTAGACTTTTCCATAAAAAAATAAGCACACACCTCTCTCCCCCACATAAAACCCAAACCCAGCAAAATAAAATTTTTCTTCACAGAGCAGAACAGATAAGAAGTGATTGTACAGATAAGATAATATTACTTTATCATTCTCCAGACTTTAAGAATGAGCACTGGACTGGACTGGAGCAGAATCTCAATCAACTATTTAAAAGGTAGTTAGCTAGGAAAAGGGTGTGCTGTATATCCTGGGCTAAATGTGGCAAGAGAAGTTTATGCAGTCTTCCGCTGATCTGGTTTGATCACTGCTGAAAAAAGGGACAGCATTTTTTTCTCTTCCTTTTTTGTTTCCACATTGTTTCTTGATATTAAAGAGATTTAAATAAGTTCATTTAAATCAGCCAAAACTTGAAATAGATCCCCCAAACTTCTTTGTACGTACATTTATTCCAGATGCTCCCAGCTCAGCCAGTGATACTGAAAGAGTACTTGTGAAGCCAGTTGCTCTGTCCTTTGTTATCACTTTAAATCATAGCAATTAAGATATTCAGTAAGTATATTGCAATACAGCCCCAAAGCAGTAACAGCTTGAAATAATGCAGGAAGAAGTGTTAGCACATTTGAGTTGCTCTCCTTCTAGGTTGTTAGACACAACCTAACGGTGACAGGCATTGGAAAAAAGTGCCTGCAGGTCATCTTTTCTTACGGGCTGTAGAATATGTAAAAAAATTACAAATTATGAAACGGATGTTTCTTATCCCAGAAGAGCTGATATGAATGAATATGCTTTCTTACCCCAGCACCATTTCACCAAGGACATATCAAACTGTAATTTTATTTTAGACATCCTTCTACTCCTGCAGCGGCTGCCTGCACGCATCACGCTGTAGTATCGCACAGAGTACAGCTCTAAACCACTCCAGGTGCTGCAGAGGGTGTTGCACATCCAGTGTTGATATGGCTGGTAAAGGGCAGGTGGATGGTACCATAATCCTTGGTTAGCAAAGCTACAGATCACAGGAACACAGAGTAGATCACTCTGTAGTCTATCGCAATAAAACTTTTATTTACACATAGTATTTTTATGGTTCTTTTTATAAATGAGTCGATGCTTTCCATTTGTGAGCAGCTCCACTTAGCCTGTCCATTAACCTGTAACCTACTTAATAAAGGGTTCTGAGTAGAGGGCTTAACGAATGCAAATTTCCTTTCAGAATTCTTAAGGGAGATTGCCTATAGGTGATAACTGAAACAATGATAAAAGATGCTTGCAAGGACAACTTTTAAATCTGCTAAATGCTGTAATGTGGGATTCTATAACCAACTCTTCCAGAAGGAAAAGGGAGATGTCCTCGTTGAAACATTTATATTATATCAGCTAATAGCTGGGGTGGTGTTCTAGAGGGATTTTATATGCCTGTTTTGTTTGGGCAGAATTGAATAATTTTAACAGAAGACAGTGTTGTAGATGAATCATCTTGTATGATAATGCTGGAAAGGGTTTTTCTGTGAATCGGAACAGAACTGGCTCGAGTATTTGAAAAATGGCATCGAGACTTTAATAAAAAATAAATGTTATTCCACAGATGTGGGAAAATGTCAAGGACATATGTACACTTAAGCAGCATTAATGAGGGTGAACTTTGCTCATATGCAGGGTTTTTGATAAAGCAAAAATTTGTAAAGTCATTGTGTTTAAGCCATTTCCACTTAAAA
The DNA here is from genome assembly GCA_013397755.1 of Cnemophilus loriae. NCBI lineage: Eukaryota > Metazoa > Chordata > Aves > Passeriformes > Corvidae > Cnemophilus > Cnemophilus loriae. Next base: position 309,777 of record VZTF01000272.1, on the reverse strand, counting down.
TGAGACAAGTTGGGAGAGGACTGAATTTCTGCAGTCTGCTGGTGAAAATACCACATTCTTCACCTTAAAGACATATGCTTCGTTCTCTTCCTTGGTTCTTACCAACCTATCCTAAATAAAATACTTCCAAATAATCAAGAAAAAAAGACCCCACAGAGTGAACCACAGTAATTTCTAAAATCTTCAGAAGTCTTGTAGTTAATTTTCTATGTTCTCCCATCCCTTCCAGTTTCACTTTCAGATCTGGCACTGGGAAAACAAGTAGAGACTGGGAGGGTCCCAAAGCTGGTCCTTCCAAGACCTCTGCTTTCAGCAGAGGTAGCAGCACAACCAGAAATGTGCTTTTGAGCCCCAGGCAGTAGCAGAGTAAAATGCTTAGAGTGATGGGGTTTTTGGTGATGCTACGTATTTAACAGGAAAGGAGAAAAGAGGCAGAACATTGTGACAAGAAGATGTCACTTCTTTTATTCGCTTTCCCTCTGTGTTGCTGTCATATGCCTTTTTTTTTTTTCCCCCCCCAGAGTTTTCCTTAGAGGCTTTTTCTCTAGTGGCCACAAATCATGATCATTTGACAACTGCTGGCCTCTGTGAAATGAGCTGAATAGTCCCGTGCCAGGTGTCCATTTCACAACACAGAAAGCATTATCGTTGTTGGCAGCAATTAGCGCGTGTGTCGGCAGCCTCGCAGGGGATGTGAAGGATTGAATGGTCAGGGGGGTAATGGTCACCCTTTGAGGTCTCTGTGGAGAGGCATCTTGGCAGAGCATTAAGCTCTGTGTCATAAAAGTCGATGAATTGTGTTTCTCTGCCAGGCTTTTGTCACTTATTTGTAGCTATTTTAATTTTTTAAAAGGCAAAGAAAATAAAAAACCTTGAGGAAGCATTAATGTTAATGGGGGTGCATTTGCATGCTGAAATCCTGTCTCTAACTTTTGGTGCTGGGGGATTCTTTTTTTTCCCCCTTCTCTAATCTCAGGGAGTGGAATAACTTATGCTTTTACATGAAGTCCCTCTGTACACATTGAGGAAGAAGGGCAAGATCTTCCAGATCTGTGGTGATTGTTTTGAGTGTTGTGAAATGCATTGGACTTTATTTTTACGTCTCCCCAAATCTCCAGCAGAGCAAAACCCAGTAGTGATGGTCGTGGCTTGTCATGCAGATCTGTGGTTTAGATTTGTGTGTTGCATAAATATGCAACAGCGAAATTAACATATAATGCCCTAGATGGATAATTTAGGGAGGGCTGATTTCAAAATCTGTAGCCCATTATGTCCCATTTTATGACCTGCTTTCCATTGCTTAAGAGTGTGCCATGCATTCACTAGCTGCAGGGTTTTTTTCTCTCCAGAATGCACAGATGGCATGTGCTTTGGACAAATCACAGCTAAGAAAAAGATGCTGTTGTTTCAAGGAGCTTCATAAGGATGTTGTGTCACACCATATGTGGCAGAATCGAGAAGATGGAAAAAAAATTATGGATGCTTGTGAAAGAGGGAAAGGATCGTATGGTGGCCAAGAAAGCTGCCTTGAGAACTAGTGCCTGTCTGGGCCTGTGAATGAGTCATCCTGCATGACTTTAATAGAACTTCTTGACGTGTCCAAGGAGAAGTATTAAGGTCTGGCTTTTGATGGCTAAATGACTAGAGTCAGCACTAGTGAGAATGGAGGTTCCTCAAATAGGATGCTTAAAAATAGGGGACATTTCTTTAGCTCCTGCTTCTTGCTGTCCCCAGTTCTCCGCCTGTATGTTGTACTGCAGTAGTGCTTGTTCACCCTGCTGCCATAAATTCATGAATGTCTCAAAAATTTGGAGGATTTGGATGTTAGGGAAAAGCTAGCATTTTTAAGCAATGCTTTCGATAGCATGTGGGTATTAACAAGATGGAGAAGAAAGTGTACTTTACCTCTTTAGTTCTTCACCTTGCTCAGAGGTACAGAATATTAGACCCATGCTTGTTTTGTGAACATTAGTATTGCGTGTAGTAGTTGAAGGATAAAGAATGTGCAAAAATATACTATACAATCGTAAACTTCTATAATTCAACTTATTTATCTCTTTCCACCTTGCTTCAGCAGGCTTTGTGTGTCTTTAAGGCAGTAAACAGAGCAAACAGGAAACTTTTCATAGCATAGGGAGGGCAATGTCAAGCACGAGTTAACAAAATTTTGTATAGGTGCCTGCCTGCAAATAAGGGGCAGGTCATCTTACTTTACTGAGTACTGCAGGCTACACAATAAAGTAAGGTGGTCTTACCAAAGGACAGGACACACACAAGAACAGAGTGACTGCATTAAAACTTCCAGGCTATCAAATTGATTTGCTGCAAGAATGAGTCATTCACTCGTTTACCTTGGGGAGAGGGCATGTGACATGCAGGAGCTCGTTGACAGCATGGCAAAGTTTGTGATTACGCGCGAGGACAATAGAAAGGGATTTGTGCATTTAGTACCTCTTGTCACTTTTCCTGATGGGAGTTCGGAATGGCTCCATTACCTTCTGCCTATTCAACTGCAGAAATGTTTTCCTGGATACTGAATGAGCATTAAGTCCTTTTTCCCAAGTTACAGGGAAAAGACTGATCTGATCGAAAGGAAATAGAACAGAGCAAGTAGCATCTTTTATGCACCTTACTGCCCATCAGATCATTGTCCATACCGGTAGTTAAACACCTGCAACCTCCAGGTATCTATGCTGAAACTTCTTTCAGTCCTTGGAAATGCTCAGAGAAGAGTCTGAAAGATGTGATGAATTTGCTGAGTCTTTATTTCAGAAATGTATTTCATTCAGAAGGATCAAGTGGATGACTCCTGAGAGAGGTGGGATACATTTTACTACTGTTCCCAAAATCTGACAAAGGTGATGGGGGATACAAGATAGGATTTCTGACCATGTGGGCATTACACCAGCATGAATCTAAATATGAGAATAAAGGTATAATGTAGTAGTATTAAAAAAAAAAAGTCACCTGATGCCGCTATATAAACCCAGAAAAAATATATTAACATCGTGTTTATCCAGAGTCAAATCAGGAGTTCATGTGCTTATGTACCTGTTAGGTGTTGATATCTGATGTAGTTGTGGTGGTTAATACAGGAGCACTGCAGTGAGTCAGGAAAGCAGGGAGAAGTTTCCTTCCTTTGTGAAGGGAGACAGATCTGCTCAGTAACTACTCCGTGCTGGCATTTTGTCTTACAGAGACATTTGCATCTCTAAGGGAGGAAAGCAGTGATTATTTTATTAGAAAAAATAGTAAGACCACCCTCTGGTTAAGGTGAAATTAGAGTTTGTTTTAGAATGAAAGATCAAGTTTGTCTGGACACCTGGGAAACTTCAAATGAGAGATTTGCTATAAAAGTTTGAAGGGAAGAGGGAGACACTGAGGGTGAGCTCTGGTAAGTATTTCCAAGGGTTTTCTTTTATTGGAAGCTGTCCATGGGGAACCTCTCCCTTACAAGGAAATTTTCTGATAAAACTCAGGTGTAGGCACTGTAGCAGATACACCCTCAGGCATAAACTCTGCACGGAGAGTGGAACTGTGCAATGAGCAGAGAGATGTATAAAGGAAAATGCGTTATTAAAGCATTGCTTTCTTTTCGTTTCTTTTCGTTTCTATGTCTTTTATAAAGTTGTGTAACTGTGCTGCTTATTTTGGATAGTCTAAATAAAATTCTTTTATTTTAGTTTATATTAAATTGTCCTCAAACTGTAGCACCATTTTAACTACATGAGCCAGGTGGGAAAGCTTGGCACCACAGGGGTCAGGAGAGGAAGGAGTGTCAAGGGACAAGCCTGGCACGTGTTGGTAAAATATCAGGGTGTCTGCACAAATCCAAAACCTTCAAGGGAGCATGCTGCACATGCTGCTAGTCTGAATGTTGTTTTACTCATCTTTGTGTTGTATTTTAGGAGCACGGTGTGGCCAAACCACTGAGCTGGGGGATATTCTGTGATTTATCTGGATTTGGTTCCAGCAAGTGTGACTTAAAGATGATTTAATGGACTGAGCTTTTGGCCTGATTCTATTATAGTTTCATTATAGAACTTTGAATTGAGTGCAGTAAAAGGCAAGCTTGGCTTTTACCTAGGAGCCTTGTTCCATGGAGAGAGCCATAACCTACAATTCACAGTTTGTTAGAGAGGGTTCGGTAGGACCTTGAAGTGAAAAACATGTACCCAGATAGAATCTTATTGTGCTGTTTTCTGTTTGAATTCATCCAGCCTAGAAAGGCTGAGACAAGCTGCTGATTGTTTCCCAGTGCTGCCTTGTCAGACCTCACTTTGCATGTGTCTGATGCATTCTGTTCGAAGCTTTTAGGATCTACAAGCCTTGCTTACCTTCTCAGGTTTGCCAAAACCAGCTGTCCCTTCCTTGCTTTATCAGTATTAGCCAAAATTTGCACTTTTTGCTGCATTGATTTGATCATTATCTTGTGAAGCTGTAAGAATTAACATAATAAAGTATGTTTTCTTCTTTACTTAAAAGGCCTTTTTAGTTTTATTGGAAAAGGTGTTTGTACTAATTGTCTGTCAAATATTTAATTTTTGCTTATTCTGATAACCTCCTAAAATGTTGCAAGTTTCCTCCCTAGGGGAGAGAGAAGTATCATTGAAACTGATGCTTAATTTAAAGTAGAAGTAGCAGATCTGTAAAATGATTTGTGCATTATATATGGTGCTGAGTGAATGCTGTGGACTGTTTTCATGTATTTATTTCAGTGCACAGAATGATTATGTACAATATCCAAAGAAGCTGAGCAATGGTATTAGGTGCCCACGGATACGACAAATCTATGATGGGACTTGCAAATATCTGTTTTCCTCATTGCACTGTGCATCCCTAGGTTTAGAACAAGGGTGGATAAGATAATATCCTAAACAACTCTTTGGCTAAAACTGTCTTTTCTGGCAGTAAAACAGATTGGTATGTGGGCTTCCACCATGGAAATGCTCCTTGCAGTGTGATATTAAGCTGTGGGGAGAGACAGTAACGCTATTTTTTTTTTTTTGCTAAAGCAGTATGAGTGCTTGCCAAAACCACTTCTATAGATCAATATACACACAGCTATAAATCCAAAGCATTTAAACCAAATTAGTAGTATTGTTTCTTTATAATATGAATCTTTTATCAAGCTGAGCAGTCAAACATTTAATTGAGACTTTTTGCTTTTCCATATTTCATTTTCAAATAGGGTGGTCAACATTCATTAATCCATCAATCTGGATAGCTAATTGAGGAAGGAAAGATGGGGGGGATTGGTTGGGGGTTGAGAGGGGGTGTGTTTATTTGTTGGGGGGGTAGGAGGGGGTTGTTCTGGTTTTTGTTGTTGTTTTTGCAGTTTGATGGGGGGAGTAGGTTTTGTTTCTCTCTTTTTTTATTTTTTTTTTCCAAATTGGAGAGATTTGGGAAAATACAAAAGGTCGTTTTTTTTCTGAAGAACATGATGTGAGCTGACAAACTAGCACCTGAACTGTTGCATTGTTACCTTCAAGGCAGGTTTATGGAAAGAAGAAACAACACACGTGCATTTTTAGGGCATATTCGATATGTACAGAGGAACTCAAAGTGGTCATCCGGGAGAAGCCAACGGATAATCACACTCTTACTAAGGCTCCGTAGTTAAGCTCTCTGGAACTTGAGTGGCCTCAAGCAAAACTTGCTCATTTTATTAAGGGTGGAGTGGGAGTGTCAGTGTACATTTTCATAACCCTGAAAGGAGCCAGAAATTTTTAGGTGTTCCATCCAGCCTCAGGGCTAATGCTACTTATTTTGCACTGTATAATCATAGTTACCATTCCCCGAGGCAGCAAAGACTAACAGTGTGGAAAGCCTGTGAAGTAGTAAAGCCCGAAGTAATGAAAGACCCTAATTTTCCTACTTTTTAAAGGAGATCTCGAAAATTCATTTTTCAGTCTGTTTTCATTTATAAAGAGTTCTACAGATGAAGCCTCATTTTTAAATTATTAGCCATTTTCTGAAGATTACCTTCCCTAACCTCTGGCAGGTTTTGGGTGCAGAGCATGTATTTTTAAGTGGATTTTACAGGAACATATCAACATATGCCTCATGGGAGGAGTGAAAGGTATGACTTTAAAAAACATTATCCTCTAAATCGACAGGAGACTTTAAAAAAAAAAAAAATTACTTGCATCATTTCTGCTTGGAAGCATCTGAAACTAAAGGAACTCTGAGCTACCCTAAGTCTACATTTTTTTCCTTCTGTGTTTTGCCTAATGTTGCATGCATGATGCAGTTAGTAGAATCTAACATCTTGTGAGGGACAGATCAAGCTCTCCAGGATGTCATGCTTAAAATCTGGAACAAGATTATTTTTATTGCTGGCAAAGGCAGTTAAAGGAAGTGGAAGAATGTAGTCGTTTATGATGCAACAGTTAGCTAACCTTCCAGATTTCCATCTCATCACTGAGCCAGGATTGTTTTCTTCATTAAGTTCATATGGTAACTTACTTTAAACTTTCATCAGCCATGCCCATAAAATGAAATATTAGTTGAATTAGGGTTATGATAATATCTTAATATTAGATGCCTTTTTTTTTCCACCCTAATTTCCTTGCCTGTGAACATTTTTCTGATCTCAAGTGAAGGTGACCTCACCTGATTTTCCAGACTATGAAATGTCTCTTGAAACACCACTATTCAAAATTTTTTAATGTATGTTCCTTTAGTATTTGCGAGAGGATAATAATCTTTTCTGAGAGAAAGAACCTGGTGAAATATTTGCATTGCAATTTGGAAGTTGATGCCTCTCCTTTATATAGTCTGCCAGTCCAGCTGAAAGGCAGCTCATGTTGCACTGAAGGCTTTAGTTTGTATTTCTCTCCAGCACTTCTGTTTTTTCTGACTGCTCATTGTCCATTGCTTTAAAATTACTTCTGTTCTTTCACCAGGAGTACACTTGGGTTTTTTTACAGCTTTCTAGCATTCATTCTCATTTTCCTGAGTAATTTTGAGAACCCAAAGGCCTCCCTAACCATAGAATCATAGAATTTCTCAGTTGGAAGGGATGTTAAAGATCATCTCGTTCCAAACCTGAGCCATAGACAGGGACAGCTTCCACCAGACCACGTTGCTCAGAGCCCTGTCCAGCCTGGCCTTGAACACTTCCAAGGATAGGTCATCCACAGCTTCTCTGAGCAACTTATTCCAGTGCCTCACCACTCTCTGAGTAAAGTATTTTTTCGTAATATCTGATCTAAACCTACTCTTTTTCAACTTAAAGCCATTAACTGAAAAAGTAACCAAAACATTCACAGAGAGAGATGGCATGTTGCTTTCTAAATGACTGTTGCACACAAGTAGAGGAATTTCCATTAGGTGCTTAATGTTTCCATCAGATTCCATCAGAAAATCTGATGTAACTACTGCCAAACCACTCGTGGTCCTCTTTGGCTTTAGTCAGCATTGGCTCATTTAAAAAGATTTAAGACTGAGATTTTCAGAAAGATGCTACTCTGTTGTCAGGCTTTACTTCTGAACTCAAAGGACCAAACACTATCTGTAAGGAGTGTACCTTAGTGGATGTGTTCTGGTTTCATTCCTGTGACTGAAATCAGAATCTAATTTCACTTCTTTCCTCTCTGCTGTCTATCAGAGTAATGTTATGTTTGATAGTCATAGGTCAGAGCTCATCCATCTACATTAGAAAGATATTTTTCGCTCAGTCAAAAATATTGCAGGTTTGCAGGCCGGAATAACTGTTTTGCAGATAATGTGGGTCTTTTGTAACTGCTGAGTTCTTCAGTAGTGACCTAGGGCTGAGTGTCTGCTCCTCATCATCTGCTCAGAGTGTGCCAAATACTGGAAACAAGGTCACAACTGAAATCAGGAACTACCTTTGTCAGGAAACTTTTCTTCTGTGAGAAATAGAATTGTTGGAGATGCTTCGTCTCCCACATCTACGTTCCCTAGAAATTTTAGAGTTAACACTGTCCTGAGTTTACATTTCTTTATGTTTTATTATTAGTAAATGGCAATTCACAGTTGTGAGATGATTTTCCTTTGTGACTTCATCAACTTGTATTGTTGCATTGCCATTTTGATAACTGTTGGAGCTAATGTTTTGATCCCTGGAGGATGTGAACCAGTGAGTAATCCCGAGTCGCAATTTGAATTATGCATGTAGCTATTGGCTGCCACCTCCCATTTCCCAGTGTGCTTCCATATAATGATTCTCCTGATTATAGACTTCTTTGATACACAAAAATGTACTTCTCTGACTAGATCATAATTAAGACAGGAAGCAAGTATGTTTAGTTACTTGTGCTGTTCAGATATGTAATGATTTACTATTTGCACTTGTAAACTATTTTAAGGTCTTGTAATGGAAAGCTTTTCAAGGACACCAAGTTTAGGGCAACCTGTTAATCTCTTAGCATCCTCCATGCCTCTCATAGTGTCAGTAATCCCTTCTAGTTTATTCTGACCATGTGGCTGCATATATCTGTCCTGCATTCTGCTGATATTCAGTTTATTGAGCAGGGCTGAACTAGGTGACCACCTATTTCTAGTTAAGCTAGCACAACTGAACACCAGCATTAATGAAAGTTCAGTGTTTAGTTAATTAGTGAATAAAGGATCTGGAATAAGTAAAAGACAACCAAGTCTATGGCAGCAATAGATTCTTGTTTTCATTCGGTGTTACCAAAGAGGTACTTAAAGGTTGAGGGTGTCCCTGAGGTGTTAAAATCCCTGTCTACTTTTTTGACGAAAGGCACTGTGGATTCTTGAATGTGTTGTTTCTGCCTGTTAACAGAAATGTCCTCTTGACACAGCGAGGTGAGTGGGATGGGACGGGAGTGGCTGGTGTTTAGCAGCTGTTTCAGACTCTTCACAGGCTTGTGTATGTGCATGTACAGCTATCTGTAGTGCTGTTTAGGCATCAATTAAGTTGATTTTTGTGGCAATAATACAGAAAGTTATGAAGCAGAAGTACATTCAGGACCCTTTGTCCTCCACTTCTGTAAGCAGGGTCTCCAGTTCATTGCTTCTGCTGCCTCTGCACCCTGTATCCTCTGTAAGCAAGGATCATGATCACAGTCCTGTCCTGTCAGACGTTGTGGGTGCATTGGATGACATCCTAAGCCTTCATGTGACAGTGACCGAACAGCTGCATATCAGTAAAGAAGGGCAGCTGAATTTTGATCTAACGACAGAAGTGTCAACCTTGATTTGCAGTAACCAGGCTGCTTTCCATCATTTTTCCCGCAGTGTGCCTCCATTTCCCATCCTGCCTAAAAAAAATGGAAGCAGGTTTCTGCTATTCTTCAGCTCAAGTTATTTTACCTTTGATCATCATGCAAATTTCTGGCCAATTCAGGCAGAGCTTTTCAAACCACGTTGCATCGAGCAAGCAGGGGTTTTCACGCACTCTTCAGCACAAAGCCTTGCAATCTAGCTCTTTGTTGCTGGTGTTCAACTTCCAGGCTGTACTGCCTCTATTAGTGACTCTTCCCCTATAATTATTCACAGCCCTATTTCGGCTCTTTATGAGGAAACTTGTCCCAGCATCCGGTACACCACATCTGTTGCAGATGATGCTGCAGTTGCTGTGTCTTCTGCCTCCAAGGTTTAAGATCAGTGCAGAGTCATACAAGCACCCTGCAGCATTTTTTTGCTTCATTTATTTTCAACCTTTCAAGGTAATAAGCAACAGTGGGAAAATCATTGTCATACCTTGCAAGATCATTTGGCCACATCCAAGGTTACTCCCTTGATGTTGTTGTCTTCACCATTGGTATGGATTAGATCTAGGAAATATAGCAGGATAGGCAATTATTTTGCAAATATGTGATTTAAGGTGTATCAAGGTATAACTTGGGGGCTTTTTAGTACTTTCTTGTTTCTCATTTCAAAGTGTACTTATGGAGCTGCTGCCAAGAATAGGGTCAGAGTCTCCTTCTTCCAATCAAACGCTCAAACATTAATCTTGGTTGTCATCCTCCCTTGCTCCTTGCAGCCTCCTGTTTGTCACCATATCATCTCTTTCCACCAGAGGAACGGGAAGCACAGTGAAGGCAGTCTGTTGTCTATGCCTGGTTGTGTTGATGCAGAGGCACAATTCCTGGCCTTGCTGCAGCCACTGGTGCAGCAATGTCCTGCTATCCCAGGTGGGAGAGTGTTAACTCTGCCTCTGCCGGGATACAAGTCCTCCCTCCATGTGGGATTAAGGCTTATGAGCTGCAATGCGTATCCAGCTTCTTTTCCTGAGTGCAAAAATTTCTGCTTTTGAAGTGCAAGTGATGTACATCAGATAGGCTAATACATTTCAGGTTTGTTTCACAAGTAGGAGGATGTATAACCTGGGCTTTTGTTAAAAGCCAAGCACTGTAGTGTCTGCAGCAATACTAAACCCTTGTTGCACTGGGACTATTTGATACTTCCTAAGTTGTTAGTTGGATTTAGAAGAATAAAATTATATTATAATTATAAAATTGTGAAGAATTAAATGTATAAAATTATAATTTTGCAGTGTTTGACTGAATAGATTTTGACTTGAGTTGTAAATTCAGTTATAATGCTTGAAGAAGAAAATAACTTTATTTAGTTATAAATACAGGGTTATTGACAAATTCAATATTTATTATTAAAATAAAAAATATTTATCGAATAATTATGTTTCTCATCAGATTTCAGCTGATTTAATTTACTTTCAAAACTCTTTTTACCTCTCTGCCTTCTCAGTGCTTCAATAAATTAGACTTGAATGTAGACCTCAGAAGTTCTTTTTTTATAAAAGGCTCTATCATTTCTAATAGACATGGTCATCCTTTGGTGATGCTGTCTCAAACCCCTTTTCCCTCTCTGATCCTTTATTACTTGTTCCTCTAACGGAAGTATTTTAATTCGATTTTGCAAGTTAAAAATATTTGCATGTGACGATTTGTATGGAAACTCTCCAGGCTGGTTTTGTTAACACATACAACCCACCTAGTGGTGTTTGCACTATATAAAGTCCTGTCACGATGCCTGTGCTGTATCCTCATCCCACATTGGAGAACTTGCTACGCTGTTGTTTTTCAACATGAAGTGTGTCTTTTGTACTGTTGATTTTGAAATATTTTAAAGATATTATAGCTAAAAGTCCCTTTTTTTCTCCGACTATGGAATAGTGTTGTTTTACATCTTGGACTTCAACAAGTCCTAACTTTTATTTCATTGTTGATGAGCTTTTAAAGGTCCTTCTTCCTTGGAATACATTGGAGATTGATTTATGTGAGTTTTGAATTCTTCACATATAACCTGGTTGATAATCACTACTGCACAAGTGCTGTTCCTATAGATGAGGATTTTTGTGAACACTAAGCATTGCAATCTCTTTCAACTGTGAGTGTACATAGGTAATTTTTTTATCTATACTTCACTGATATCTTTGATTAGTTTGACTTTGTGTAATTATAAACAAATCCTGATAAGTGAGTGTGGGGATACTGTTGGTGGGAGTGCCTGATAAAAATTTCTGAAATAAACCATTAGATTAGATTGTTATTTTCAAGATATCTTAAGTGTTGGGTAATTTTGTTTCTCATCAGGTTTTACATGAGTTAAATTTGCATTCCAAACAATTTTTACCTCTCTGCCTTCTCAGTGGTTCAGTACAACGATTTTACCACTTCTGTTGTGAGAGAAACAGCTGCTTATTACTTTCCAAAACAGAGATAATGCAAGCAATCATCAGTTTTGAGGGAATTGTAATTACTTTTGGCCAAGGCACTAGTGCACATTTAAAACGTGTGTTCTTAGGAAACTGAATGTGCATTACATGGGCTCGTCATCTGACGTTTTCATTCTGTATGAGCTGGGCTCTTTGAAATCTCTCGAAGTAACTCCTAAGGCTTGTTGCAAGCTGTATCAAATCTGAGCTTTGAATTGCCCTGCACCATATCAGTGGACCTCTCTTCCATCCTCAAGTACAAGCAGTGCATGTTTCTCTTAGTTTGCAAATTGATGCAGAAAACTTACCTTTTTGATTTAGGCTTTACTAGATGTTGAATTTTATGTCAGTCTTATAAGATCCAGTGGTGTTTTATCTGCTGATTAGTTTTATAATGTAAAGTGCCTGGTGATGCATTGCATAGAAGATGCTATAAAAGTGGTTTATGGTGTGATAGCAAGGAGAAATGTGAGGAGAGCAGATTCACTTTATTAGATGAGCAGGAGTCCCCAAGCAGTCATTTGTCAACAGTAGTTAACAACTGGTTTATCTTCAATCACCGAACCCTTAATAAACATGTTTTTAGCTGAAGTGAAATGGTTATATTGAAAATAAAGTAAAGGGAATTTATAGGTTTGTGTCAGTTTTATCTAGTAAGAGAAAAAAATTGAATGCATATCTAGTTTTTCCACTAAATATCTTTTCCGATAACCATGTTGACGAAAACGGGAATAATAAAATAGTCTTTCTCAAAGTTATGTTACCAAAGTCCTTTTCTGTGAAAAAAACAGATGAAATTATATCTATTTGTTTAATTCTGTTGTGTCTATTATATTGGACAGGAATAAGCACAATCATTCTATATAGAAAGGTCCTGTTACCTGCAAACACAAATATTTCTTTAAAGCTATTTTTCAGTGCAGTCTATCACATTGTGTCCTATTTGGTAGCGGGCAGTTTGTTTCCAAGCCTTATTGGAGTGTGGCCTTGGAGAGTAAGAATTTTGACAAAATCAGCATCAAAGGGCAGCTTTGGAACTTGGCTCTTCACAACTATTAGCCGAGGAATTTCTGACAGCCCTGGTAGGTAACATGGGTATTCTTATCTTAGTTTTACAAATGGAAAGCGTAAGACTTCGGTTAAAGCTTTCTGAGCATCTGAACTCAACGTGCGCTTGGGTTGGTTTTGTTGTTTGGGATGGGTGTTTTTGGACAGGCTTCGAAAGCATTATCAGAATTCTTGAATCTTGGAATAAAGTTTGTTGTAAGACCTTTTAAACAACAGCAGTAATTTCACAGGTGGCCGTGTGTGACCACACTGCATCATCTTGGGCTGAAGTTAGGGCTAAGTGCAGGAGGGACACATTTTTCATATGTGGGCTCACTTCTGCTGGACATAATCGTGTCGTACGTGAGCTTCAGTGTGGGATTTGGGTGAATTTTTTTTTCGGAGGACATTAATGGCACATAATTGTTAGCTGCAGATAAAAAGGATTGTCTTGGTCTGGTTTTGTTTGCTTGTGGTTTAGGGACAGTTTTGCTCACCCACTACTTTCTGAAGTGAGTGAAATTGAGGGAAATTGGCTTTCAGCAAGTGAAATGTGTGCCTTAACTGTGCTTTTCAAAATAGAGATGTGCTTTGTGTGTAATTGGATAACCAGCACTTGTGGCTGTGACATCTGATCTTTTTATCAAAGATGAGACTGCTAAATAATTAGAGTTTGAAAAGTAAAGATTGACGTGGACAACAGCAACCTCCTGTCTTTTCTCATATGCATGTTGAACTCTGAGCATGATTGTGGAAATGTAAATGTAACGAGCCATAGAGTATTCACAGAATCACAGAATGCTTTGGGTTGAGAGGGACCTTAAAGATCATCTCATTCCAGCACCCTGGCCATGGGCTGGGACACCTTCTACTAGACCAGGTTGCTCGAAGTCTTGTGCCAAACAGTTGTGGATTTCATGGAATACTAGGCACGTACATGCTTTGGAAACCCGTTATTGATGTTAAATTACATACTTGTGAAAATAAAAGTGTAAGTTTTTTCCAACAGTTGCCATGCCTCTGACTGATAAGTGGTTTTCTATCATCTGAGATACAGGATTTCTTTCCTTGGGTGTATGTTGTAGCTATTATTACTAATTTACGCTCATTAACAGTTCTTGTTCCAATTAGCATAATGGTAAGGCATTAAGCCTTATCATTTTTTCCTTTAAAGTTCTAGAGATCTTAAGAGGGTGGGAAGTAAAGTGGGGGAAAAATCCCTTTACACAAGAGTCATTTAAAGATGACTTCTGCCAAGGACTTTTAATGACATGGCGTAGGATCTGTTTATATTGAAGACATCTAGTTAACAAAATATAAAAATGTGCCTGTTACTAATTGAAAGGAAAAGTCTTGCTGCAAGCTACCAAAATCTACAGGGTAATCATTGAGAATTTCAAAAATTTTGAGAAGAAATAGAATAGTGTGAAAAATAGGAACAATGTGAACAAAGCCACTCTAAGTAGGCTCTGGTGAGGTTAAAGAAAGAAAAATAAATTAATCCTTTTGGATATATGTTCCATTATGGAAAAATATAGAAATCATATATATATATATATTTGTCATTATTCATGTAAAAATAGGGGAAGTTTCAATTTTTGTTTTTAAGTGACCTTGCTTCAAATTCTAAGAATTTTAATGCAATATAAACAGTTTTTTCCTGTTTCTGAAGAGAGAATGAGTAATACAGGTTATTACTGAAACCGAAAAACAATTTTGTGAGTCTTCAAATTGGTCAGTTATCATTTTCTTAAAATCTCTATCTCTAACAAAATTCAGTGCAAGCCCTCCTGAGTGGCATTGTTATAATAATTGAATATCAGAGTTAATGCAATATTCAAAAGGTTCCTTTCCTTGTTTTCTCTCTTGCCTGTCTGTGCGTGAGATCAGCAGTTAATGAATCTTGAGGCAGCACAATTGTTCTGTTAGCCTCTCAATATATATATATGGACTTTCAGTAGAAAGGGAATTTTTAAATCTACAGTTTAATGTCTTTTCATTGTCTAAGAGCTGTCTTTTGCTAGAAAATATTATTTCTATGTATTGAAAGGCTGAGAAATGAAATATGCTAATAAAAGAATATCTGATTCATTATCCAGAGAATAATTTAATGGGGGGGTGAGGGGGATGGGAGGGGGAGAGGGATTAGAAAATTTATGATTCGTGTTGAAATGTAGTTTTCAGTTGAAGCCATGGCACATTTTTCTGGGTTTTTTTTTTTACAGTAAAAGATAGATTGTGACTAATATTAAATGGGTTATTGGAAGGCAAAAGAAGAGGAAGTTTTATAATGGATTTGGATCCTCAGGGCCAAATCAACGAGCCAGGCTGTAGGATTTCGAAGGGCACATATATGGAGTTTCTAATTATTTTGTTTACAGTAGTACCAAAAGCATCAGCTGCTGCATGGGCACCCTTGGTAGCAGAAACTCAGTCCTGGAAGTTTCCATTCTTAAGAAAGTTAAAAAATAGGGTAAGGCAAGGGCAAAACTTGTTCTTTTTGTCCTGCTGCATCTGTGACAGTTTAGCAGCCTCAATAATCTCCAGGAGGGATATGGGAGCTGCAGTGGAGTGTCCTGTGTCCCAGTGCCAGGGCATGTGGTTCCACCAGTCTCTCCTGTAGGAAAAGGTACAAGGGCATCACAGAGGAGCTTGAGTTCCCTGTGAGATTAGCCCAGTGTTCCTTATCTCCCTATCTATTTAATAAGGGAAAGAAATTGGCCTTTTATTTTAAAATACTGCTGTCCAGGCTGACTTTGCACATTATCACCATCTCATGCAGTGAGACAACACCACCCAGTTCTCTCATGTTGGGTCTCTTCAGGCAGATTGATAACACAGGCTTGTTTTAATCTTCACTGTGTTGGAAAGAACATATCTAATATTTACAGCTGCTGTTAAATACATGTCCTGATAGGACTTTTGTCCTGTCATTCACAAGATTGATTTGTGCCCTGATTTCTGTGGCAGCAGGACTCCTGAAGCTACTCTAGAGAAGCTGCCAAGCTAAGCTGCTCTAGTTCTGCCATCATCTTCATTACTGAGAAGAAAAGCATTTTTCTTCAGAAAATTTTTCTATTGATAGAAAGTGCTTTGCATGTGCTGTTCCTCTCATAACACTTTCTCTGTCATGTCAGCAGTCAAGTGGAGGAACAAAAGTGCAACTTGCTCTCAATGAGGCAGAAAAGGAAACCTTCCCACTCTTCTCCGGTCAGGTTTACTGAAATAGTTGTGCCTCTTCAGCTGTTTGTTGATGTTTGGACCCAATGATCTAAGAGGTCTTTTCCAACCTTAATGATTCTGTGATATTGCCTTTCTGCTGGTGGCGGCACTGTTACCTCTTTGCTATTAAGGGCTATGGCTCAGGAGCACTGTCTGCTGCTCCCAGCCTGGAAGGCAGTGCAGGGATTGTGCTCAGACCTCACTGAAGGCCAGAGGATTTCATTTATGACCTAAATATCTGAGTACCAAGGGGAACAGAGGGGCAGGCTGACCCTCAGGTGCTGAAGCCTTGATGTACCTACCAGGGCTTCATCAAGTCACCTGCATGACTATAACTCTGTGGGAGATAAAGTGACTTAAAGTTACACTTGGGAAACAGCAGTATAGAAATATGTGCACCTCTTGAGGATCACAGAGCTAATGTAGTGCTGTGAGAACTTTTGGCATGGTAGTGAAATCTTGAATTAAAAATATCCCTGCAATCATGTTCTTTGCAATAAGAACTTATATGAAGCTACCAGTCTTGTTCAATGGAGATACATGGCAAAATCTAAAAATCTCTCTGACCATTTGTGCAAATGTAAGATAGTTCAAATTCCATGACTACATAAGCATTGAGTGGTGCCTTGGAGTATATAAAGTTCTCAGACTTGTGTAAATCCCATCAGTCTTTAAAGCATTACACATGCAAAATGAATCTTAGGTCATTCTTCCCTTGTAGATCTCAAACCAATGAAGATTCCTGAAATGGTGAATGCTCCTTATTTTTTCAAACCTTAGTTTTAATGATTCTGATTTATCTAAATGTTTTCACTACATCTGTAGGTTTACAGAAAGAGGGTCTGACTTTCCAGCCTGCAGCAAGAAACCTGAAATTGTTGTGACACACAGTAATTTAGTTTTAAGCAACAACCACTTGGTATAAGCTGATGTTTTAAGGTACAGTAAAAGAATATGTATAAGAAACCCACATATAATACGTGTTTTCATATTGCTCTCTAATCCTGCTGTGGGAAAAGATAATGTATCTTCCACTTAGCAAAGCTAGCAATTGAAAAACTTAAGTATGGGGATTTATGGCACAATGACAATTCCATGACTTTTCGTGGTTTCAGGAGGATTTTCCCTATTCCTGATTATTATCAGAAGTACTAGAGTAAACAGAAATTGTTTGCCTAATAATTGCTAACACATATTTTCTAAACTTCTTCCATAACTTTCTTGCTTTCTAAACCCAGCATCATTTAACACCAAGCATCTAAATCTTAAAATAAACTGTCAATGCTGGTTGTTTCTCACAGCTGGTATAAATATAAACAATGTAAGCAGGCGAACATTCTTCAAGTAACAACACATTCAGTTGTACAACTGAAATGCAGAGTGCTGATTGCCTCTTTCAGTGTATTTTAAACATGGGTTTTAAATGAGTTAAAGTAATGGATAAAAGATGAGAAATGGTGCAAAAGGCTCTATATAGTAGGAATTTGTAGACTTCCAATGCAGTCAGGCTCTCTAGTATGTTCGATATGGGTTTTTTTGATATGAAAAAGAAAAGATCAGGCAAAAATTTTGCTATTTTGCTTTACATTGCCATCCTGTCTTCAGGTATTGGTGCGTGTAGATGTCATGTATGGATGAACAACCCAACTCAAAGAAGCAGTGCGTTTGTCAAATTGCCAAAAAGTGTTCCATCATCCTCGTGTTCTACCACTTCCCTTGTGGTTGATCAATAATGCTTAGTCTAACATCTGCCAAACGCCGGTGACCCCATCACACAAATGAAATGAGCTTTGCTCTTGTTTCTGTGGATTGCAATAACGTAAGCCAGACTGCAGCCAGCTGTTATGAGACCATTGGTTCGGGTCCTCGGGTGAAGGCTTATACAAGTCTCTCATATGGGATTAAATGTCAAGCTAGATTGTATATTACATGTCCATAACTTGGCACAAGCTTTCTGCGCTGCAGGGCTGGGAAGGGCTTTGTATGTACTCCAGAACACAGAAAAACTGAGTTCTCTGGTACTTTTATTGAGGAAAGAATTAGACAGCTACTACTGTTCACCTCTGACATTTGACTGCTGGCTGTCTGGCTGCCCTAAGCCCTCTTCCCCTTTCCTCCTGAGCTGTGAGTGCACATGGAGCTTGCTTCCCCTGTGTGGTGTCTGTTGTCTTTGTCATAAGAAGAACGTGAGATGCCTTCCTGGCTTTGGGGCAAGACAGGTGTGTTCATGGGCCCTACAGCTACAGCCAGCCAGTTCCAATCTCCAATTTTCCCTCACTTAGTCAAGAGCAAGTAAAGACTGATGATTGCTCAGCTAGTCTCTAGGTAAAATACAAGGTCTTCTGCTGGTCTCCTTTCCCCTGGTCTCCTTTCTGGGATCCTGATAATCAGAGGAAGAATAACAACTTGCCTTGTGACAGTTCAAAGTCTGTGTTTCTTTCCTGACCCGTCAAATGCCTGTGCTAGTGAAATCATCACAGCCGATGGCCATATACACACTGGAATGGGACTGCAACTGTATTAACACTTCTGTTCATCCCAGTCTGGCAATTCCAGGATCGGGACTGCTTCTTTTTAAGACTCATAAGTCTCAAAATTTAAATTTTATAGGGGAATTTAGAATGAAAATAAAAGAAAACATAGTGAAAGATTCCAGCAGCAGTGGAAAGTGTAGTTAGCGATGCTGTGATCAAAAGCCAAATTTAAAAGCGGGTGTGAGTAAGAGGCAATGAAAATTGAGGACAATTCTTATGTTTACCTTAGATAGCTACAGCAATTACTGTGGTGCCTTTAATACTGGCAGAGACGGCCAGTCCCATTTTCAGCTAAATAAAAGGAACCACAACAATGAGTAACTACTGATGCAGTGCACTCACGGAAAATTTACATTTTGAAAGACATAACAAAAGCTATATAGTCTAGGGTTTTATTTAATAATAAAAGTTTTTTCCTAATTCTTTAAGAATTCTCCCTCAAGTGAGCTATTTTTATTCTATGCCTTTGAAAGACATGCTGTGTGTCACCTGACTAAAAATTGTCATGAATGCCTATTTCCCCTGTGTACTTTTGTGCATTTAGTTCAGTCACCCTCAGCCTGAGAGTTTAGACCAGAAATTCTATTTGGACCTGTCTCTCCACAGTCACAGAATCATAGGATCATAGAATGGTTTGGATTGGAAGGGACCTTACCCCCTGCCATGGGCAGGGACACCTCCCATTAGATGAGGGTGCTGGCCATCCAACCTGGCCTTGAACACTTCCAGAGATGGGTCACCCACAGCTTTTCTGGGCAACTGTTCCAGTGCCTGATCACCCTAACAGTAAGTATTTCTTGCTAACATCTAATCTAAATCTCTCCTCTTTTGGGTTAAAACTGTTCCCCCTCGTCCTATTGCTATCTGCTCCTGTAAAAAGTCACTCTCCCTCCTTTTTATAAGCTCCTTTAGTACTGGAAGGCTGTTAATAAGATCTCCCTGGAGCTTCCTCTTCTCCAGGCTGAACATCCCCAGCTCTCTCAGCCTGTCTTCATAGGAGAGGTGCTCCAGCCCTCTGAACATCTTGGTGGCTCATACTGAAGGACTACCTGACACTAAACCTTCCTGAGACTGACCGTGCACACCCCGCATTACATGAGCATTTGATGGAGCTCAGGATCATTGCTGGTCATGTGGATGGGAATTATCAATGAGGTTTTAAAGAGATGAGGAAAAGCAAGAGAAATTGCTCTCTGGGTAAATAACAATTGTAACTAAACTTAAACAGTGAATAGCAATTGCAACTACATTTAGACCACAATTTTATGCTTGTAAATATTAGATCTGAGCATTACCGTATCAAACAGAGGTACAGATTTTATCTGATCTGGTGTAGATGTATGATCAAATTACCTGAAGCATGTGATATGGAGCTTATGATAGCTTCAGTTATTAGGAATGAAGGTGAAAAGACACAGATAATTCCTAACACATTACTTATCTCTCTGTGGCACTGTTAATCCACCAAAACAATTTTTGACTAGTGTGATTTTGTAGATTAAATTAATTTCAGTCAATCTTTGCATCATGGAGTTGGAGACTTTCATAGCTTAATGCTGGGTATTCAAAAGTGGGACTTCCTGTATTATTTATCCCACAGATCTTAGGGATCTGTCTACCCAAACTTACTGTCACGTGGGCTGTGTCACAGGGTTGCCTGTCTTGGTCTACAGCTTCCACAAAAGAGGAAGTGGAAAGGCCAGCACCTATCTCTTCCCTCAGGTCACTAGTGGCAGAGCATCAGGGAACAACATGAAGTTGTGTCATGAGATGTTTATATTGGATATTTTAAAAAAGTTCTTCACGGAGAGGGTGGCTGGGCACTGGAACAGGTTCCCCAGGAAAGTGGCCTCAGCACCAAGCCTGACAGAGCTCAAAAAGCATTTGGACAACACTCTCAGGCACATGGTGTGATTTTGGGATGGTCCTGTGCAGGGCTAAGAGTTGGATTTGATGATCCTTATGGGTCCTTTCCAGCTCAGGATATTCTAGTAGTCAAATTTAGTTTAATTTTAATCCCTCATTACTGGTATTATTGTGGTTTGTGAATCAGATTGTCTCACTAGTATGCCAGCATTGGGTCAGAAGCAGAAATGCTTTAAATCTGTTTTCATTTGTCTGACAAAAGAGAAAAGCAATCCTTAAGAAGCTAGGGAAATCCACTTAGTACACTGTGAAAGTATACTTCAATATGCTAAAGTCAGTCACTGAAAATCCTACACAGAGGAATCAGGAGAGAATAGTAGGTACATAGAAATATCTATAATTTCAGAAGGACTGAAGAAAATGTAAGTTTTACAAGCTAATGTGAGTAATCTGCATGTTTGTAAGCACTTCAGTGATGTCCACAGCTTAAACAGAGGAATCTTTAATACTTCTGAAATATGGAATTGGCTGCTAAGTTTCAGAAAACAGAAATAAAATTTGTTGCCCTTGTTAATGTCGTTATTAAATATCCTTGGCTCTTTGCCTATCTCTTCTTAAACCACGCTAAACAGAGCTTAGAGTTACACAGTCATGGTTGAATGCCCTTTCTGTAATGCATACATTTAATGCTCAGACTTTGCATCCTGGTGAGCTGTATGTCATGTTTGCTCATCTCTGTGTGACAGCACTAAAGTAACATGAATATTTATCAGGTTGATGGAAAGTATATTAGAAATCAGGATCGTTCTATTAAATTTAAAAAACTAATCGGTGCTTAGTATCATGATAATTTTATGTAAAGTCAAATTCTTTTGTCTTTTAAAATGTTCTTCTTCATGTGCTCATGCTTATTGAAGTTGTCTATTGTTCTGCATCATATTTTGGCCAAGGAATTTTCCAAGGGTTCTACAAGCCAACATGCAAGTATTATTTTACATTACTTTATCACTAATATGCAAACTTGTATTTTAATTTTTCTGGCAAATATCAAACCATTATGCTGAGGGCATCATAGCTGCCAATACATGAATATATTTCATTATCAGAATGGTTTTGGTTAGAAGGGATCTAAAAGATCATCCAGTTCCACTCTGCCTCCATATATCCACCTTGATGCATCCAGGAGTAAACCACCAGTCTGGGCACTTGAAGTTGCCTATTCCTTCAATTTCTGGGGACAGGCATAGCACGGGAGCTGCAGATGGAAGGGTGGGACCCACCTCAAATCTGCAGATCTCTTCAGAATCTCATTTGACATCAGTTCTTCAGAAAAGCCTCAAACAAAACCTAATTTTTTTTTTTCCTCAAGGGCATGTGTATTTTAGTGTATCTGTCATCTCTAAGTTCACATTAAGAGGTGCTGGTTCTAGCAAAACATAAGCATAGAAACCACAAACACACAAATAATCGGGATGCGATGGTAGACACAGACCGTGCATTGCAGAGCCCACAGCAAACATTTGCTGGCATGACACAGGAGTTGTCCAGGATGGCATAAGTTGAGTAGGATGGAAAAAACCTGTTCATTTTTAAAACCAGCCCTACCTGGTTTTTATTTTATTTTACTTCATTTTATTAGCAGAGGAGAGCATGCTTCTGTTCTGAACCAGGCACAAGCCATTTTGTTCTTTATCTGATAATTGTTCTGTATGGTTTCCATGATTAATGCTAACCTGCAGTCCTGTACTGTGTGAGATAGCATCACCTTCAGATTCTGAGTCCCACTGAACGCTTGAGTTTCTGCTTTCAAATAACTGGGAAAGCAAAAAGCATTGTTTGAATATAACCCAGGCATTTTTCAAAATATTGAAATAATCGCAAATGGCTTATCTAAGTGGCAATCCAATATTTGCTGCTAAAATGTAAGACCCAAAGATTCAGAATAAGACACACACCTTCCTTTGGTAACTGGTTTATGGGTTCATTTAGATTTTAGCGTGTGTGCTTGTTTAAGATAGAGTTTCATACTGCTCTGTGAAGCTGTAAACCACTTTTCCGTTATTCTATGCTGTTTATACTCAGGACCTTACAAAACTTTTCATGGCCTTTAACATAGATGACAGTGCTGAGGATTCATTACATGGCTGCCTAAGTACTTTCTTTTTATATCAAAATGATTTATACGTTCTGTACCTTTCCCATTTCCTCTTTGGAGAATGCCAGAAAAGTAAGGCCAGTGCAGCAGTCGCTATGATTGATACTATGCTTTTGAAGACAGATGGGAATTATTTAATGCTAGGGGACTGTCCAATTAGCTCTCTATCCTACCAGTGTTTGGAATTATCAGTTAATTTTGTGTGCAGGGTTAGCTCAGCAGCTCTTGTCATGGGCACGCTTAGCAGCACCAAGAAGCTAATATCAAATAAATTTGAGCTGAATATGATATCACCTGAGCTGGAATAGTTTTCCAGGTATTTATTCAGGAGTGATCCTTAATATTGAAGATATTTTATGTCAGTATAGGGCCACTGCCCTTGAGGACATTTTTCCAAAGTCAAGCCATGTAGGAGTGACCTTCTTTTAATTACCTGGTTTTCCATGGCTGATGAAGGGAAGCAACGCTAAATGTGATTGATATTCTATTCTTACTGCTCTACTCCAAAATTTAGCAAATAGAGGTGAAGCACAGAGAAGTGGAGGTTTAAATGGCTGGTGAGTGGTCAGAGACTCTTGAGGCGCTGGGTTTTTGCAAGGCAGCACTCCGACACCCAAAGTATACAGTACAGAAAATCCTGACGTATTTCAGGGATTGTGATTTGGACAGCAGCTCCTGAAATTGCCATTTTAACAAATGTGTTGGGTGATGAGTCTGACACTAGAATTTTATTGTCTGCATTTTAAGAAGAGGAGTAAGGCTGTTTTAAGTGAATGTTGGAAATCTGTGACAGAAGTCTGTGCAGGCAATTATGAATTAATATTAGTCACTGTAAAGAGGACACACAAGGTTTTCTCTCTGATAATAACCCTATACTTGGTACAGTTTCCTGCTCTCCAGCTCCACCTGTCTGAGCTTTAAGTCACCCGACAAGAGCACCCAATTTTAAGAATCCAATTCCTTGTAACTGTGGAGACACATTGAACTTTGCAAGAACCCAAGTGGTAGAGCTTTACTGGGAGATTGTAGACTATTATGCTGGTTTTGTAGCTTTGCTCCCTGCTAAAAAGCTTAGATTGCAGAGCCAGTAGTTTGGGTAAAACATTCTCCTAGAAACACCCTTTCCTGTAGAACCATATTGATCAACAGTGGGTTTGTTTGCACATAACATACATTTCTTTAAATACCCAGAAGAACGTGACCCACTACTGCACTTATTCAAGGAGTGAAACTACTGTTCATTGGGAACAATGTAATTCGATGTAAGAGGTATTTCTATTTTTTGGACTAAATAATAGTGATTACTGTTTCACTGCTGCATGGCCATTCTGAAAAGAGACATTTGCCTTTTGCATTATCAGAGAAATATGAACACTACCAATCAATTCTTTCTTTATCTGCTGTAGGCAATATGTCATTTATATGTATATTATATGTATATTTATATGTATATTGTGAGAATTAGTTATATTGTCTTACTTCCTACCAATCAGAGTGAAAAAACCGACAGGTAACATGCAAAGGAATTTATCAGTTATTTTCTACATTAGATTTGCTGCTATCCTTCGTTTTATTAGAGCAGTCTCAAACAACTAATAATATTAAATCATTAAATTCTCATTACTGGGGAGATTGAAATTTGTGGAAAACCTCACATTCCTTTAAGGGAAAGGGAAAATAAGGAATGTGTGTGTCTAGAAATCCCAGGGAAGTAAATTCCTTAAAAAAGAATGCTTCTGCAGTTCTAATGACTGAGCTTATCAAATGTCACCTACACTTGCATAGGTATTCTAGATTAATTATTTTTTACCAAAGCTTTTTTTTTCTTTGCCTTGCAAATGTTCATTTTTCTTTTGTTCAGCTAATCAGGTAACAAGTACCTGCCCACTGTTATCTCCATGTTAACTTGAATGTTGCACCGTAATTGAACTCTTTCTTTAACCTTATCTAACAACGAACTTAAGTGAATTGAAAATCTCTAATATCATCATAATCCTTTACTTATCTTTCCTTGCTTAGGAGGTAAAATACCCATTGAGCTTGACTCACCTGGAATATTTATAGAATATTAGTACTCTGAAAATTGCTGGTTCGGTATCTTCAAATTCCCGGTTCAGTATCTTCAAATTTCCATGGTTTATGCAGTTGCATTCAACTTATCTGACTGCCCAACCATTGTTACGCTGCTCTATCTCTGCTGTTGCTAGAATTTAAATTCAAAACCTCTTTGCAACAGGGATTGTAGGCCAACTCCAGCTCTTTTGACTCCAACAGGAGTGGTGTCAGTAGCTTCTGTAGGTCAGGATTTACTTCTGAACCTTTGCCGTGCTCTTGAACGACTGATTAGCAGTGTGGTCTCAATAACACTGGACCAATATGTAGAATTGTCTGCGTTTCTGGTGTACATGTATAGTCATGTCTGCCAGGCTGCTATGAGAACACCTGCCCCATAATAGTAAATGCAGTCTCTGATTGACTTGGGTATGGCAGAAATTGCTTAAAATGCTTTTTTCTTATACTGCTCATGATAAACAGAATGTGGAGGGTTCCTGACATTCATCCTGCATTCAGTGTATCTTATACTTGGATTTTATTTTCACACATCTGGAGATAGCCTCCCTTCATGGTAATTAAAAATAAAGCACAGAGGAAAAAAATGGGATTTGTGCTTTCATTTTTATTAGTTCATCTCTGGAGCCTGAGAGAGATTTTCTTGTGCTGCATTGTGATTGAGACAGGATATGATCCGCTGTTTAGGCAGATGCTTAATAATTATCCTTAAAACCATAGGTAACGCCATCAGGTTTGCAGAACACCTCCTCATCTTCCACAACACTGCACTGTGTTTACTCCTAAAAATCCTTCCTGTTTC
This sequence comes from Cnemophilus loriae, assembly GCA_013397755.1. NCBI lineage: Eukaryota > Metazoa > Chordata > Aves > Passeriformes > Corvidae > Cnemophilus > Cnemophilus loriae. The sequence continues at coordinate 284,410 of VZTF01000272.1, read as the reverse complement.
TGAGCTCCCAGTGCTCAAGGCCAGTGTAAAGCAGACTGAGCACTTTGCAAAATACCATTTTTAAGCCCATGCAACTAAATTGTTTCTCTTTCCTTTTTATTTATCAGAACTCTCCCCATACTACTTTGGGTTAGTGGAGAAAATCAGGCAGTGAGCTCGGGGCCTTTTGTTTCCATTATCTGTCTGTCTCCAACTGTTTGGCCGGAACCTGGCTGTTGAATTGCCCTCTAGAGCTTTAATTTATTTTGATAATGTAGGTTTAGAGACCTGTGCCTCTCCTCTCTTAGCTGTGGGGGAGAAAGGAGTAACACAGCCAAGTCATGCTCTGGTGCTGCAGAGCTGCATGTGCCTTTCCAAGAGTTCTCAGACCCTTTCCAAGGGTCCAAGGTTACAGGTGAAATCACCTTTACAGGTGTGATGTCAGGTACAAACGTCTGACTTAAAGAGAATCAGATTTTAGCAGGTAAAATTTTTTAAAAGCACCTTAGGACTCTTAATTTTACCATTATTATGGTAGGTAAACTGTTAGGGTTGATGTGTTGTAGGCAATCACATTCTGGCTATTTAAAATCTGGTTGTCACAGAATCTAATGATCATCTAGTTTCAAGGCCCCAGTGAATGTTCAAAGCCTTTGTTTTAACAAATCCTTTTTCTGGCATGTTGTTTTAGTGTGACAGTCAAGCATTATAAACCCGCTCCCATCAGATCCTGTTCAGCTTCTCTCTGTTTGCACCATCTTTCCTCTTTGCAAGTTTGCGTTTGCCTAATGTCACTTGCAAACTCAAGCAGACTCAGGCAGCCTTGGTGCTTGTACCCCTCCTGAATGCAGACATTCCCAGTGGCACTTGTCTCCAAAATGGTCATGACTGTACACACAGACGTTTCCTGGGAGCTGCTCCTGGCCTCCCAAAGCCTTGCAGTTTACATTATTAATGGCTGGGTTGTGGTTTGGGCTGTTCATGCCAACAGAGTTCACGCAGGTCCCAATTATTTTTGCACTTGTCTCCCCAGTTCCCATTTTCTACTCTAAGTCAGAAGTTTCTGGAGAAACAAAAGCATAAGAGCAGATTTTTGTTCCTTGACAGATGTTTGAAGGGGGAAGAGATGTAACAAAGCTTTGTATCAGCAAGCACTAAATTAATTAGAATCAGTGCTTTAGAAAGGGGTGTTTTCAGTGCCCCATCACTTTACATCAGGCAGCCTATGATTTGGAATCACAGGCTGAAGTCACGCCATCCTGCATTTTCCTTAGATCTAACTGTATGTAAATAAAATATTGTCAAATTAAAGGGAGATCATTCTCTTCTCCCCCTTTCCTTTCTATTCCTTCTCCCCCTTTCCTTTCTATTCCTTCTCCCTCTTTCCTTTCTATTCCTTCTCCCTCCTCCTCCTGCATTTTCAGGGAACGGATTGTGTCGCTTCCTTTTTCTAAAGGTCTGTTTCTTTTAGTGAACCTGACTGCTGCTGTGTTTGTTTTGTGTATTACAGCATCCTACAGGAAATGTCTAATAGATTGTTATAATAGCAGTGGGCAAGAAGTTGTTCAAAGTGCATTTATTCATGTTGAAGTAGTTTTTGTGTCTATCCCTTGTTTCACAGAATCTCCTCTTTGCTTTATTCCTGATGTTCGCTATGTCAGACAAATGCTCTTGCAGTGGACAGAGCAATTAAACATCTGGTCAGCCATGTCACAACAGTATTTTTTCTATTCACAGAAAGCACTTGTACTTGCTTTGTGAAAATACTGTGCCTGCTCTAAAGTTACTCAGACCGCTTCAGGGTTTTAGATCAGCTGCATGTTCTGCTTTGGCTGCTCCAAACCGTGGAAATTGAAATAAGTATTTCTGTTAATGTGACAAGATGTGATAATACAAGAAGTTACTTGCATTATTCCATCTACCACAGCCAATGTCTGTTTCTGCATTTCCTTGGAAAAATCCCGCACTCCATCATAGCCAGATGATGACTGTCAGATTATAGTAAATTTATTTGTTTGCTGATTTGTACGTTTGGACGGGTAAGGAACCACCACCCAGCAATTTAAGTTGTCCTATGTCACAATGGGAACTTATTCCCACGTAGGATGTGCCTGGATATCTGGGTTTTAATGCAGAGCATCCTTCCCGTGCTGTTTGCCATGGTGTAAACAGGATGGATACGTCCCAGATGTGTTCAAATGAAGCGCCTCTGAGCCTGGCACTGATGGATGGATGCAGCAGGTCATCACCACTCGCAGTGCAGTGAGAAGGGTGCAGGGAGAAGGGGAGTGTTTGTCACAGGTGCCATTTGCAGTGCGGAGGGTGCCCTTGACTTCCGCAGGGTGCCTTCTGCACCTTCAGCATTTGGGAGCCGAGAACCATGCCTGAGCTCAGCGGGAGCCCTCGCTCCTCTACAGACCAGATCCTCATGCTGGGGAGGACAGAGGTTCCCAGCCCTGCTCTGGCTGCCATTGCAGCTCGGCAGCTTCCCGTGGAGCAAAGGGAGCCCTGCTCCTGCACACCAGTGTGTGCCAGTTAGAACAGAACCGTGACGGACTGCAAGATGGGAAAGTGCTGCATACAAGCACATTTCCAGTGCTGTCTTCACCTCTAAAGAACACGGATGAAAGTGGCATCACACGGACCTTTTTAAAAAGAAAAAAAAAAAAAAAGAAGAAAAAGCCATCAGAAAAAAGGGTCTGACATATCTGTAGCTCTGTGTGGCAGAGCATTTTAGCATCTCTTGTGAATTGCTGGCTGCTCTCAATTCGCACTTATTAAATGGACATTCGAGGCACTTAGCACCTTGCAGGGGGCATTCAGCACTGTTTAGCATCGGTGTCTTCCTAGGTCTTCACTTCTGAAACAACCAGCTCTGCAAAGCAGAATAAAAGTTTGTTTTGACAACCTGTTGTGATGTATGGGTCCAATTACTGAAGTCTCCACACTCATGTTGGTTCTGGAAATCTTTTTTTTTTTTTCTGATAGTAGAAGCATAATCTAAAACAAGGAATTCTCCTTTATGTTACATTCCCTCTAGGCAAAAAAGTAAATATAGGGAGGAAAGGAATTAATGGAGCCTATAACTCATACGGGTGTTGTTTGTTCATATACATCACATTACTCTGCCACGCTTACTCAGTTTTTCTCATCATTCTTTCTCCACTCCCAGCTCTCCCTTCTCTTATCATATTTTTACATCAGCATAACATTTTGGGTTTTGTAGAATCCGCTCGTAATTTACTCTAATGCTAACAACGTGAATGTTGGAGATGTAATTTACACCATCGTGTTGAACTGGAGCCAGGCACTTCTCTAAGAGCTGCACCTGCTTTCTCTAGGCTGTGTTTAGTGGAATTTTTCCTGTAATGTTTAATTCATATTCCTTCTGGGAAAATATTTAGTGAGCTAACAATTGAAGTTAGGGATAGGGGAACTTAGTCCAGCTTGTAGTTCTGTAATGTAGATAAAACATTTTCCAAACATTTCGGGTATCACAAAATGAGTTTTGAATTACGTGAGTTTCTCCCTCTGCTCTTTCTCATTATTAAATCCATGTTCACTTTCATTTCATTTCCGTTAAGAGCATATCCTTTTTCTGCCTCGAGGAGAAAACAAACAAACAAAAAAAACCAACACACACATACAAAAAAAAAAACAAACAAAAAAAAACAACAAGCAAAAAGCACACCAAAAAACACCCCCTAACCCCAAAAACCCCACAACCAAAAAAAAAAAGCCCACAGAAAAAGTAAGCCACCAAAAAAATAACCACCAAGAAACCCCTTTTGTACAAGTAAGCTTTCTAATTTATCCTTCTGATCTGGAATGATGGTCAGTCACTGACCCTTCCCTCTTACAGGAGGGAAAGAAATAAATTTTGTCTTGTGAAATAATGTCCCATTTGCAACATGCAGCATGGAAAGCACACGCCCAGAGACATATCAATAAGCATATAAAGAATTTCAAAAGACTGTTATTTGTGGCACATTGTTATCTGAAGTTAATGTCATTTGGTCAAGACAATTCTTTTTTCTCTGTGATTCTACATTAAAAACTTTAGGCCAGGGCTTCGAGCAACCAGGTCTGTTGGAAGGTGTCCCTGCCCATGGCAGGGAGGCTGGAATAAGATAATCTCTAAGGTCGCTTCAAACCCAAGCCATTCTATGATTCTGTGGAAAATGGACTTATGCTTATAATCAACAAAGCTGGAGCAGCTCCCTCCCTACCTTTGGCACAGATAAATGTTAGATTGTCCTGTTTGGGATTAGGAACAAGCCATCTATACTTAGAAATGTTGTTTGTTCTCTTGCTACCTAATTTTTCATTCTTAAATTTTTTAAGAAGAGTTAGCCCCTGAAAACAACGGTATACTTTTTAGTGGCATGAAACAAGATTCTGTGACCATGTGTCAAGAGCTCAGTCTTGAGAGGCAGCAGATGATGGCAAGAAAAGGTTCCTGATCAATATGAGGGGCAGTGACGCCAGCAGGTTCAGGTCCTTTCTGACTCTCTCTTAAATTTGTTGGGGTTTCTAAATGAGATAATCATTCTTGTCTTTAAAATGGGGAAATCATTTAGGTCGAAATCACTTGGTCAAACCAAAGGTGGTCAAAATCCTTTTCTCTTTCAACAGTATTGAGTCACACATCCAATAGCAATCTGGGATGCATTGACTTTCAGGTCTTCTTTTCTAGAAGCTTCTGAGATAGTTTTTGTCTTTTATGTCTCTCTTATGCAAATGAATGGAAAGTTCTCTTCATCCCACGTAATACAATGGTTTGGTGGTTTTGAGTGCTACAGGAGGGCAAACCTCATTGTTGATCTCTTTAAAGTACCAAGAAACGAACTGTATGGGTTGGTAAATCTAAGAAAATACATGAACCAAGCATACTTGTCATTGGACTGCATGAAGATACCTGGTACAAATGCCTAAAACTGCTAAAATGTCTGGGGTCTGTAACAGAGGAAAGGATGTTTACAGAAATTTGCTTTGCAATTTTTCAGAATTATACTCCTGTATGGCTGTAACCTGTGGAAGGTCTTGTGTCAAAAATGATGAATGGTCAAAATGCTGGCAGAAATTTATGTTTGCTATTGGATTTCCGCTCAGCTAAACATCCACTTAGAGCATGTACTTCTTGGTAGAAAACATTAAAATTCAAGATAATTTTTTGTTTTCTGGTAGAGAAAGGAACAGCTTGTGGTACCTTTAAAGAGCTCATTGCGGTAAAGCCAAGAAAGAAAAAAAATAAAACAAAACAAAAACCCAGAACAGATTGCTCAGCCTGTGGCTGGACTGGTATGAGCAATCTGTGCAAGATTTCTCCAGAGGAAAAATCTTGAGGCTTCTGCTGCTGAGAAACACAGCATAGAGTGGTGAACTGAAAATTGTTGAAAAAGCAGAACCTTTACTTAAGACAAAAGCCAATCCCAAAGAGTTCTGCTGTGCCTGCAATTCTGCTGCTCAGCCTGCATCCCTTTCTGCAGTGTTTTTCTGTTCTAAATGAGTATTCTGCTGGGCTGGAAGTGGAGTCTGCAAAAATTTCACACCTGGCCTGTTATAGGAACAACCTGGTCCCATAATTTAATCCTTTAATTTAACTTCTAGTCTACCACAAAAAATTCCCGTATTTATGAAAACTACGTGGTTCCCTTGGTTCATCTTGCAGTGCACTGTTGATTCCAGATGGAAATTTGATGCCAATCAATACTACAATACCTTCCTGTTTTCTTGCGTGTTTATGCATGTTGTTTACTTCCATAATGCTAACACTGTCAGCATTCACTTGATCCCTTGTTCAGCAGTGAGGAATTTCCTTTCCTAGAGGAGACACAGCTGGAATAAAAATACCGATTTGCCTAAATTGTGTCTTTGCTTGATATGGAATTTGGAATTCATCTGGAATTTGTTACAAAAAGCGGGGCAAGCGGCAACTAATGATGAAGAAGTAATGTCTCAGTATGGCAGAGCCGCGTCCTCTTTGCTGTCGAAGCTGTGAGCTGTGGGGAGAATGCACCTAATGCAATCAACGCTGTGCTCTCGGAGGGTAACTGGATAAAGTGAAACCTGGATCGACATGGAAATGGAACACAGTCAGTGCATCGCAGTTAGTGTGTCCCTCTTTAAAACTGTGGCAGGTGATTTCTGCAGGCACAAGGGCTGACTGAGCAGGAAGTGGGACCATGGCTGAATGCCCAAGGTGGTGCTCGGTGTCGTAAACACCACAGTGCTGGACTGTGGCTACTGCTGAGGGAGGAAGATGAGGGCCTGTTTTATCCTCAGCCTAGGAAACCCACTACCTGAGTATCAAGTGCTGTAGGGTAGTTTTCTCTGTTGGTTCCACCCTCCCCTCCTGTTAGCTGTTTGCTTAAAGCTGATTTCTCAGAGTTCTTCCACAGGATGGCAAAACTACTCCAAAATCAGTGGTGGGGTCATCTCTGTAACCTGCATGTTGGCACAGTGTGTTTCTGTTCCACCATAACATATGCCAGACAGGATTTTTTATTCTAAACACATCCTGGAAAGGGATTTTTGTTGGTTTGGGTTTTTTTTAATATGATATTTCCCACCCCCCCACCTCTGAGCTAAACAAGATATTTAGATTCTTTGGCAAATTAATCAAACAACGCCTTCTTCTTGTGCCATTAAAAACGTATTTGTGAATTTGCCACTCAGTCTTCTGAAAATCAAGCTAGGTGCATGGCTTGTGAGCATGCACAAGGTGTATCACCTGTTGACAGCCTTACCCTGGAGTGCCTTAAGGCTGTCTGGCTCGTGGTTGTTCACCCTGTTCTCATTCTGTTTGAAGAAAATATCACTTTTATTTCAAATTAAAATGCCTGCAGATTAAATACTCTGAGCTTCTGAAAGACTTCTGTAGGGACCTGTGCCGTTTGCAGCAGATATTGTCATAAGCAGTCAATGAGCAATGACAACTATGTCATCTCATGTCTAACTGCCTGAAATACATTGCTCTCCCCTCACAGGCTTTGTGCATCTTTATGACTGAAACACACAAGGCTTAATGCATTAAGGGAGTTTCTTTCAGAAAGCCATTTCTCCCAACAGTATAAAGCATTACAATTCTGTATATTTGGAAAGCTGCACCGGTGCTGTCAGCCCAATTAGTTCTTTAAGGCTGTCTGGGAGGGAGAGGGAGAAGTGGTTTTCTACTGTTGTGGGGTTGGGTGGTTTTTGTCTGTTATTCAGAAACCTGTTTCAAGCACATACGGAAGTGAGAGTGAACTCTCTTACCCAAGCATGAAGTTTTTCAATCCTTGTCTCAGCTCTTAGGCAGTCACATTTCCCAAAATAAATCCCTCTGTCTCCTTCACTTGTCACTGCAACCTAAATTGCTAACCCTTAGCCTGTAGTGAGTGGCTGCTGCTGCTTCACTAGACCTTCACTAGGGCCTCACATTCACGTGTCTGAGGCTGGAAGATTTTTAAAATAAACCTTTTTTATTTTTTTTTTATTTTTTTTAAAAATTAGCTAACCACAGAACTGAAACTCTGGTCCAGACATCATCTCGCATTTTGTTTCCAGCTATCTATTTTTTTTCTTTGGATTTCCCAAATTCAATTGTGGCCTCTTCCTACCTGTTTGGGATGCTACTGTAAGGGCCATATCCTTCTCTCTTGCCTTGACCATTTTACTCCTTTTTTTTTTTAATTTTGTTTTTTTTCAGTGCCTTTTTCTAGCACAACAGATGGATATGTTCACTTCTGTGGCTTTTTTTCCCTGTAATTCCACACTGTGAAGTCACCTCCTCAGCTAGGCCAGCCTCTCAGTTGTATTCTTAGATAAGATCCTTTGTACACCCTGCGAATTATTCCCCTTGTTCTCCCCAAAAACATTTGTTAAAATTCATTAAATCCTTGAAGTCCTTCCTTAAAATATCCTTTGGCATAATAATCGCAAAGTAGTTGACATCTCCCTGGATCCATCTGTTGTCTCTTATAATGAGGCAGGAAAATTCAGGGCTGTTTTTTTTCTCGTTCACACAACATTTCTTAAGTGAGCCTTGCCGTTCCAGTGACCTCTGCAGCAGTAACTGTTGTCAGGGCCAGACAGGCTGTTGGTAACTGGAGGGTTTTCTCCCTGTGCATTATTATCACGGTCTTTGGCCTTAGCATCCCCTTTGTGTAACCTATTTTTACGTGACATCAGGGGGATGCGCCCAGATGGTGAGAAGTCTTTATTTCCTTATGCTTTGCTGAAGTGTGCTATACGTAATATGCCTGGCAATCCAGAAAATACACCTTGTAGATAACCAGCTGTTCTTAATTCTGAGAGCAGGTTCTGCTGCTGGAAGTATCAAATCTCATCATTAACTATATGAGGCACAGTCTTGTCTGCTTTCTGCATTTCAGTGTAAGTCCTCGGAGGGAAGAGAAGGAAGTAATGTGGGTTTGGTGGAGATTCATCATTGTGTAAACAAAAAAACCAATTTTTAGGTTTATTTAGCAGCAGTTGTGCCCTTTTAATGCTAAGCAGGCCTTTAGCAGTTGCAGGTGACACTGAAATCAAGGTGTTTACAGAGCAGTGGTGATCCTCTCAGATTCAGAAAACCATATGGCATAAGAACTGCTGACATCTTTCTCTGAAGTGTGACAACAGTGCCATCCATTTGTACAGTATGATCAAGGGCCTTTTACTAGCAAGAGCTACGTCTGCACATCTTTTCGTTAATTCCCCAATAACAGCGCACTTTCAAGGGAGTTCTGCATGAACCATACATTTCCTCTGAGGCATCCTGAGGAAATCAGATTTACTCAGTAGGTGTGGGACAACCAGGCTGGACATGCCCTGGTGTCCAGACCGTGTCCCTCAGTGGCGCACAGTGTGCAGACGGTGGTTCCTGTAGCACTGCTGCAAAGAAATCATTATGAATTTTAAGTGAACTGAAACTAATTCATTAAGACCTATTTCTGCAGCTTATTCTGGCATAGTTCTTACAAGAAAAGAAATCAAGTCTTAGACTGGAGTCTAAAATAAATGAGGTGTGGTTGCGTCATTCATGGTGTTTGTGTTTTGTTATCTCAAGGTGACACTTCCCACAGGCAGGACACAATGGCCAATTAGGGGCAAAGCAACAGCATTTACACAGAGTAAAGGCATTCCTAATTCTCTTTTTCCCTCGCTTTCCTCTGGTCATAGATCTTTTATGTGTATCACTGTGCCAAATGTTTTCATCTCCTCCCTCTCCTGCTGTTGTTTCCTCTTACATCATCTTTCATGGTGGCAGCCATACTTTCCAAGAGCTCTCCAGCCTGTATGCTGGAGAGCACTTGGAAAATATTGCTAGACTTCTAGTCCCTGGGAATCTGCCTCATTCCATAAAGAGCCATCCCACTCAGGCAGAGGGTGTTCCTAGCTGGGAATCCAACATCTGTGTTATCAGGATAAAAGGGAGAACTCTTCTTCTCTTGACTAAACTTGGAAAGCTAGGCTAAACTCTGATTCCTTTGAAAACAGGTTGTCTTCATCCATCTTTATCCACTGATTTTAGCAGCATACACTCAGCAATAGCTTTTTGCTCTGCTGTTTCTTGTCATTATCAGATTTATGTAGCTGTTGGGTATGTATTATTTTCTAAGGCTGAGAAGACTAATATCATCAGCCATAATTCCGTGGGTTTCTCCTGAAGCCATTACCATAATTAAGATAATGACATTTAAAGCGAGTGTTTATTTCATACTACTTTGTGTAGCAAAATATAATTAGATGTTTGGCTGGATGTGTATATGGTTGGAAAGGATTTTAGAGGCTGGATAAAGTTTGAATAAAGCAGTGGTTTAACTCAGAGTGAATCTGGAAGTTAGAGCAAGTATGCCATGACCACACCATGCAATCTGCTAATAGAGAGTGAGAAGATTTTCTTAATTCATCTCCACTGCAGGAGTTCTTTGTCCAGAGTGACAACTCTACCTTTAAATTTACAAAATTTCCACAAGTCTTGTGCTAACTGTGCCAAGTTAATCTTGTAAATATTTATCTACCTTACATTTGAGGCGAAAGGAAGAACAGTTTCTTAGCACACACTGCAGTGCAATGCGGGCTTTTCCTGTCCTTTAAGAACTTGTTTATGTTGTCCACACACACACTTAAAGCCTGAGATCCCAAGAAGAGAAGCAGATTGCAAGAATTAAGAATTTGGTTGGCTACCATGTGGCTCTAATCCTTCATTTTTTCATTTGAAATAGCAAGGTTTGCAGATATTGATATGGTTAAAGGCGTGTGAAAAAGAAGTTGATTTCATGCTTCACAATGACATTTTAGGCTTCACTTGATGCCATTTGTCTTTTTTCTTTTAGACAGAAGTTCTCTATTTTTTGAATGTTAGCCAAGAGTAAGACACAACCTGACTAGATGAAGTGCACCTTTTATGTATCTCACTTGGCATTTAAAAAAAAAAACAAAAAACAGAGGGAGTGGAAAAAAGGATGCCCTATCTTCTGAGTAATATGAGGATCAGAGAGCATGAGAAGAGGAAAAAGTATTTAAGCTTAAGTATGTCAACTTTTTTCAAAGCCAGTTGAATGCTGATTTAGTTATTTAAGTCAATGTTTGTTGCACACAGTACTAATGCTTTTCAAGTTCAGTATTAGATAAAATGTTTAATCATGGAATCACGGGATAGTTTGGGTTGGAAGGACCATAAAGGTCATCTCGTTCCAACTCCCCTGCCATGCTTAGGGACACCTTCCACTAGACCAGGTTGCTCATCCAAGCAGATTGCTGATCAACCAGGTTGCTCATTGAACCCCATCCAACCTGGTCCTGAACACTTGAACAGTAGTTTAAACTATTATATCATTGAGGAAACCATTTCTTTGTCGTCATACTCCCAGGAACTCTCATCCTAACACATGCTTTCTCATCCGAGTCCTGGGGAAGGTCTCTCTTTTCTAACCATTTTAGCACACACTGCATCCCTCATCCATTTCACCTTTCCAGATACTTCCCTTCTGAATACTTCTACCAGCATGAAAATGATTTCTCTATTTTCTGTCAGTCAATGATCCCTGAAAATATTTATCCTTCCCTCTATTAGCATAGTGTAGTGGATGACGTCCATTTCAGTGGAATAACTCTGAAAGTCAATTTTTGCACCAGCGTTATGCTCAGAGTTTCTAGTGAAAGCCTTCTTCTATCATATTGGCTATACCATTTTTCTGTGTCTTTGGAACTTTCTTTGCACCTCTTAGTCTAGTTTACTTAGGCTTTACTGTCTAGTTTACCTAGGTGTCAGAGACTGGATAAAAGGTGATCTGTTTCGAGACATTTGGGCAGCTTGGAATGTGTGGTAGAGGGTGGGTGAGACCTTGCTCTGGTGAGGTGGTGCCCTGCCCCTGACACCCCCCAGCTGTACAGTGTCTGTCAGTCATCACTCACTGGAGGCAGCCCCCCAGTGTCACCTAAGCCACCCCTGAGTGGCCGAGAGACTGGAAGTCCCACCTGGGAAGAAGGCCTGGCATGAGCCAAGCCTTTAAGAAGCCTGGCCATGAGGCAAGCACATTGTTCTTTAAACCTACCTTCATCTTGGAGCCTTCCATCACTGGAACCCAGGAGCTGTATGTCTGTCTTTCTGCATCTTTCCTGTCTTTCTGTTTTTCTCCCCTTCTTCTTCTTCTAACTCTCTTCTCACGGAACGAAACATCGAATGGGTTTACAAGGTTTTCTGTGTTCAGTGGGCTAAGTCTATGCTGTGATAAGTGATGTCATGCAGTATTTACTCTTTTTCCAATATTCTCTAATTTTCTAGTTTGCCCGTAAACTTTCGTGTATTTTTTACCTCTTGAGAATACTTAGTTGGAATTTTCTCCTTTGCACCTACCCAGAGCAAAAGAACATTGTTTTAGCCCTAGGTTTGAGCGACCAGTGTGTAAGACACTTCATTCTTTTTCACAAATCCCACTAAAAAAGCTCCTCACCTCACCAATCACCTTTTGTGCATGAAATGATCTAATTTCAAACTGGCATCTGAAAGAGATACTGTGCTCATGTGTACACACTATAGGTAGAGACACAGGAGCTAGCAGTGAGGTCTGGCAAAAACTGGTGGTATATTTTCAGAGGAGGTTGGTCATTTTAAGCATATTCTGTTTTGTTCTTGGCTTGGTTTAGTCTTAAGTCTTTCTGTGGTTTTAATTTGTTCTCAGTTCAAGGCCTGCCCTTAAAATGAAATCTTATTCCCATTGAATTTTATAGCAAATTTGCGGGTTTCAGTGAAACTGGTTTTATTTCCTGTGTTTAGCTGTACTTTAAAGCAGGGTGCCAAATTTGGTAAAATATAGGGAAATTAAAAATAAAGTGGAAACTAGGCCATGTATATCATTTATCTAGATAACGGACATCCATGCCTCCCACCTGAATACAGTTATACAATTAAAATTATAAATTTGGGTACAATTGAGATTTTTTACATTAGACCTTTGAAGATGCTTATCTTAAAAAGCTGTTTCCAGCATTGCATTTTGCTGTAATTGAGGTTTTCCTTCAACTGAAGTCCACGATGAAGTTCCATTGAGAAGCTCAAAAGGGGTACATGAAGGACTGTACAGTTTTGTGGTAGGGAGAGGCATGTTGGACTCTAACGTGTGTGTGAATGAGGTTGTTCTTCAGTGGCCAAGGATGAGGGTACTGCTATTATCACCACATGGAGCAAATGTCCTTTAGCTCTGTTGATGAAAAGACAAATGTTTTGGACATAAGAGTCTAGTTCTGGTGACTACATTAGTGATTGCATTTGCATATGAGCTTTGACTCAGTTACTTATTTCTTCAAAAACAAATACCGCCATCATGATTTTTAGCATTCCGAATAATCTGGAAGGCTAGAAAAGTATTTCAAAGAAAAAAAAATCAAGAGCGCTGTAACATTTTAAAAAACTTTTGTTAAATGTTTTCCCAGATTCATGAGCTTTTGCCAGTCTGTTTTGTGATACTTAAAATCATGAAGCATCAGAACTTGTACCCATTTGTTATGCTATTTGTATTCAAAGTTACCAAAAACTGACATTAATTTTTTTCGGAGCCCTTTACATCTCATGAGGAGTGTGCAGGTTACTGGAACTAGATATATAAGTATTTTAGGTTCCTTTATATAAAATATGGTCTTTGTATTGTAAAAGAGAGAGAGTTTCAGCTGTCATGCTACTTGCTCTGTATATAAAGATGTTTTAAACATCGCACACAGGGATATATGTTTACTATGAGGTTTCTCTGAGAATCATTTTTGACTGTGGTATTGGACAGGTTTTAGAGGAGAAATTGCTTTGAAGTATCAGCTATCTAAGATTGAAATGGCTCCTTTTGTGGAAAGAGCTGTCTAGGAATTTCAGTGCTGGTGGTGTTTTTGAAAATATGTCAAATTCAGTAGACCCTAATAGCAGCAAATTATTTTTCAGCCCGTGTCTTTTAGAATTCTGTTACTCTCGCTTTCCACCACTTTCCTCCTTTGATTTACGGACTTTGTGTGTAAGATTCAGTACGTTTAGGCAGATGTAAGCAGCTGGAAGCAATAGAGTTAGAGCACTTTGAAAGGCTGAATTTTCACAAGTGGTTTGGGGTTTAGATGCTGGGAGTCATTATCTGGTGCTCCAGAATAACATTTAGAGAATTTGCTCTCACGGCAGAGACTTGAAAGAGGTTATTCATGGGTTATATTTCACTTCTAAAAAGTTGAATAAAATTACATTGCATTATATTTTTAAATGAAGAAATCTGATTGAGCCATGCAGACACATTTTAGAGGGATATATATTCTAATGGTACAAATCACTACTTTCATTCCATGTATTCATAAAACATATGCTCCCAGAAGCTCTGGAGAAAACCTTTTTTCTTGCCAGCTATATATAGTATAGTGAATGTTTCCTTTAAACTCAAGCCAACATCCCATGTAAACATGACAAAGTTAGCTACAGCAGTTTTATGGGGGAGCAAGAATTTGTGGTCTTACATTGTGCTTTTTTTCCTTCGTTGCTGTGTTTCTTTCACAACTATCCTTTTTGTCTTTGGAGGCTGGTTTCATTAGTTGTTATACAAGTTTTCCATGTTTTAGCCACACATCTCTGTGATTTCACATCCTCCACTAATTTTATAATTTCTTTCAATAGGTTTTTTGCAATACTGACAACATTTTGAGGGGCACTTAATTACAAGCCACACAGGGCATTACTTGCTCATATTGTGTCCTCTTGTTGATGACATGTCAAATGGAATGCTCCTTTCCTCACTAACAGCATAGGGAATGGAGCCACCATAAAGCAGAGTAGCAGTCCCAGATCGTTTCACTGGGTGTGTGTTTGCTGTAATTGCCATTCCAGCTACAGTGCACCCATTCCTGCAACAAATTGTTCCGTAGACGTGGGCGCTGGGTGTTATCCTTTCCGTAGCTATTTCACGTGCTGCTTCAGTAGCAGGGTAAATTTTCCCACATCTGTCTATTCCTGCTCATCCGGCGGGCTGTGGGAGAGGAGTGCCATACCAATTATTCCTGGTGTTTGGATAGTGTTGTACACTGATGCTTTCAAACAGAAAACATGGATGTGTGTGACCTATAAAGGTACATCAGAGCATGTGCTGCATCCCTGACTTCTGCAGAGCCCAGGTAGCACAGAACTGATACCTTCATCCATCAAGCTTTCATTTCTATACATCTTTACATTCTTTTAACTAAAGAAAAAGGCTTCAGAGGGACTTTTTACAAGGGCATGCAGTGATAGGGCAAGAGGGGATGGCTGAATGAGGGAAGGTTTACATTAGGTGTCAGGAAGAAATTCTTTACTGTGATGGTGCTGAGGCACTAGAACAGGTTGCCCAGAGAAGCTGTGGATGCCCCATCCCTGGAAGTGCTCAAGACCAGGTTAGATGGGGCTCTGAGCAACCTGATCTAGTGGAAGGTGTCCCTGCCCATGACAGAGGGCTTGGAACTACATGAGTTTTAAGGTCCCTTCTAACTCAAACCATGCTGTGATATAAGAAACCATTAAAATAGTTTCAGCCACTCCTCTTTCAGAATGAACCAGAAGTGACAGTTTTGGCCTCCTGTAGAATGAGCGTGATCAGAACATCACCTTTTTTAGAAATATGATAGTGCAGAGTAACATTCTCAGGGAGCTGGAACCTGACAGGTTGTCTGTGCTGAATTTACAGAAAAAAATAGCAAAATACTACTGCAGACAGAACTGAAAAGACTGGGATAAGGCTGTATGGGCTACAGAGAAGTCTGGAATTCTTCAAAATAAATGGTGAAATATCATAAGATCAACTTCTAGTAACAATATGCATGGTCTTGGTGGACCTGTAGCTGTGTAGGTGTTCATATTTGTAATTCTAGTGGCAGTGTGTGTTCAGGATCAATTTTTTCTTTTCTTGCTTAAAAGGATAAGATATCCAGGCAGACTTTACTATCTAGCTTAATTTCAATTTGTTTTGAACTATTTTTTCTCTTTTTTTAAAAGCACCAGGCTTTGAATGTCTCGGAAAAGGTAGTTTTAGAAAGATTATAACCTCCACTCCGCTTTTGTTAAATAAGAAAACATAGTTACTCACATTCTGTTATTAGAACATCTGTTGCATGGAGGTGATTTAAAGTTGCATTTTAATGATACATTTACATGTGGTTTCAAAATAATATCAAGGTAAGTCTTTTACTTCTGTATATAGACGGGATGCTCTCTGGGGTAATTTCTAGCAAATTTTGGTGATGATTTATATAGTTACCTAGGGAAACAAAAAATGTGAAGTAAAAGTTGGAATCAGCAGCTAAAATGGTCCCATTTCCTGCCAGACAATTTGCCTTTTGTTTGTATTGGAGTTGATGTCAGTCTGGAAGAAAATAATGCACTGGTTTTGCATTGAAATTCTTTAAAAATTATTACCCTTATCTTCTATTCTGTTCAACTCTACCATCCCAGTTTAAAAGAAATTGAGGTCAAAAGGCCCATAAATAATCATTTGGTCAGAAACAATATAGGAGACTGATAGTATTGGTATTTTCTACAAAATTTCAGGTGCCAGCTGTCACTTGATGTTTGCCTACTCCACTTCCACAAAAAAATTCATCAGAATTGTTTTGATTTTCAGAATATTTTAAATTTTGCATTTGGAGTATGAAAGGAGGAAGTCATTTTTCTTTTTAAGGGAGGAAAAGAGGAAAATAAAATAATATCTATATCTTGATCTGTTTTCTACTCAGTACTTTCACTCTAGAAAATATGTTAGTTTTGTTTTCTGCGTTCCCAGTTTTTAAGTGCATTTGCAAGTCACAGAAGGTCTTGCTGACCATGAAATTCTGTGCCAGGTGTCATTTCTCTTTGGTGCTTCATATTACCATGTTGAAAGAAAAATAAAGCCCAAGTTGCTCAAGTAACAGATGTCTCTACCCATACCCACGGTCCATTTACCAGTGTTGCATTAGACATTTTTCTCTTCCAGGGGCCAGTCAATCTGAATTTTCCGTGATTCCAAATTCTTAGCATCAGAAAGCAAATGTTCATAACAAACAGAGCTTTTAACTTACAGACTGTGAAATTCCTTCCTGGAAGAATGAATTACTCATTTCACTGTTCAGCTCCTAAGTGCTGTATAGGCGACATTATTTGGATTGATGTAATGCCACCCAGCAGATTGCAAAATCCTTCCCACTCGTGGGGGAAGCACATGGGAACAGATTCATTTTTGGTCATGGAGAGGCAGTAAAATACTGTTTAGTGGAAAGATTTGAGTGCAGCTTGCAGTCTACTCTAGAAAGAAGAAGTCGGGGTTTGGTGGCCTCAAGACGTATTTACAGATGATCGTTTCCATGGGTGAGTTATCGCCTCTTTGGCTATCAGCACATTCAGCTGCTGCTGCTGCCAAATCACCTGGAGGTCCTTGGCCTTTAGAAACACTTTCTTCCCACTAATGAACTGGGGATGTACCATCATTTGCATGCCCAGTTCATCCTCTCTTGTACAGGCAGTTGACTGGGCCTCTGGTAGACCTCTGCCTTGGTCCAGTGTAAATGCCGTTCTGTTGGAGTTAGGGGTTTATTTGCAAAGACTTTGGTGCACGGTTATGCCAAAATGGGTAAAATCAAAGTTCAAAATTCTGCATTTTTTCTGGTAGACTTAATTTTATACGCGTAAAAACAGCATAGGTGCAAATACAAATGCATATATTAAACCTTTTTTTTTTTAATGTAAAATGGTCCTATTTTAGGACATTTTCAAAGAGCAGTTCTCACTTCGTGCTGAAGACTGTTTCCACTCTGAGCTACGTGGACTGCCTGGTCAATACAGGTTAAGAGGCCAAAGTTGACACAAAGGATAGTAATGGCTTCACTCACAGCAGTGCCATCAGGTACAGAAGCCACATGCTCTAGGCCAGGTTAGACTGTGGGCTATTACATAGGGGACATAAATTCTGATGCTTTCTTTAACCTTTTTCATAAAAAATGAGATAGATAGTGAGCAAGGACAGACAGTCAATTTGGTTGTAAGAATGAACGATTCTTGAGAAGGGCATTAGTGTATTTTATAAATATAGTTATAAAGTGCTCCCACATGGTTGTTCTCTTTGATAGGTACTTAAATTAGAATGCAGGACTCTATAAATAAAATATTTCTAATATCAAGGTTAATGATGAAACAGCTTGTAGCCAAATTGAGCTGATGTTGCTTACTTTGAGGCTATCTTGAATCTTTGGGTTCAGCTGATTCCAAAGTCAGCTGACCAGAAGTGCCTTTGGCATCTGTAGCTGATGATACGTTCATAAGTTTTTTGCAACATCTTCATATCGTATTTCCATTATGTTTAACTTTGGGGCAGAACATAATTTTTTGGCTGAGAATTGGAAATTTAGGCAGGTTTCAATCTTCCAGCTTACTGTAGGGAATGTGCTTGACATCTCATGAAATGGAACTTTTATGAGTATTGCTTACCAAGAGGAGAACAGCACAGCAGGCAATTCCCTGAAATGCATCATGTCTAGTTCAAGTTTCTCCAAGTTACCTAAATCTCTTCATCCTGTGTCTTTGAAAATAACTAGATATAGCTTGTAAGGTTGAGAGACAGCAAACTGGCTCAATTTTGAGAAAATATACATTTCTCCAATGGGTGTCAGTTTATTCACTTTCTTTAGGGACACAGGCACATTAGCCATTAGAAGAACAATGTGTTGCTCAGCAATAGTGACAGGCAGGATACCATCATGGTGTCATCCCACTTCATTACCTGAGCACAAAGCTACAGGAGAAAATTATATAGGGCTTCTATGTAATTATCAAGGATTTGTTTCTTCTGTTTCTCCTGTTTCTGGCTTTTCTGAGTGGAATAAGCTACAGAGTATTGTACTACCTGTCAAGAAATAAAGCATTAGAATTCTTTTAGAAGTTTAGATGTGACTGCAGTTTTGGTATTTGTTATCCTGGTTTCCTAGCAATGGATTTCCTCACTGCCTACTGTTATCCTTTTGTTTAATTCAGTTGCTTTTTTGCTTTTTCAAAAATACCTGTGGTTCTCAGTACAGCATTCAGGTTGGAGCAACACATTGTTCTGTGTTACAAAACACCTCAGACTGCTTAGAAGCAAACTTGTTGTTTCTGGAGAGTGTTAATTTTATTGTAGCAAAGAACCAGTCATTGAACATTCACTCTTCTATGAAAAAAATTGCAAAGAGATACTTCAGCTCTTTTAGATAACGCTTCAGTTGGGACTGTTACTCTAACAGGTTGCTCAGAAAATATTTGTTTTGTTTTATTAATCACAGCCAAAGATTATCTTTGAATTCTAAAAGTTTGTTTTACATGGTATGTTTAGTCTTAGACATGCAGGGGAAATACTAATAGTTCAGAGGCTTTAGGCTCGATCACTTGAACTTGAGTGCGGGCAGAAAATTGTTATATTGTTGGATGGCAAATTTTATGAAGTGAACAGTCTGCTGGGGAGTGGGCACAAGTTTTTCCTGCTTTTCTGTGTTTCCCTAATGCATGGAGTTGACAGACGTCAGTGGTGAAACGGGAAGAAAATCTGTTAGCTCTCTTAGGTCTGAAAGGTGGTGGCCTTTTCAGGAGGTTTGGGCAGATTTCAGGATCTGGGACCATGGACTTGGCTTTTCTGAGTAGTGACATTTTAAAAGTATGTAGGAAAAGGAGGGGGATAAAAGCAAGACTGAGAGATAGAAGAGATTTTCTTTTTTAGTTTTCACTGAATTTGCCATGGGGAAAACTTTTCAAATTGAGGCATTATTCTAAAAGAAGTTTGTGGAAGTGTATATAGTTTTTAGTATCTGAACAGTTGCATAAAACTTTCTGAGCTTTGGCTTTTGATTGCACCATGAGCTCAGCCTGGCTATTCTAGCAGCCTTTGAGAACATCTGCACCTATTTATGGACTCCAAAGTTTGAAAACATCAGGTCTTTGGGTTACAGTCAGGTTCTGGCCAAGCAAATGCATCATTATTCATTCCAAATATTACCCAGAATGATAGCATGCCATTTCCATTGTTACTCAAATAAAAGAGCCACTGAAAGCTTTTTCTTTTTTTTTTTTTTTTTTTAAGTCCCCGTTAAACAAAAAATATGGAGAATATAGGAAGCATGCAGAAGTGGATTCCAAATCTCCTTGTGAATTGTCAAAATTGATGTTGAAATGAACTGTTAGAACACAGGTTGGAGCCAGGAAGTTGGTTTTCCTTTCTAGAGCCCAAAATGTACTTGATATAAGGGGGAAATTAAGAGGAAGCCTGAGGGAGCATTACTCTTCAGTGAGTCCTTGGTGCCTGCAGTATGGGAGGGACTGAATTTCCCCAGGAATGTTCTTAGCTCCTGTGGGCACTTCCTGATTATGTGGCTCTGACTGGAGGAGCAGAAGGAAGCCCTGCCAGGATCACGGTTGGAGCCTGTTTTTCCCTGTGCTGTGCCGCACGGGCTGAAAGTCCACACCACGCACAGGAGATCTCTGACCACCACTGAGAGAGCTCACCATACCAGATTTTTTTGCTGAGGTACAGCAATAACAGGTGTGGAAATTCTTCCTGCATCGAGTGTTGAGCTTATGTCATGGAATCATAGAATTGTTAAGGCTGGAAAAGACCTCAAAGATCATCAAGTCCTCCTGTTTACCCAGCCCTGCCAAGTCCACTACCAAACCATGCCCCAAAGTGCCACATCTACACACCTTTTGAACACTTCCAGGGGTGGTGATTCCACCACTTTCCTGTGCAGCCTGTTTCAGTGCCTGATCATCCTTTCAGTGAGGAAATTTTTCCTAATATCCAATCTAAACATCCCGTGTTTCAACTCAAGGCCGTTTCCTCTCATCCTGAAGAATCCTGTTAAAAGATTAAGAGAAAGGACGAGTAGCAGTTTGGAAACTAGGGGCACAGAAAGCCTTCAGGGAGGATGAAAACGGTGTTAGAAATACCACCAAGTTGTTGGCAGATGTTCATCCTTCTGTGAAAGGTATAGGAGGTTTTACTGATGCCTAGAAGCAGGTAGGGAGCACTGTTCTCCAAGAAAACACCTCCCGTGGTGCCAAGGAGATTAGAGGTTGGATCCCCTAGAGCATGAATTCTGGGATCTGACCTTTGCTGCCTTATTAACATCATCGTTAACGGTGTTACACACCTGGCAGGGGATGGCTGACCGGGAATTGATCTTAAAGAGTTGGAGAAAGTCTTGGATTGTGCAGATGCAAATAGAAAGCTCCATGCAGGTGCTACCTGCAGTCACCACCATCTGCTGTCCTTGCCATCCCCGCCCGTCCCAACTGCCTGCAAGAGCCTTGTGCTACTCTCTGCTCCCAAGACAAGGCTGTCACTGCTTGGAATCTGATACCTTAAAGGGTAAACCTTCACTAAATTAATTAGTATGTATTTTTTCTGCCAGTGATTTTTAGTATTTCAGGAGTATTGTTTATTCTTTCTATCCAGAAATCAACTCTGGTATGCCAAGGCTTCACTGTATTTAGCAATAGTTTTTCTTTTGTATCAAAGATGTGTTTCTTGAGATGATTTTTCTGGGGTTTTTTTAAGTTTGGGGAAATTTCACTTTTAATCGTTAACTTTAAAATTCAGTATTGGTTTTTATATCCCCAGTTAATTGCTTATAGTGATTAAAAAAAAACAAACCAAACCAAAAGCTCATGCTTGTGAAACAGCTTATAGATACTGAACATACTCTTTTTTAAGTATGTGTAGAATGAATAGAGAAGAACTTGAATTAAAAAACAGTGTTTCCAGGCAATTAGATACTGATTTCAGATGCTCTAACTGCAAAATCAGTTAATGAGTGCATTGTGTACCCACCAACATTGTCAGTGTTAGCCTTAATAAGGTGCAAGGCAATAGCAGCTCAGCAACTGTAATATTTAAAAGGGAACGAGTTCCTGGCACACGGTAATTTAAAGAATTGTCCTTCCTTTTCCTGGGATATACATCAGTGTCATTTTAGTGGCAGTTAAAGGGCAGGGTAACAAAGTGAAAAATGACAGCTCAGTCCTCTAAGTGAAAAAGTATTTGGCACGTATGGCCAAGAAATGATGTGATGGGACATGGCAAAGGACTGACTGCAGCAAATTGAATGGCAGAGTTGGCACTGACCTTACCAGGCTACCAGAATGTCATTTGTAAGCTGCTGTCTGTGCTCATTCTGTTCTTCATGGAGTAAAATTGGCTGAACTGCTTCTCTTGATGTGTATGTCTGTTCCCTGCTCTTACAGCTCTCTAAATACTACCTATTGCAGCAAATGAGTCACAGAGAGAGAGTTTTGAAGGATAAAGTACCATCATCTTTGTTGTCCTGGATTTATTGAGGTGATGGCCCATGGGCATTATTTTAATGATGCACAAATCTTCCAAATCAGTTTACTGTCCTACTTTTTCCATTTTTACATTCTGTTTGTCATATTGCAAGAGAGAGACCTTGCTTTCTTCCCCTTCCCAAAGGGCTGTTGATTTTTGTTGAGAAAGGTCTGGGATCACAGGGAACATTAGTTTTTTAAAGCTGGACACCGGTCAGCTGTATCTAAAGGTTTTCCATCTTTAGGAAAATGGGTTTGCTCTCTTTACAGTGGTTATCAGTCATATCAGTTCTGATGTTTTGCTCTGCTAGATATAAAGTATGACCTGAAATGTTGCTCTCTCCCAGTTCACTATAAACAGTGTATTTTAGAGCTGTCGAGTTGCTGTATTATGCTCCTGTCCATGTGCTTTTATTTATCTTTATGACAAACCTTTGAAGTTCTCACTAATAAATCAGGAATGCAGCAACTAGTTTAGAAAAGTACAAATCTTGGCAGTTTTATTGGTTCCATAATTTACCCAGTCTTTCTGGTTAATGCCAACAAAACTGCCTAACTTGGGATGTTTTACTAGTCAGCTGATGCATCTCAAATATATGTCTGTCTTACAAAGATGAGGGGTGAAGTACCTTAAATATAAAATATATAAATAGAAAAATACCTCTACTCAGGATTTGCATAATTGAATTATTAATTTGTGGTATACTTTTATAGTGGTCCAAGTGAAAACACGGTATCACTGCCAACCCCAAAGTCTGATGTTAACTGAGTTTTGAAGGCTTTAACATTTCTATATGTTTCAACATTAGAGACCTCACAAGTCATTTAAACTACGTCAGGAGAGTAAATGGTGAGGAGGTGCTTTAACAGCTCATTGTAGAGCATGCCATGTATAATTCATCCCCTGTTATCTATACACTGACCTTTAGGGCACTTTGCAAAGGCTCCTTTCTTTTCAGGGCCACCAGTGGTAAGCAGGTGTGTCTGATGGCTGGAAGAGGAGGATGTGAATCTATTGTTTGTTCCTGTACATGGCACTTTTACACAAACACTTCAACACTACTCAGCTTTATGCATGCCATTAGTCACAGCTTGGATTTGAGCAGATTTGCTGTTTTTCTTGAAACAGCATCCCAGTTGCTGCAGTTTCTAGGCGTGCTTTTAGATGGTTATGATGCAAGCTGGTCAGCATGGGAATAAAATCAGTTAAAGAGGTAAACACCCCTTTCCTGATGCATTGCTTTGTGGCAAACTTGAGGAAAGACTATCCCATTCTATTACTTTAAAGTTGTTGGAAAAAAATCTTAAAAACATAGAATGGTTTGGGTTGGAAGGGACCTTTAAATCATCTAGTTCCAATCCCCAATCAGCCAGTCACTATGAAAACATAGAAATACTCTGTAGAATACAGGATATCTTTTCTTTTCAAGCAACATGCATAGAAACCATTATAGCCAAGTCAAATCATGCTCTATGATGGCAATATTTTGGGGTCTGATATCTGTTGGTTAAGAATGTCATGTTTACAGCAATACACAAATCTGTTGTGTTTGGATGAAGCTTGACCCAGGGCTTAATTTTCTGTCTACCTTCAGTTGTGTATGACCTGGAAAGGATTTGATGTGTTTGTTGGCTTTGTAACTGCGGAATCAGGTTCTGGTGTTCTTGATGGAGCAGATTCAGGATCAAATGGAAGTATCAAAGTAGAGAGTATGCAGCACTGGTAGGTGAAGATCCAAGGTTGGATGCCCATGACTGTAACTACTGCAAGTCAGGAAGATGGCAAGAAAATGACTGACTAAAAGCATGCATGTTTTTTTATTTTTTGATGGTTTCCATGGTGGCAAAGGCTCCCACTCTCGGTGCTTTCACCTGTTGCATTTTTTTCCCAGGAACTGCTATGTTTTCGGTCCTGGCAGGAGAGGGCAAAGTGTTGAGGTAGCTTGGAGTTTAAAGTCTAGTAAAATACTCAAGTATTCTCTGAAGTATAGAGTTATATCTACAGACAGAGGTATATCTGAGCTGTTCTGGCATGGGATGCTCAGCCCCATAGTTGACTCTCTAGGTGAGGTGATAAAGGAGCTGCCCAAGCTGCACATCCCTTAGGGCCAGAGTTATCTGCTGAAATTCTGGGCTTCTCTAACAGTCTCAGCTTCTTCCAGCCTGGGTGTGGAAAAAGTGGTGACAAGTGGCTAATGTTGGTAAGGTTTGCATCATCAGTCACCCAAAGCCATGGGAGGAGAGCTGAAGCTAAAAGCAATTGCCAGATGCCCTTGGGGATTGGAATCTCACTTGAAAGACTTATGCTGATTTACTGCGTACTAATTTTCCTCTCTTCTTCCTCATGTTTCTTCCTTTCCCACTTACCAGCAGAATTCTCAGTGGTTTAAACCCTGCAATTCAATAAAGCAACCCTTCAATTCAGGAAAGAAATGTTTCCTATAGAGTTTGCTTAAGGGAAGTTATCAAGGTTTCCCATGTTTCTGGGCGGGGACCTGGGTGGTGGTATTTAACTTTTAAAGAGGAATCCGTGGATAATTGAAAATGGTTCTTTTTGCTACTGGCTGCACCTGGAAGAACCAGTGATAATGGTAATTGAGGGTTGCTGTACACTTGTGTACAGCAAATCACTGTTGTGCCGTGCTTTTTACCTGCATTTTTATTAAGAAGAGAACAAAGCAGTGTCATTTTCAGTGATGTTCTGAAGACCACAGGAACAGAGATTGCCATCTGGACCGAAGCAATAGTCCATCTTATCTCACTTTCGTCCCTGACAGCTGAAGAACCTGAAACTAAAGATTGTTTCTCTTTTTAAGCATTTGGACATCAGTGCAAACGAATCACTTCATCCCTAACCTTGGCTAATATCCAGTGTTTCTCAGTGCTGCTTTCCTGCAGATGGTGTAGCCAGGACCTGTTTTTTTTTTTCTCAGTGACAAGGTTTTTGTGTGCCATTTTAGTCTAACATCAACAATTTGTACTAACAACCTCCTGGGGGAAGGCTGAAGGTTGCTGTGAATTTTTGTTATGATGAAATCAAAAATGGATGATTAGACAGAGAGGTGCAACTAATATTAATCAGTCAACAGTTTCAGCCTGAGAAATCATCACAGACATCATCCGCCCTTGCATTTTAACATCACAACAAGAATTTTCTTTTCAAGTATGAATGGTAGCCTTGAGGCACTTTGAGGCCACTTATACACTGCCTTTCTATGTTGCAGATTTTGGTAAAAATTGCTTTGGGGGATTTTTGAGAGTTGTAATAAGAATTCTTACTGCTGCATTTGAGTCAAATATATTGTCTTGGCATGCAATCAAATTTCAGAAACAGAGATGTGAGTGACTTGGGAGTGTTTAAGTATCGAAGTTTTAATGGATATTCTTCATTTTACAGTTTTAATCACCACGTAGTAGGCATGTCATTGATTTTTAAGCATATTTCATTATTGACTCAAGTTGGGAGTTTATATTAAAACTCAGTGGCATGATATGGCCATGTGTCTTTCTGCTGTCTTCTGCAATTTGTGTAGGGCTGGGGCCTGATCCTTGGTTTGTATTAATTCCATGAAGTGGCCATGAACATGTTTATATGGAAAATATTCTGCTGTCTAAAGTTGCTTCATAATTTTTGAGTACCCAAAAGAGAGAAAATGAAAGGTAAAATGAGTTGAATTTGCTGAAGTGCTAGTTGATAGATGTGGCAGATCGAGAGAAGCGGAGCAGCTTTGCCACCACGGCCGTGCACCTGACAGGAGGCACCAGTGGAGCGGGCCCAGATTTCACAGAATCACAGAATAATCTGAGTTGGAAGGGACCCAGAAGGAGATTTCATCCCTCACACGCAGCAATCCGCTGTTAACGTCAGAGCCTGAAGGTCAGTGGGACCTCAGTGTAATATTCAGATCTCAGCGAAAGCCCTTTGCATCTCATCTCATCTCACCATCGCATATCATTCTTTCTAAAACTGCACTGCTTGTATTTTTCCCTGATTTTATCCACTGCATGGGTGTCTTCCACAATTTTTGGCACTGGCAGAGATGTTAGAGATGAAGGAGGGAAAAAAAACCCCCAACCCATCAGATTTGCTTACTTCAAAGTTCTGGTCTCTGTTTTGGGTAGTAAATTGATAGGACGAAACAGAATTTTATTTTTTCCTGTTCATAGCTTTACTTGAGCCTATAAAATATAGATAGATAAATAGCAGTCAATGTCTATAAAGTCTTGAGTAAGAGTGAAAAATTGGATAAAATCATTTCGTGTAGGGGATGGTTTGGTACAAAATAGCCAAGCGAGGGAGTTTGACGATGAATGATTAGAAGGAGATTGAGACATTTATCCCCAGGGCAGGAAGAGGGAATGGATGGATGTAGGAAATGATTTTGAGGATTAACTGCAGTTTGAAGAAAGGGAGGAGAAGCAAAAAAACTGACAATAGTTTGCAGCAATGATTTGTATCATAAGAATAAGGTTTCCAACCAATGTCTCCCACACAGAGGTTTCCAGGGTATAATGACTGGAAAGTATATCTTTATTTTGTTTCAAATAAAGATGGGTAAATACAGAAAAGTAAAAAAAAAATCAGAAAATTATCTGGAATTGATACAAACAATTAATTTTTTACAGGCATGTAAATGCACTAGTTTTGTTGGGGAGAGGATAAGAAATATGGAAAACTAATAAAATTTCATTCTGTGTGATTTGTGCAGACCAGTTATATTAATGACAGAGGGGCATGTTGCCTGTTTTGAGGTTTTGACATTTTAGCAACAGAAAGTATGTTACTTTCTCAGCTTGGCATTCCCGAGAGTTAAAACAGCGTCTCATAGTCTGGTTTAGGAAGCAATATAGGATTTAGTGGCATTACATCTAGCATAACGCTTCCAGATTCATAAAATTGTATTGACTAAATCTTTTGTATTCATACGGGATGAAATTCAAGAACATACAGATATAGGTCTAGTGTTGCCGGTAGCAACACAGCAAAAGGATTTGTCTAAACCCTGTAAGATGTCTGCTTCACCTGCAACATATTTGTAAGAAACTGCAAGTGCCTGTCTGACATTTGCTATTTTGTAGTCCAAGGACTGACATCTCATTAATTCTGACTTCACTGTCCACGATAGTTTTGAGCTACTGTAAACAATCAGCTGAAAAATTTGCTCATCGTATTCTACTGTCAGAAATCTCTCTTCTGTAGCCTTCCCTGGCTGTGTCAGTGGAGTTTGTGTAGCAGAGGGTGTGTTGGCCCTCGTACCTAGTGAGGTTTTCAGGAGAGATCATTATATTGTAATAAGCACATCTAAATTGAAAGGTATTAAATTTTGCAAGCTCTGAAAAAAACAACTGTTCTAAGTCCTGGTGCTAATCCACGTTATTCATCTTATTTAAAGCCCATAAATCAGTGCTTTCTTGTCAGTATCTTGATGCCCTATTGCTAACCTATTGTATCTTTCCTTCTGAAAGTGACCAGTGTTGGCAAAAATCAATTCATTTTGAAGAGTAATAATAAAACTCACCATTAATGAGTAGCTTAGCCACAATATTTTAATTGATAGCTTGTATAATATTTAGAAGTCACTGGCTTTGCTTGCCTTGAAAACTAGGTGCTAATTTATTGAACACCGTATTGAACACTAACTAAGCATTAGTTAGAATGACTGGAATAAATTAATGGTTTTGTCCATGATTTTTTTTTTAAATCTCTTCTCAGCATTTATCATAAAGTGCCGAGCTTCTCTGAGAGTAAGTTTGTATTGTAATGGTTGGCAACAGATTTAAAAAGTTGGTTTAGTGCATAAATAACTGCGGAATGAAGTGTTCAAAAGGTTGGGGGGGAGCGTGCTGCCAAGGATTTAAGAAATCACAACATCTGCAATCCCTGTTTCACAGCTTTTTTTACAAGACTTAAATATTGTGGGTGCCTTTAGAGAAGTATATGCAGCACAGACAAGAGATCATGACATAAGTAAGACATCAGGCCACAGGAAAAAAAATCTTTATACAAATCCTCCTTCTGTGAGGGGCTTTTATTTGCCTAAAAGCTTTTTTGTTCTCATAGACTTTTCTGCTTGTGTGAAGAGGATCGGACTGGAAATGTGAACGTATAGATTGTTAGCAGCTCTCTACTGCCCTGTGACATGGACCTGCTTGCCCAGGCACGTTTTTTAGAAGGTAGTGAGGTTTTTGTGGTGGTTCAGAGCAAGGACCTGCCCTGAGCGCTTCTGCAGATTTCTTCTCTGTGACAAAATATCCTAGCTGCTGAAAAAGACCAAATCTGGTACTATGGATACTCAGCTCCTGAGATCCTACTGCATGTGTGAATTCAGGTACTTCTAATGCTTCTCAAACACATTAATCTACACCTGTGGCACAGAGAGAAAATAGCTACCCTGAGAGGGTGTGAAACAGCATGTTGTAAACTACTGTCCATTTTCTACATGAGTTGTAGTGATAATTTTTTTAATAACTTTGTAGCTAATTATTTTAAGCAAAATTGGGTAAGTTGTTGGCAACCTTTTCCACTTGGTTGGTGTCACACAGCCTGATGAAAGCCACTTTCTCAGATGCAGCAATGTTGTCAAGAGCTACATCCAAAGAAATAGCAGGTTTCCTAGCAGAAAAAGATCCATATATACACACTTGGGGACTCGGGTAGCTCTCAGGAACTATTACCTTGGCTGGTTACCCAGGTTCCTGGTTTTGAACACATGCCAGGGTGCAATAAGCTGAAATTAATATGAGGATGATATTAAAAATGAGGCAAAAAGTTGTCCTCCCCAGTAGAAGCACTGAAGTCTGGGAATGTTGTTAGGTACCTCTTCGGGGTTTTCTGGCTTAGAAGGAACCATTACATCTCAACTAAATGCTAGCACAAGAATTCTGTCTGAATTTTCTTTGGGCCGTGAGTCTTCTCGTGTCTCTTTCCCCATTTGCTGCAATTTGGCCTTACTGTAGCCTGCTCTGTTTTCCAAATGGACCCCATATGGGGTATGCACATAATGTGGTCTCCAGGAGCCAGCCCTTTCCCTGTATATTTTCAGCTTGTGCCCCTCACCCAAGGCATTTCCTTTATTGTTCTCTTTCTGCAGGCCTGATAGTCATTCCATATAGCCCTATCTCTGATGACCATAATCCTAGAATGAAACGTTTCACTTCAAATTGTTTATAGACACAAAGCTAAAGGGCTGAAGTGGATTTGTGACCCTATCTGTGTAAAGCAATCTGTAGAATGCCATGATTTTGAAAAACTCGGTCATCTGTGTGGGTATCTGTAATGTAAAAAGCACATTTAATAAGTTTTTCAGGTGCCCCTTTATTACCTTATCATTGTTCCTCACAGTAGCTTACTGTAATGGTCTGAGCATATAAAACACCTGTGATAAAATTGAATTTCTGATAATGATTTGCACTGTGGACCTAAGAGAATTCATTTAAAGCCCACTTGTGAACCTTTCCTTCCATATCAGAGCAGCTATTTCACAGAATTAGTACTGGAACAATGCAATGATTCTAGGGGGCTGAAATGCTTCCAACCTGGACCTTGAGCTGTATCCACTTGCTTCCATAAAAAGAAATGGGATATTTACCTGTCTCACAAATGATTGTGAAGATCGGGTGTTTGGTGTTTAAACATAATGTTCAAACACATTTTTTCAAGGAGGAAGAGAAATTAGTTGCAATTGCTCTTCTTTTTGAAACCTAAAGTCAGTGTGCACCTTCTCTGTCATTTCTGGGGTTGGAGGGGGGTTTCACTTTGCATTTTATTCTTTGGCCAGTTTATCTATGGCACCGTGTACTTAGAATTAAGCATGAAGATTTTCAAATTCACCAGCCAAATACATGAAAATACAAAGGCAATGGGATGAAGCTCACATTTTTGTGTTCTTCTGGCCTGATGCCCTGCTAATTGTGAGAAACAAAGAATGACGTGCTGAAGACAGGTCACTGCAAGCGGCAGGATCCACTTTCTGCCTGGAAGGGACAGCTACATGCAATGAAGTCTGCTTTGCATTCAGGGGTTTTTTTTCCTGGCATAACTTTTGCATCTGATACTGAAAATCTGGTCCAGAACGTTTTACAAACAAACCCTAGAGGCTGCATGTATGCTAAAATAGCACTTTATATTTTGTTTACATCCCTTGCAGAAGATTGGTATAATATAAATTACTGGTTGAGAGATACTATTTCTGTATTTGCTTTAGGCACATGCTCATTTTAGCTTTGTAGTTCTGGAATCTTAAAAAAAAAAAAAAAAAAAGCCGAAAAACAAGGAGCCCTAGAAAGTTTTGAGCAGGAAAAAACATTGCTTTATATTGTTGCCTTTAGCCCAAGCAGGCAGAGTTTACAAGCTCTCACCCTTAGGAGACAGGCTATCTGTGCACTGATTTTGCTGGCTCACTTTGTGACTCAAACTGGAAAAGTTCAAACATCTAGGAGTTACTGCCACACATCCACACTGACAGCCCCGCATCTTCTTCACAGAGTTTTTTCTTTTGATCAGCCCTGTTGATGTTGAGCTCTTGCCACGTGTGTGTGGTGATTAATGTGTTTGCCCCGTTGAAGCAGAGAATAAGCTGGAACATCTCAGCCACTCTATCTGTGTCAGCTTAAGCAGAAAGCACCGTATTAGTAAATACAGAGTCCTAACTTGTCTTGAGTAATGGCACTTAATCCTGAGACTCAGATCTAACCTTATCTTGAAACAGCTCCCCCACTTACACGGATTCTGCTGTTTCTTTAGGTTGCTCTGTTCCAGTGCTTAACTGAATGAACAGTGAGGTAATTTTCTCTAGTACCTTAAATTTATGTTGCTCCAAGTTCGGGGCATGAGCTCTTGTTTCTCCAGCCAGATGCGCAGAGCATTTGATGGTCACTGTCCACTCAGCCGTGTCTCAGTGTGTTCTTCAGTCATCTTTTATAGTCTGAACACACACACATATTTATTTCGCCAAGCCTTTCTAAAAGCACTTTTCTAAACATTTCCTTTGTGGTCTTCTCTGGAATTTCACCAGTTTACCTTTTTCATACTCTACATGAGACCTCATTGTTTTAGATAGCAATGGACCAGTTGCTCTGGCCATTACAAATTACGCTCCTTCCAGTGCATTCCTAGAATAATGTTTTTCATCCTTTGTGGCAAATTTTGCATCACAGTGTTTAGTCACTTATCTTGTGATGCATGTCAAATTCCTCAAATCCTGTTTTCATAGGCTGGCACTAACCATTTATATTTGTGACTTGTGTGTTGTAGGTGAAGTGCTTCTCATTACCTTTGATCTCAGACTGCTTCTCCATTTCAGCAAGACTTGTTTTCTAATTCATACTCAAAATAAATTGCTCTTCTTGTCTGTTTTTTTCGCTGGCCAGTTTTATATGTGTATTCATTCCATCATTAATGGTATCAACAGTCAAGCATCAGAGCCCAGAACAGAGCCATTTGATGCCTGTTTTGATACATTTTCTAGTTTTGCCAGGAAATCACTGGTAATTGTCCCTGGGAGCATGTTTTCAGATGGACCTGCATCTGTTCTGTTGTGCTTTCATGTTAACCTACATTTCTGTGGTTTGCTTCAGAGCGTGTCATGTGGAATATGTCAGGAACAGGAGTGAAGCCAAGGTAGATCCCATTCAATGCTTTCTCTCTCGTCCACTTGAGGAAATTAGGTTGGTTTGACAGCGTTTGTCTTCAGCAGCTCTGTGCTGGCCATACTCGGGCATTCTGTGATCCTCTAGATGTTTACTTGGGGATGGTTAAATGTATTTTCTAGATTAGAACCTCTCGAATGTAATGTATTGCTCTGTAATTTCCTAAATCCTCATTCTCTCGAGTTTTCTCTTTCTTATATCCTACCTATCCTTTGGGATTTCTCCCATCAATCATGAATTTTTCAGGAGAATGGTCAATATTCCCCTGGAGTCTCTGGAGTGATTTCAACAGGCTTCAGTGTCAATTTTTTTACCTACGTATGTCCAAATGCACTCTTTCTCAGTTTTTTCATCTCTTTTCTTTGTTGAAATTGATTACGCTTAAGGGTTTGCTCACCGTGGAACATTTTTGTGAAGAGTGAAGCAAAAAGGCATTGAATGCATCAGTTGTCTCCATTTCTCCATTTACCATTTATAAGTAAAGGACCTTCCCTTCCCTTCCCTTCCCTTCCCTTCCCTTCCCTTCCCTTCCCTTCCCTTCCTCCTAATGTATTTACAAGCTCCTTTTTTACTTCATCTTTCCTTACAGCATTTTATATCCTCACACCAGAATGTTTTCCACCTTTGGTTTGGCTTTATCACCTCTTGTGTTTGCCAGTTCACAACTTGCTACAGGGAAATCATTTCCCTTTTATAAAGGAAGGGGATTTTGCCTCTTTTTTCTCCCATCTCCTCTTTGTTTTTCTCTGTGGATGGGGAAACATTTGGCACTACTGTCATGAAGTGGTGTTAGAAAAGTCCTTACAAAATGGTAACAGAAGTGCATATGGCAAGAACTGTATATATTGTGGACATCACAGAATGTCTGTTCCATTGAAATTCAAACCATGAGGCTGTGTGGGTGGTCAGAGATGAAAGCAGGATCTGATAGCAGAGAGAGGATGAAAGATAACTGTAAGTGGCAGTTGAGTCTTTACCTATATTTAAAGTGGAAAATTTGTGTCCGTAAGTGTCAAGTGTACGAGAGGGCAGATCCAAATAGGGGTGAACTGCTGAATCTGCATCAGCATTTGTGGCGCTGTGTTCTCAAAATCTGGCAGTATCTTGGATTTTTTTACCTCAAATCCATTGGGCTTAGCATTTGTTATTTGGGGAAAAAACCCAACAGAATCTTATGATGGAACTGCCTTGATGGCAGGAACTAACTTACACACTGGCCAAAATGCATGAGTAAAAGGATGTAATTATGTTAAGTAATGCGGGTGTCAGTTCTCTTTTTAATTTGAAGACAGAAGCACTTTGAATGTGTAATTAACTTCTTCAAATTGCCTGTGATGCTATGACCAATCATAATTAATTTTATTTTGAAATTGCATCCATGCAATTCAATGAATTGAATAACATCGTAATCAAAAATAAAATTTTGAAAATATTGTTTTCAGTGGAGAAGGTTGCAAAAGGAATCGTGTAAATCTTGTCATTTTGGGTCCATATAAACATTACAGGCAAAATTTTATGCTCTGCCTACATTCTGTGTGTTTTTCAGGTTTTTCTACTTTCTACAACTCAGTGAGTTGTTTTTTTTTTTCAAAGTCTCTAATTTTTTTAGCTCTAGCAGATGTGTACATCAAACATTTATAGGGAAAAATATTTTCACTAAAAATGAAGTCTCATGAAGTAGAAAGAGTTTTTATTACATTGCTTTATGCACAAAGCATTTGTTTTCTAAACACTGTGGGCATATAAACATTTAAGAAGTAATGCTGTATATTCACAACGTGATGTGTCTATCACTTCTTTTTGTCACAATTTCTCCCCAAGTGATACTTGTAATTGTGGAGTTCCTAATAGTTTACCCAGCTTTATACTTCTGATGGCATCCTGGAGCAGTGATTTAATGTTCTGCCGGGACTAATTTCAGTGTTTGAATTCTTGAATGCTGGAACATTACTCTTGGTTTATTCGCGCTGCAGTTGTTTCACCTTCCCTTATTATTTCTTCCTTCCATCTATGGGATAATATAGTTCTCCTAAGAATTAGAATGGGGGAAAAAGCCATCGCTTTCTTGTCAGAGATTCACAGATTATAAGGCTGGAGAAGAGGATGGTGATGAACTCGTAGGCTTTTTGGAACACGCAAGATATGGAAGTACTCTGAATTTAATGTTTTAATTTTTGAATACATCTTAGCAAATCCATCACCGGTAAGGTCACTAAAGTTCTAGTTACATTGCTTTTAACCTTTGCCCCTTATTTCTAGCCTGAATTTAGTGAACTTCTATTTTTGTACCCATTTTCTTTAACCTGCAAGGTTAAAGACTCTATAATGTTGTATTAGGAGCTCTTGCTTGGTTGATTATAGAGCTGAATCAGAGGGATTCAGATTGGCAAGGAGCTCTGGAGATGTGTTCTCCAATTTCCTTGCTCAAAGCTCTGCTATGGGCTGTGTCCAGTTGGGCTTTGAATCTCTCCAAGGTTCAAG
This sequence comes from Cnemophilus loriae, assembly GCA_013397755.1. Classification (NCBI taxonomy): domain Eukaryota; kingdom Metazoa; phylum Chordata; class Aves; order Passeriformes; family Corvidae; genus Cnemophilus; species Cnemophilus loriae. Next base: position 250,509 of record VZTF01000272.1, on the reverse strand, counting down.
ATCTCACATTATAAATAATTTATCCAATTATACGGGGTACTATAGTGAGTATAGCTTTACTGAAATGGAGGTCACCAGTCCTCTTTCTAGTCCTCCTTCATTCTCCAGGTTATGGAAAACAACCAGGTTTGTCAGGCAGGATTTGACCTTGGTGCTTCCCTGATGATTTTTCCTGTCCACTTCTTGTCCTTTATGTGCATGGAGGTGGCTTTGGGGCAATTTGCTCCAGAATTTCCCTAGGAAATGAGGTGTGGTTGACTGGCCTTGTTTTTCTTGTAACCATCTCTTCTCCCTTCTTGGACAAGGGCACAGTTGTCAGAAGTTTTTGAAGATGCAGTAGCACCAAGTGGCTACCCAACACCCTTAGTCATCGTGAGCAGCATGTCCTTTTCACTTGCTGCTTTCCAGGATAAAGTCCTTGCTCCTTAAATATGGTCTTTTTTCTTTGTTTCTGGATTTATGTTTAGTAGCAGTTGGGTAGATGTTTGGTCCTTTCTGGCCTCTGCTTGGAAAACATCCAATTCAATTTTAAAACCTGTCAGTTAGCTGATCTTTGATATATTTAATGTATTGCATTAAATTTGTAGTTTTCCTATTCCTTAAACAAAATATTACATGGCACCAAATTGCATACCTCAGAGAAATTTATCATCTCAGCACCTTTGACTTTATTAACCTTATCGTGTGTAATGTCATTGCCACAGATCTTGAGTTAGATTGACAAGACCATAAACACTTTTGATTTATATAGTCCTTCTTTAATTGCTTACAAAACAGTTGTGTTGCTTGTTCCATAATTTTTCCCAGGACTGATTTCAGGTGACAGGTCTCTACCTACTTACTTTTCGCTGTATTAGCATGTTCGCTTTTTTCCAAACCTCCTGAATTTTTGTACTGTTCAAATAGTTATTCAAAATTGATGTTGACGGTAAAAATTGCTCCTTGAAAACTACTCTTTGAAGGTGTTGCCCTGAAGCTTATGCAAGCCTGCTGCTTTAAAAAGGTCTAACTTTAAAAGCTTCATTTAAACATCACCCTTGGTTACATTTTGAATGAAAGATAAATGTTGTCATCATTAAGTGGTATGACTATATCTACTGCCTTATTTTCCAGATACGGGAGACAGATTTATTGACTGCTTCTACCTTTTACAGCATTATCAACAACTAATCATTTTTGTTCGCTAATCAACAAGAAAAATTGCTGTGACTCGTTTTGTTCCTAACACAGTTTTAAAGAAATACCCTTTTATTACTTGTTTCCAACGAGTGCCAGTTTCTTCTGTCTCCTCTTACCTTCCCTTTTATTCCTACTTTCAATGCGTCGCCACCTCTGTTAAGTGCCTTACCGGTACAGCGTGTAGCAAAAGTAATGGGATTTATTTCTATGCTGATCTCCACACATTTACATCGCAGGGTGATGCATATCCATAGACTGAATCTTTATTTTTCCTTCATGTTTTTAATGGCCATTTCTGTTTTCACTGTTGCAGCCCTTTACTGAGTATATGTGCCTGTTTATTCATGGAGAGCTGTTTTCCCTCTTTCTGGTGCCTGTTTTTTTTCCTGTATATAGATAGCCATCTTTCTTGATTGTGAGTTATGAGGCAGTTGGTTCTATATTTAAAGTTTTTAATTATCTGACATAGTTCTTATTCAGTCTCCTTATTCTTTGTTTCTTGGTACATAAACATTTTTGGTTTTGGTGAAATCATTTTTCTTAAGCCTCAGACTATTACAGATTATTTTCTTCGTACAATGAAAATAACCATGTCTAGATCATTCCCATGAAGGCACTCAAGATTTTTAAATGTGATCAATCTATTTTTATTTATCCTGTTCATATCTAATGCTGAATTTATCTTTGTATAGGCTTTCAGAATTTTTCAATTTTTTGCAATTCTGAGAAAATTGTTCCTACAATTTATGGCTGCATTGAAACAATTATCATAAATCCACTGTGTAATATTAGTTGTGAAATTAAATTTACTTGGTGCTCACCATTGCACTATCTCTGATGATCTGAGCAGGGTTTATATCATTTCATCAGCCAAGATAGCCTGTTAGTATTTTTCAGGGAAGCAAGGAATTTGAAAGATGGATAGAATTCTATTCTTCATTTTTCCTTTGTACTCTAAATCAAAAGGTACAGGAACACATGCTTTTGAGTAGTTAATAAGCAAAAAAACCCATAAAGCTCCAGGCTTCATCTTCTAATATGCTAATTCTGGAAATAAAAAAGAGCAATGAAACTCTCTGTAAGTGGAAGTCGCGGAATGTCTGACAACAATACCCTTGCCAGAAGACTGAGAACTATTTCTTATCTCAGCAAATCCTTCCAGCCTTGACTGTCATATTAGCCAGTTTTATTCTTCATTGCTTGTCTTTGATCATCTGCTGCATGTTCCCATGGGAGAAAGTTATGCCCATTTGCTTGTGAGCAGCTCACAATGTTTAATGAGTATCTGCACGTTCTATCAAGGTTTTAAAAGCACTTCTGCTTGGATAAATTGAGCAATCCTTTCATTAGCTTTATGTATGCAGACTTGCTGTTCCTCTCAAAGACAATAAGGCATTTGAGTATTTTGTCTTGTGGGTGGACTTGCACATTGCTTTTTTTTTTTAAGGCTGTTTTTGCCAGTGTTTTCATTTCAGCTGGATCTGAAAACCAAGTTTGTTCTGGTTTCTGCGTTATGGTGTAATGCTACCTCTGTCAAGTCTCTTCCCAAAGAGGCAGTAAAAGATTACATTTGTAAACACTAGTGTGTAACATATTAAAATAAAAGGTAGCTTATTGATTGTGACATCTGACAAGTTGTTTATCAAGTATATCCCAAAAGAGACTAGTAGTATTTCTTGGCACTGTCTGCCTTCAAAATGGTTTTTGGTCAATCCCTTACAAGCAGGTGCATAGAAAATGCTTAATTAATCCAAGTCCTTTAATTTTTTTTTTTAGTATACATTAAATGTCATTTATATCTTGCCTATTCCTAAAGTTAATGGTGTCAATAGTATATAGGTGCAAAATTGACCTAAAGAACTGCAGTGTAAGCATATACTGGGTAAATCTCTTGCCCATTGCATTTCACGTTGGGTAATAATTTACTCCCTTTTCATCCTTATTTTAGACTGCCTCAATTTAATTTTAAGTTCCTCGGTACCTATAAGATGTTCCAAATATAGTTAAAGATGTCTGTTTGTGACAGCATTGCTAATTCCTCGAAAAATATTTTGTTATTGTGGAACATTATAACTTCAAGTATCCTTAGCGTTAAGGACCTTGATTTAGCTTTGCTATCTCTGTGATAATTAGGAAGTAAAGGGAGAAATCTGACCACTGAGAAATGTTTCTCAAGGCTGTAAAAGAAGGCCACACAATGGAGCACTACAGGCCCCATGAGCCAGCTGGTTCCTGGGAATAGCCAGAGATCTTTTTGTGCCCAAATTTAGATATTGAAATGCATCTGTGGTATGAGCACCATTTAGAAATCAGGCCAGCCAGAAATGGGAGCCTTTTGAAAAATTAACTATTTATTTTCTTCGTCAGGGAACTTTAATTTCATGCAAAGATTTAAGTTACTTTTGTTATATGGAGTGTTTCAAAAACAAATAACCTTTGAAAGATAAATTTTGTTGTTCTTTAGAAGGGTTTTGGAATAAGCCTGTGGACTGTTCAAAGTTTTCAATTAAAATTAAAACATGGAAGGTTCTTTTTGATGTTGGCAGACTGGTGGGGACAGAGACCTCCTCTTTGCTCTGCCAGCCTTGATTATGTTGGAAACTCATTTGCATGCCAATTCTGTGTGTACAGAGTACAGAGAGCTTCTGGTTAAAAGAATATTCCTCACCTTTACTGAGGAATTAAGGGTAAAAATGCTGGTTTTACAGCAGAGAAGATAGAGTTAATATTTCCTCCCTGTGCATCTTTTAGTCTTGTGAACCAGCACATGATACTGCTTCTTTCTTAATAGTTGTGGAAGGCAAATGGGAAAGTGTACAGTGACTTTAACTATTAGAGGGCATGGGCTAAAACCTGCTCAAGACTTTTTTCATTACTCCAGTGGACTTGGAAGCTTGTTGTTCGTGTCTGCCAGAGAAGGCTCTTCTCTAGATATGGCAGCTGCTACCTTGGGGTTTCATAGCTCACTCGGTGCCTGGTTAACAGAGCAAAGCTTCAGAAACCAAAAACACGTGGCAGATGATTTCCCAGCATGGAGGGGCTGACAGGCTGCATCCCCTCTTTTGCTCCCTCCTCAAAGGAAAAAAAAAAAAGGGAAAGATGAAGTCTTAAGTAAGCAGGAGGAAGATGGAGTAAACTTCTAGAAAATCAGTAAGTATATTTTCTGGTTTCTGGAAATAGAAGTTTGGAATAATAAAGCTCAAGGCTTAATAGGTGATGATAGCTAAGGAGGAATTATTTAACTCATGTAATAGATACCTTAGTTTTGAATTGAAGATATTTTTCCTCTGAGAGTTGGAGTTATAAGTGAGCTCTGTTGGTCTGCAGGAAGTATCTGAGAAAGGGAGGAAAGTTTGGGCAACAGCACTGGAGCAAGGGGGAGGGCTGGGACTGGCGGATGTGTGTCACTGTGCCAATGTGAGAAACGAAATGATGAGAAGAAAGTCATTTACTGGTTTTGCAGCTAACTGTAGATAGTAAATATGCCTGGTAGGCAAAGGAGGTGTGTGCATGGACCACCACTATGAAGTCGAAATTCACTGACACTTTGTCACAGACTGCAGTGTTTAACTCACAGGGAAATCTGACCACCAGAACTTCACTGGACTACGACTGTAGTGCTGCAGTGATGTGAATCCACTGACCTATTTCTGCACCATTCAGCTCATTTCAGTGCTGGACCCCTAGTGCTTTTCTCAGATTTTATTAACTTTTGTAGGTGAATTCACCATCATCTAGCCAGTTGCCTGTTGGAATCTGCCCAAAGCATACTAAGTAGAGTTGGTGTTGGCAACAGAAAAGCTCTTCCACTCAAACTCAAAACTTTATTACTGCTTGAGATACAGAAAGGAAAAGCAGTTAGTTCAATAATTGGAGGACAGAGCTCATAATTCAGAAAATCCAGTTGTCAAATACTCAATAATAAATTTAAAATCCTAGTTTTAGTGTATATTCATTGGGTCTCCTTCAATTCTGTGATACAGCTTAGCCCCTTTCTCATGAAAAGATCATTTACTAAATGTATTTCGAGTTATTTGGAAACGGTTGTATGGCACAGCTGGAAATGTTTTTCCCTTCAAACTGCTTGGTTACTGTATGTGACAGCCCCTCCAGTTTTATACCACAGTAGATCAGATACATCAAATCACCTTCAAGATAAAAGTAGTTTGAATGTGTTCATGATCTTTTAAAAGGCGCATTCCAGATGTTTGTTAACTCCTTGACCACCAGCAAAAGAATGATATAAATACTGATGTAGCACAGTACTTTTTAATGAAATAGAAATGGTCTTCAGCTATTAGCACAGGCAAGGGTTAATCAAACCTATTTCTTTACACGTGGCCCAAGTTCCATTATTAACTTGGCACAACTTAAGCTCTATAAAACAACATCAATATGCTGCTCAACAAGCTTTATTTATAACTATCTTATCCTAATATTGCTCTTTACTTGTAATTAGTACAAATAGAAAATTATGTGGTGCTAGTCACTTTCAAATTGATTTAAAGAACGATAAATAATTTTCAAAAATCTATAAACAGATCTTCTAATAAGACACCCTTAGCAGAGACTTTTACTGATGACATTTCTGGCTGTTGCCTCAACAATTCCATAATTACTTATAAAAAAAAAAAAAGAAAATTATTTTTGATTTCTAAATAAATACAATGGCATAAATAAAACCTGAAGCTAGTGGTGTTGGGTACAAAGTTTTCCTGCCTGGATCTCCTTCCTGCTGAAGATACACATCAGTCTCAGATCTGTGCTAGCAAGAGTGGATTGTTGATTTCAGTTGCCCTTAATCAGGTTGGCCAGCACAGGATGGTTGTGTGCAGTAGCTCGATGTGGAATTTAGCACAGAACATTACCTACTCTGCTTTGACTGTCATGTGAACATACTTAATGCACAGTAAGAGTAAAACTGGGTGATACGGCCCTCTGGGTTTTCTAAACTGACTTGGGGAACTTCACTTTGCCCCTATTAGCCTAAAAATGCAGAGGGGTTTCAATTCCTGGAGGTCTCTGATGTTTGCTGCGTTTTGGGGCAGCCCCGATGGAATCCATATAAAGGATGGTATACAGGCATAGCACAAAACAGTAACAACTGGAGAGATTTAATGGAATTAGGCTTCATTTCGCTCGTTTGCATGGATTCTCAAGACTGTCCGAAGAGCAGCCGGCCAGCAGGTGGCAGGCAGACAGCTAGGGATTGCATCAGCACCTTCTTAATGACTTCTCCATAAAAGTCCTAATTTACAGAAACCTTTTTTTTTTCTATGGGAGCATCTTTCCAGAAACCAAACACCGTGGAAAAGTTATCTCAAAAGAGAACAGCTGGGAAAAAACCCATCCTCTCCTGGGCTGGGAAGAGGGAAAGGAGCTTAATAATTTTTCAGATATGCAGGATCGCTAATTAATTGTATAATAAACACAGTGAAACCACCCTGACCAGATGCCTTATCAGCTTCACAACATATAAGTAGCTAATGGTGAAATCATTGTAGGGTGGGTAAAATTCAACTGAAGAGAAGACAAAATTCTACAGATCATTGCTTAGGTTCTCACTATGCATTCACTACAGCCCACTGTCCCCATGGTCATCTTTCTATCATACCTTGGCAGGAGAACCATGTGTTAATATTGTAGTAGTATTACACCCAGTACATAAAATATTGATACTTCTCTTTTTCACAATTGTGTTGTTCCCATAAAACTACTGAAAGAATCCCTGGGAATGGTTTTAAGGATCTAAGACAAACATCTCAATAATAAGGAAATGGTCCAAGTCCTTATCTCATTACACTGCCGGAATGACTGTTCTAACAGCTAATAAAGACACTTGTAAATTCTTCCTCATGGAACTCTGTCTTGATTTCTTTCTGTTGCTTCTAAATGATAAAATAAGCTGAGAACAGCAAAATATTTAATTGGGTTACTAATTAAATGTCAGGCATGGGCTGCCTGTTAAAATCAAAGGTTAACGGGCAGTTAAGAGCATTTATGACAGATCTCTAGATCCAATGTCCGGAGATATGCAAAATAATAAGATAAACTTCTCTGGAATATGTTGCTCTCTGGCCATAAAATGCATTTGTAGACTTCTTATCACTATTTTTTAGTTCGTGGTACTGCCAGATGCAGGGAATCAAGTATTTCCTTTCTCAGTAAGTGTGATTTTAAAATCAGCATATTAAAAGATAGAGTAATTATGATGCTGAGATTGCAGCAAGTTCAGGAGATTATTTTTGTTCAGATTCTTCAGAGGAGATAGATTTTGTGTTTTAAAAAGAGATGTTAAAATATAATACTGAATTAAAGCCCAAACCTTTTTTGCATTGGACTCAAGTGAGCTTATTTGCAGTGGTACTTAGGAATTTGTAGTTCATGTGATTGAAGAACCTGACACTCTCTAATATATTGCAGAGCTCCTTTTTGGCATAGACTAATCCTCATTTTATAGATGGGGAATAGAGTACAAAGAGATCAAGGTATGTTGACACTCCCAGTGGGAGTTCAGTCTAGATAAAAGCTTTAGAGGAGCTATTTAGCCCTGGAAGTGTATGGTGGCTCTGCTTAAATTTCCCTATCCTGGTTTTCATCAAGGTAAATGAACCTTTATGCCAATGTAGCATGCACGTTTCTGAAGAAGTTTGAAAATCTCACATTCTCTCTTACAGAAGAAAAAAAAGTCTTTTTCTTTCCAGAAAGAATCTGTTTAGAATGTCTTACTTGCATTAGTGCTGATAGAAATATTGGCAATTATAAACCATTTGAATACATATTTATAGGTATATTCTTTTATGTGTACATATATATGTATGTGTGTGTGTGTGTGTATCTGAAACTGAGTTTCCTAAAAAAGATGTTGACTGGCAGGTGAGTTTTTAATATTTTTTGAATACCATTTTTAAGAAGCTTTGAGCCACAGGATGCTGGAGAAGAATTTATAAACCTCCACCTAATAAAAGTGTATTGCAACATAATACTGCAATTTCACTTCACTGAATATATTTTTAAAACCAGAACAAAACCACCTTATAACTCTCATCTTGTGCTGAATGCTTCATCACCATCATCATGATGGCAGCAAATCCTTGAAGTCCTTGTATTAGCTGTGTAGTATATTAGTATTAATTGAGTGAGACAGATCAAGTAATGCCAGAAAACATTCAAAGATGATATTCTTGTAGCCTCAAGGTAAGTTTATTGTAGGCTGACAGCTTTTTGCCTTTATTATGTCAGACATTTGGTCAGTTCATCTATTGTTGATATACAATGGAGATCAGATGGTCTGTTTGGCAAAGGCAGGTGACCTGCTTTGATCAGGACTCCCAGAGATTACAGTCAAGCCTGTTATTCTACTTAAACAGAAAGTCAGCTGTCCTGAGGAGTTTCTCACTTGTTTCTCACTTTTGGGGCTTCTAGTCTACCCTTTCACTCTTCTGTCAAAAGCTCAGCTTGGTGATTGAGAATAAAACCTTAATGTTTCATACCAAACCGTCTTTTTCCAGTCTTTTGAAAATTCATTTTGAGCAGCAGAGAGCACATTGTGTTTTCCTACGTGCAAAGTTGCCAGCCATCATCTTCAGTCAAGAGGTTTTCCTCCTTCTTCTGAGTTGTGAAATCAGCAAAGGAAAAAGCTCCCCAGCCCCTTGCAAAGCAAAATACAGATTCACAAAGGCACTTACAATATTTTTGCATACTTTGAAATGGATGTGGTTTCATAGTGAACTGTTAGCTCACTGAAACGGAACTACTCAGATTGCTACTGTGGAGTAAAGTGCACGTTTAAGGGCTTTCTTGGGTTAGGGGCTACTCCTTCATCATATTCAATTTGCATCTCAGAACCTGTGCAACTAGCAAGAAGTTGCTCCAATGTGTGCTCCAAATGTGCCAAATTCCCAAACATTTTTGCTGCTAAGGGAGAGAGGATGGAAGGATGGCTCTTTATATGAGAAAATTAGTTCTAGCACATGTATTAGATGTAAGGTTGTTACACTGGTCTAGTTGGATGGATAAAATCAGCTGCCCCTGCACCAGAAGTATTTACTTGCAACCCTTCTCCAAAAGGAGTAATTTTACCCAACTTCTTTTGTGTCTTTGTCTCAAAAATAATGGAAAATGGGATAAGTCTTAATTGAGTTGATGGAGACATTTTCTCAAATACAATCTATAGAATGGTTTGTTTTGGAAGGGACCTTAAAGCTCAGTTGGTTCCAACCCCTCTGCCATGTGTGGGGACACCTTCCACTATCCCAGGTTACTCCAAGCCCCATCCAACCTGGCCGTGAACACTTCCAGGGATGAGGCATCCACAGCTTCTCTGGGCAACCTGTGCCAGTGTCTCACCACCCGCATAGTGAAGAATTTCTTCCTAATAATAATGAATTCTGATTTTCATGTCCACCTAAAGAAATTTCTGCACTTTGGATTGACAGAAGTAGTCATCCTGCTCAGGTTCCCATAGTGGTCTGAGCATCTGCAAGGGATGGGAAAAGAACAAGATGTACCAAAATCCATTTAACTAGCCAGCACAGATTGTAGTACCCAATTAAGTTGGCTCCAGGGCTCTAAGGCCATATTAATCTCTCTGTAGCTCTGATGAACAAAGTAATTTAGGCTGAAGATTTACTGAAAACCTGCAAAGTCTGAGAGTTTTTGCGTTGCAGATCGCACAGTGTCAGAGCTTCATTCCTACTGTGTGGTGCTGCACTTCATGTGCAGTCATTCAGCAGTCTGAGATTTATTAAATCCATCTGAGGTCCTATTAAAATATGAAGGAAAGGTGCATCTTAAAATCCAGCATGTCTGGGACCTGGAATTTTTATGTTGAAGTCTGGCTTTTTTTTCTCAATAGGTGAATCTATAAATTTTTCTCTATAGGTAAGTCTCTCTGAAAGTTCATCCTGAAGTTGAGCAAAGCTGTTGTGAATAACTGCTCTCGCTAGGAAAGAGTTAGAGTGTTTTACTTGAAGGTTGCCCTAGAGCAAGTCAGTGTGTTTCTGAAGATTTCTTATGCCACCTATGTGGCCAGGCCTTTCCACCTTTATTCCAGTGCTCACAGAAATGCAGATTGAGGCTCCTGATGAAATTTCAGAGGTGGGTTGCTTTGGTTGAGCAGTGTGGAATTTGTTTTTTGGCTTGTAACACTATGGTGCATGGTGGAATAGACCTTCTGTAAAGAAGTTTCTGAGGCTGGTGACTTGCAGGAGGAGTTGCCCTCCTGCAAGTGATATGTGTGTTACATAGACAAAAAAACTTAATTTTTTTATTTGAAATATTTTTCTGAGCTCTAGTTCTTCACAATGACTAACAACTCTTTCAAAAACTGATCAGACTGATTCTTCTAAAGCTCCCTGCTATTGACTTGATTTTCTACTGTTATGTGACTAACTTCAAAATTGCACCCCAAAAAAAAAATCAGACATTTTAATGAAAATCTTTTTTATTAATTTGTGATGAAGTGGCTGGTATAGGAAAAGTATAGGTTGATTTTTGGTCCATTCAGGACTGTGTGGCTGCCAAATATTAAGAAGTGAGTGAGATACATGAATGAGTGGGCGTTATGGTCTCTGAATGCCATGGATATATAGCATAGGTCTCAATCATTCATCTGTGCAAAAAAGATAGAAAGCTCAGTGTGATTTTGTTGGCTAATAACGAAGAAGTTATCTGGTGCATGATCTCTGTTTGGAACACAGATAAAAGACCAGCTGTTATCTGTATAATGCACACATCATTGAATTGGTTAGTGAAGCAAAGTTTGCATTTAAAATCATTTGGATCTGTGATACCAAGTCTATTTTAAATCCAGAAAGGCACCATATGAAATAATAGTGAGTGCAGGTATTCTTCCAACATATTAATAACGGCCATTTCTCTGTCTTAAAGTGCTTTGTTTATTTAAATTGCTCTGCTGTGATGTTATATATGTAGTAGATGGTGCCCCATACACCATAAAGAAATCAAAAGATGAAGAAGAGAGGAATTTGTCACCTGTTCATTAGGGAAACATCACAGGTCTGAGTTCAGAAGGGAATGTAAAGTGAACTTTCCTCATGATTAGTAAGGTCCAGCTGTTGTTACTTGACAGTGGGCTCACATATTATAAGGGTAAAATATCAGAATTTGGAAAGGTTCTTTCTACCTGCAGGAAAGCATGACAAATGAGAATTACAGCATACCACATATTTAATTGCATTTACCATGACATCTAGCAGATGCTGGAGAAAACAAGATCAATAGTTTTGTGTCTTGAGGGAAGGTCAGCTCACACCAGATGTACCAGTTTTCTTCCCCTTCTTATATAATAAAAAATGCGCAGTGAATTGATTTAAATCTTACTTGAGTCTCCCTAGAGAAGTACGTATGTAATAGCATTTCAGCTTTACTGACAGTATGGGTACCATTCATTTACCCAAACTCATTCCACCATGCTAATGAGGTAATCTTAGTCTGAAAGAACAAGCCATTATGAGGAAAGTTTGTATACGGGAGCATAATGTTTCTTAATGGGGTATACAGAGACTTTTGCTAGTAGTCACTGGGGAGTCTAAAATAGGGAATAATGCATTTTTGCCAGTTATATTTTTATATTATTTACTTTATCAAAACTGAAAAGCTTTAGTTAAGCTTGGATACAAGCCTAGTAACAAGAATTAAAATCACCTTAATAGGAGAATATAAAGTGTAGCATGATGTGTTGTGTGAAATGTCATTACTGTAGCACTGGAAAGAAAAATGTAAACTTTAGGAGGAGTATCAAAGCTGATGGATGGTGTATTATCAAAGATGGATTTTGACACCTGCCTATCTTTTGATCTCAAATAATGCATCTACTCAATTCTGAGTTTGTTTAATCCTTACTTTATAGGCATATTCTCTGCTAGATAGCTGAAGCTCTATCTTGAAAATGGCAATGGCTTAAGAAAAGAGATAATTAATCTGTGTTCACCTTCAAATTTCAGACTGCTGAAAATGGGGCAAGTTACTATATCTCTGCTTAGGTGAAAGTTAAATCTGCTGGATGCTGTCAAACATTTAAATTGATGAAAGGATGATTTTATAGATGGGTCCATCATTTTTGGATACCACCTGAGAATTTACTGTTGTGTAGAGGTCAACTGAAAGTGTAGAAATGTGCAGTCACTTGGTGCTGTGGAAGAGATTTCCTGGAGAAACTGTTTATTAACTCCATGGCGTGGCACGCAGCCTCCTACTGTCGATCACACGGAGCAAGTGGTTATCAAAGAGAGGGCATTGCAAGGTCATTAAATTCCTTTCCATGCTGGGTAATCACACCCTTTGTGGATAGCCAGTTGCCCTGTGCTCTCAGTCTTGCAGCAGGGTAAATTACAGAATCCGTACAGGGGCACTTACTGATTTTGGCGTGTCGTGTTTGCAATTATTTACTTGCAGCAAACATAGGGTGTGTAGTTGGCTATTACTGGGTGCTTGTCTGCTTTCATCTGGCGTCACCAAGACGCAAGGATGGCAAGATCCTCCTTTTGTTTCCTTTCTGAAAGTGTGGCTGTACCTCAAGCATTTCATCTCGTTTTCATTTATGCCAATTAACGATGTAAGTGATGATGGAAGATTCTGTTTGGAAATGGCTGTTCCTTCATGACCATCAGCCTTTGATGCAAACTTATTATTTGGTTTCCCTGATCTATGAAGACGATAGAAAGTCAGGTACAGTTGATGAAATAGTAATAAATGATGTTCCCTGAGACTTCTGATGATGTGAACAAATAAGCTTCATCATTGAAAGTCAGGTTAAGAGATGAGGATACTGAGGATCATCAGTGATCCAATGAGTTTTGCCTTAGGCGTGAGTAGAAAAGTTGATGACAATAATTGCTATTTCTAGTTTAATTGCTTATCTGAGTTTGAATAAGGTTCACAGCAGTAATGAGAATCTGATATTTTCTTGTGAAATTTCAAAGTTTTTCTATTTCCTCAAAGACAGACTAAGCACTCACAGTCTTGATGCAGAGTGAATAGGGAGTTCTCATCCTTGCAAGGAAAAGTTGAAGACAACTTCTTTAAAACATCTCTTTTTTGGCTTCTACAATCTTGGTGCAGACAACATAGGCAATGTAATAGGTAAGCAAGAAATCAGCTGCAAAAAGGGCAAAGCAGAGCTGAGGTGAAGTTGGAAAGGGGAGGTTGAAGGAAACAAACCACAGCCACCGTGCACGCTCAATGAATAAGCAGTATCCAGCTCTGCATTTTACTGCCAGGTGACATCCTTGGAGGATATGGCCTAAATCCATTGCACCCTTTATGTATTGTTTGCATTTTTGCCGTGGAAATTGAAGATACAACATGGTTACAAGAAAAGCAGTCTTTGCAGACTGAATCTTACGGCGTTTTAATAGTTTTGCAAGACGAGTTCTCAGTTTTGAGCCTACAGATGGAATTTTATTGACTGATATAGTGTTTAACACCTTGTAGAATCAGGGCCTTTCCCCATGTGAAATGAGGAGACCATCTGGGAAGATAAGATTATTTGGGGCTTTCCAGAAAGGGCATGTTATGAATGGAGAGGGGAGTGTTTGGAGAAGTCCCTGTCTCTGTCCAGGCCTCTGGCAGTAGACAGTAACTTTATTGAGGCGGCCAGCACCCCAAAACCCACTCTCACTTTTCAGGTTCTTAATAATGGCCGATTAGGTCTATTACAACATGAATTATTTATTAATAGACCGAGGAAAACAGATATAAGACTTAAACAGATTACTTACTCCACGGGATAAACAAAAGAAACACTACTATTAGATAAACAATTCAGTGCACGAGTGAGGTACCTATATTTTTACAGCTAGCGAAGAAATAGTATAGATTAGGATTTAATGTATCTTACCATCCAATTTCTGATGGGACATACCTATGGTCTTTTCTCTCAATTTCCAGAAGAGAATCCACAGAGATGCATCCAAACTTCATGGGAGAAGTCCTGCACGTTTCCAGGGAGCGTGCAGAAGGCTTGTGTCCTGTGAAAATTTGTGTAGCTTTTACAGTGTAAAGCAGTGTATTTCAGTCAATGACATCTAATTTTTGTCTCTCTCTACGTCTCGTTCTCCAAAGATGTTTATTCTCAGCTGGGGGTCTCTCCCTCTTGGCGCCAGAGATAACCCCCCCGTCAGGCATCTCTCCACTGGGTTATCTCATCCATATGGACCAGCTGTCTGTGGTGGTGGGGAGGGAGGTGGCGATCCTACCGCAGGGTATCCTTGCAGGATTTTCAGATGCTTCCTAATGGCTTTGTTGTTGCTCGTTTCAGCAGACCAGGGAGCAAGCTGTAAAGACATTCACTTGATATAATAAATAGTCATTAGTTAATGTTGTCAATAACACATCAGATAAACACATCAGAGGGAATTCCTCAAGCAAATGTTTCTCACTGCAAAAACCTACCACATCTCCTTCCTCCTCAATTCAGCATACAGAATGTGCAGGGAAAGAAAATTAGTTCAGATAATCTACTTGCCCAGCCAGAAATATACATAACCGCAAAGCACGCTGAAAATAAATGTTTTCTGTTATAAACCAGTGTTCCCCAGATATTTTTAGGTTGTTTTTTTTTTTTGGATTGGTAGGAAAAGAGATGTGTGAAACAGTTATATTACTTTTTATTATATATATTTCTATCCTCATGCAACAAAGATTGGATGGGTCTTATTATTTGAAAGTGTTTTCATTCATTTAATGACAGTTTTCCCACACTTTTCAACTGTACATGATGAGGACTTTTCAATGTAATGGATTTTTCTGAGAAAAGAATGAAATACTGCTAATCTGACCTGAGTGCTTTGAGTACCCAGATTAGATTTATAATCTGACACAAACCAGTTAACCTGGTTTTACTCTAGGCTCATAAAATATGAATTATGCTGAAGTATTTTGAATAATTGAATAATGGATGTGACTTCTAGCAATATGGAATACAGGCAAATTATTTGTGTTGGAGGGAAAAAAGGCCCAAGGCTGCAAGCACTGTTCTGGGTTTTCTGCTGTCCAGCCTAGTTTTTGGTTCACTAACGGTACAAATATTGATTAATGAGTTCAGTAAAGATGTGACAAAGCTATTGCTGCTGCCTCGTGTTTGTTTTCCCTTTTCATGATATACTGAGCAAGATGTGGAATCTTGTCCAAAAGATTGTAAATGATAAAAACCTTACGGTCATGGGAGAAATGTACTGTAAATGGCATCTTTTAGCTGTGATTTCTGCCTTCCATCAGCAAGTAGTGATTGAATCTACTAAATGAGAGAAGGCTGCTGTGCCAGTTAGGGTATTATTGAAATGGATTTTGACATAGACTGTTGCCTAAGCAATCAAAGATATCAGCAGGAATAGGACACTGGTATACAGTGTATATAGCCAGTCTGTATAATGTTTAAGCAGCTTGAGGGTTTTTTCCTTGTGGCTCCTGACTATAAGCATTTTCCTAGTCTATGTTTTTGGTGTCTGCGATTGGTATGGCTTGACCTTGTTCCTTTGTTGAAAAGCAAAAAATCATACAAGTCCCCAGAATACTGGAATAAGAACAGAAGTTGGTCTTATGGCCAAGTTAAGCTTTGTGAAAACAGAAATAATGTGGAAATATGTGACTGAGAAAAAAGGGGAAACACAAGGTGCTGTTGAGAGGAAAAGTATCTCAGACCGTAGTTAGAATAACCATGGTACTGTATACCTGGGAAAAAAAGGGATGTGTTGATTAAAGTGCCTTTAATCCCTGTGGTCAACTTCACCTTAGATGTGGTGTCCTTGCTTACAACAGGGCTGCTCACGTAGTAAGATATAATTTGTTTTGAGTAGCTCCTTCTAAGCGCAGCCTTTAAAAAGGCAGGTGAATTGTGAGGGGTTTATATATGGAAAGAAACTCCAGAGAGTGCTTTTAAAAAAAATCCCAAAGGGCAGAAGCAGCGTCAGGTACGTGGGGTGCCACCTAGGCTGTGTGACAGCGTTAGCCTTTCTCTCTCCTGAGTGCTCTCACACTGGTCATATGGGATATAAAAGTATTTACGACAAATCCCATCGTGCCACAGCTGCCTGAGGCTAAATTTACTCTCAAACCAAGGCTCATCTGCCTCCTGTCTTCTCCTACCCCCATCTCTGCTCATGTTTTTTGCTGTTATTGCCATTTTTCATGTGCAACTCTAGGAATCAGCTGAATCCTTCAGCTGAGTCAATCTCACACCATTGAATGGAGTGGTGCAGGGGGGAAGTTGGGTGGTGTGGATGAATGCATGCTGAGCAGTGCTGCCATCTGCATTTCGTAGGATGCTCGATTCATGAGCTGTTCTGGAAAACTGTTTTAGCTCCTTGTAGGCTAAGGGAATAAGGAATGCTGTAAAATACTTTCAGTCTTTTTATTCTTTTTATATGCTTGGTACAGTAGGAAAACAGGTAAATGACAGATTTATTTTGCATTTCTGTAAGCTGTAGTAGCATTTCAAAAAGAATGCAGTTGGAAATATTACGTGGCAAAATCCTGGTACAAAAAGATTACTTATGTCAGATGGATTCATGTTGCATTCTCTTAATTGCTACCAGAGCCATGATACATAAAGTCTCTGAAACATCTGGAAACGCGGAGACATTATCAACAGGAAAATGCTTTAAAAAATATATAAACACAGCTTTTTATTAAACTCTGGTGATTTTTCTAGGAGGATTAAGATCTCCTTCACATCAGCAAGTGAGGAGCTCATGAGGTACATCATTAGCAAGTTGCTGCTTCTTCCAGATCTTTTTTTTTTTGGCAAATCTGTTTTTATCACAATCTTGGTCTAATCATATTCTGCTGATCCGTGGCTTGTGAAGAGAAGGTTTCTTCTTTATTTTCTTTGTGTGAGTGCTATGCTGCTTTAGCAGCCTAGGGATGGAAATTTTTTCTGGAGCACTTTGGTTTCCCTTTCTCCCAGCTTTGCTCCTGTTGGGTGGTTGTTAGAGTGGTGCCTCTGTGTTGGGCTACGTGTTTGTAAGAGACATCAGGCTTTTGAAGGATTATGGACAGACCTGAATAAGACTTATACAGGAAAGTATAACTTCATGGAGAAGTTTTTTTGCGGACAAGCAGACCTGTAAAAATACATTCATTTTAGTGGAACTCCTCATTCAAAATCCCTCAGCTAAGATAATATTGAAATGGTGGAATATGTAAATGTGCTTCTTGCCCAGTTCTTATGATCTCTCTGTTGCTCCCACGGGAGCCCAGGTTCAGCTGTCAGCACCCAGGAGAAAGCCACAACTTAGGAATGCTTCTAACCAACCTCCCAGTCCTGCCATTTCCCTTGCAAGCATGAGGTGACACATCAACACCTCCTACTGTGGCAGGCTCTTATCAATCCCCCTGCTGACTCCATCCATCAGTTATATCCCAAGAAAAATAGCAGAAGCTTCTACCCTGCCTGCTTAAGATGATACTGTATTTTGTGAATGCAGGAACTGAGAGTGTGTATTGCAATCTGGAGTAGTCTTTTTTTTTAATAATAATTAGCTATCTAATTGCATGTCCAAGCCCTGTTGATGCATTTGCACTTGTACATAATTAGGATTTATTTGAAAGCGTGCTGGTTTAATGGTTTGTCTCCACTTTCTGCAAATGAAATTAGAGATAAATTTAATTTGAAGTGATAAAGTTAAAACAAACAAACAAAACCCAACAAAACAAACACCAATCAAAAATAAAACAAACAAACAAAAAAACCCCGTAAATTACACTGAACATATTGATCAATTTCAACTCACACAGCACTGGCTTCTGCAAGATTTCATCATTGAGGATTTGCCCTGAATCCTGTTGAACTTGCCTGAATAGTATTTACTCTCTCAAGTAATAGCTGGAAGCACATTGTGGACCCATTAAAAGTGTACCATATTTGTAATAATCCTGGAGGACTAAGTAGCAATTACAGGTACATACCTGCCCAATAATTTGTTATACCCAAATTACATCCCACAGTATCTGCCTTTTTGTCTAAATGCCAACAATTTCATTTGTCTTTCTCCTAGCCTGGATGCTTAACAAAGATTAGACAGAATAACAAATGGTGTCATTATCTTTCTAAATGAATATAATGGAGAGAAAATAAAATTAAGAGTGAGGCAGGAAATTGTTAATATGTTTATGGAATTATTGTTATTGCATTAGTGAAAATAGGTTTTCATCTACTTCTGACTTTCCTTTCAATTGCAGCAGTCATTTGAGTAAAGCAGGATCAAGATATTACTGGCTTTTTAAGTTGTTCCTGTGCAGTTGCAGGCAGGCAGATATTACATTGATAAGCAAGAGGTCAAAGATAGATATACTATCATAAAGGAAGAGCACTCTCAAAGTTCGGTTGTGATTTGCCGTTTCAGATGCACTGGTTAAAGATCCATCTGTAGAAGTTACTGAGAAAGTATAGAATCATAGGGTTGTTAAGGCTGGAAAAATAATGGTAATGTGTATTATTTGGTTGTGTTTATGTTCTTCCTTTGCTCCTTTTGTCTGGGGAAGAAGGCTTTGTGTTAGAAAATTCACTGATGCTTTTCATAACTTTTCCTTCAGATGCCTCCGTATGCCATAGCCTCATCATTTTAATAGTGTGCTGGAAAAAAACAGAATACCCTGAAGTGCCAGGGCTGCTGTATTCTGGTTGGGGAGTCCAGAGAACAAAGAGTGAGATCAGGAGATGACGAGCAGTTCCTTCCCTAAGGTGCTGGAGTGGTCAGTGCTCCATGGCTGGTTTGGGTTGACTCCGCTCTCAGGAGAATCTTTTTCACAAAAAGTGGAGCAAATCTACAAAGCAGTTACTTTTGGAGAAGCATTGAATTGGCATCAAATTATTTTTCTTAATTGAGGATGAGCGCCACCTGAAATATAAATGATCGCTGAATGCATTGATGATCAAGGTCAAAGCCTCTGACGTGCCATTAGATCATCTCACAAGGTAAAGCTACAGTTTCTGTGAGGCCATGGACATGTGTGCCCATTACTGCTGTATCAGTAGGGGGAATTTTTGCCAAGAGTCTGGAAAAACCCTCTGCATCTCTAGCAAGACGCCGTAACTGTTCTGCCACTGTTTCTACTCTGCTTCCACCAGCTACTTAATTTGTAGTGTGGAAATATTCCCATTTATTTTTATGTGACATTGTACGTATGGTCAGACCTTATGGGATGCTTAAAATGTATGTTTTGAAAAGATTACCTTTTGACTTTGTGGCTTTTTTTTTTTTTTTAAACTATGGGGATCATCAGCCCAGAACTATATTGTTTATGAAATAATATTGCCCACTGGCAGTGAAGGAAGAGGCAGATAAAGTGTTTTATGTCGTGGTGACAGCTTTCAAAGCAGCTCATTCCAACCATTTAGTCCAGGAGGAAAAAACATTAGTGTGTGCCTGAAGGAATTTTGTGCTACAAAACCTACATATCAGTTCATACTAGAAAAGATTACATACATTGAACAAAGAGGTTGATGATCTTATGGAGATTCAATCTCAATACTGAGCCTCCGAGAGCAGGTACAAAGAATGTGATGTTGCACATGCCCCACTGTAATTATGGCATTCAGAAGACTCCTAGTAGAGAACACAAAAACGGCACCAAGTGTTTAAAGAAGCAAATTTTTCTGGTTGCAAAACAGTCAAAAATTAAGAAATGGTAATTTGGAAAGTGTTTTTCCAATGTGAGTCCTGTTGCCTTGTGTGGCTGGTGTTCTGGGTTGCCACGACATCTGCGTGTGGAGGAGGGAGGTTTTATGAGCCATTTATTTCATGTATTTCTTAACTTCTTAGTAATGACAGCCTTCCTGATGTTCTTTTGTGTAGGTCTTGAATTGCAGCTGCCTATGATTTTAGAGGAAGGAATTGTGAGGAGGCATCCACTTGATGTTTTTTGTTACTCATCAGGGCCCTCTGTCCTTGGCTGAGAGAGGAGCTGGTGGCAGAAGTTACTGTCCCTGGGAGGCACCATAGAGCCTCTCGGGGCTGTTTGCTGGAAGACAGCATGGCAGGATGCCACGACGACTCCTCCTCCAGGCACGCTGTGGGAGAAAATGCCCCGTTCCCTAACCTCGGCATTTTTGGTGTCCCCTAATTGTTCCTGTCCCGTTGGTTTTCCTGATGCCTAGTGAAGCCAAGTCTTTGCTAGTGAGGCTCCCAACTCTCTTCGTGGTCTTTGTACCCAGACAGAATCCTGGTCTTGTTCTCCAGCCTCGTGTTTTTCATCCAGTTTTAATGATACCAGTCTGTCTAACCCGGTTTCCTCCTCTCCCAGTTTACATTTACCCTTGGAGGGCTTACCCTTTCATGCAGAGCAAGGCCAGCCCCCTTCTCCCAGCTGCCATCCTGACAGACCTGCCTCCACCCTCCTCTTTTGTGGACCCATTTTCCACATTCTATTTTAGTTTCTCATCAGCAATTTTTTTTTTTTGTAATCACTCTTTAAAATGAGAGGCAAGTAGTTATTTTAGAATGACTTACATGGCAGTGACTCTGACAGTGGATAATCCTTCAATAATCAACATTTGGAAGTAACATTCTTGGCAGAGATTTGATAGTAGAAGTGTGAAGCCTGGTGGTGTTTCAGTGGCTCTGTGGATTCTCACTGCAGTCCATCCTGCTTGATCTGGATTTATAAATATCGGAGCGGTTAACACTACTGAGGAGGTTATTGGCTACGTCCAAATGTAAAGCTGTAAAGTAAATATGGACAGGGATGTAAAATGTAATATGAACAATTTGCTTAGAGCTAAGTGATCATTCTGCTGTGTGTAGATTAATTGGCAACATCTTGGTGTATCCAAACTTGGATTTCAACAAATGGAGAGAAAAAGAAATGCAGTTTTTGAAAAATGAGTGTTTTATGCATTTATAGTTGCATGTGGCCTGTGATTGCTGAGGTTAACAGCTGCTCATTTTATTTTTGCTGATTTTTCAATCATAAAATAATATCCTGTTCCAAGCAGAGGATTTTAGGAAAATACCGGAACAGATGAATAATATTAGCAAGTTACTACTAACTAAATATAATAGAGGAGGTATGCATTTCAATGTATTCAATTTTGTGGGATTATGGAGTTGGCATAGCATTAAAATGGGTCCTTAGCTATCAGGCACTGAAAATTATTGCGTGTCGTATTATCATTTATTTGATTTCTAATTTGGCTTCAGACAAACTCTATTACCCAAATATTCACCTAACTATAAAAACTGGATACTCAGTGTAAGCCTGCTGCTCACTAGGACTGAATGAATCCTGGGTGTTTACTGGTGATATAAAAGGTATGTAGGCAGATATAAAAAATAAGTAGGCAGAAGGAGTAAGGGATTCTCTTCAGAGACCTTAACATTCTCAAGCTCCTTTGAGCAGTATGCATAGGGTAATAATGATATCTTAATTAGCAAACATTACAGCTCCATCTCACTGCTTGAAGGGGCCACTTAATAATGTAAAAAAGCAAGGCTGCATTTTTTATAATCATTACTTTTAAGAACTGGCTTGAACAAAGAATTTCTTTCATTGGTCTTCATAGCTGTACGTTGTGGCTGGGGAGGCTATCACCCCACAAATCCCCTTTATTGGGAACCTGCCATAACCAGCAGCTCAGGATCTGAAAATGTATCAATTTGGTGTGCCTCTGTGAGCACCCATTATTCTTTTCTTTTTTTGCAACTGAGATAAGCAACATGGTGTAATTAAAAAATGAATGTTCTCTTTCCCAGTATAAAAACTGAGAGCATGTCATGTCAGATATTTGTATTTGTTATGTCTTGCAGCATCATCACAATGTTTAATAATTATTTATATTTAGTGTTTGATTTGGCACCTGGAAAATCCATACCCTAAAGAAACTCGCAGAAAATCTGGAAATATTGTTTTTATAAGAAGTTTCACGTTCACTACTATGCTCCATATTTCAAGGCGTATTCATTTTTGGTATAGCTTTCATAATATTTTTAGAAACTGCTAGAAAAAGTTCTTTTCAGCCAAAAAGAGGAGGTGCACTGTAGTCACTAGCACTCAATGATAGTGGTTGAGATTTCAGTACAAAGTGGGGAAATGGGCTGACAAACATATGTTTATTCCCAGCTCTGTAATAATTAGCTAATGAGCTAATGAGATACAATTGTTATCTTTACCCATTTCTGCCAGAAATATTAACTTAAAATTATTAAAATTGATATCTCACCCTCCTAAAGTAATGACCATTCTGCGGAGAATAAGCAGAGAAGGCAGAGGAGATGCCAGTCTGGGGAGAGCATGACTCAAAATGACAGATAGCTTACAAACAGCATGATGTGACAGAAGTATCAGACATCCAGAAAGTACAGCTTTGTTTTGAAAATTGTGCAACTAATGGCAGCTTGGCAGTCTTTTTTTTTTTTTTTCTTTTTTTTTTTTTTTTTTAAT